>CM045741.1:1560000-1657500 GCA_024760905.1 Plotosus lineatus
GTATTCTGCCCTCGCCCAGAGTCTGCCGAGATGGACACCAGCCTCCCTGTGACCCTAATTAGGATTAAGTGGTTCAGAAAATGAATGAAGATAAAACACATCTGTCGTGTTCAGAAACAACGGCACGGACTGGAGTTTACATTTATTCGTTAAGATGTAAGTTGTATTTATTTAGGGTGTGGGCAGTCAAAAGCATGGCTTCTGTCGGACCAATCCTCAGCTACTGACTCTGAGGACATGGAATGTCACCTCTTTTGTGGGGGAGCAGCCCGAGCTGGTGCGTGAGGATGAGAGATCCTGACTCGATATAGTCGGGCTCACCTCAACGCATAGCTTGGGCTCTGGAACATTTTGAGAGGGCTGGACCTTCCATTCTGGAGTTGCTCATGGGGAGAGCCGGTGAGCTGGTGTGGGCATTCTTGTTTCCCCCCATCTTGGTGCCCACATGAGTCCTCCCTGGTTGACAAAAGGGTAGCTTCCCTCTGCCTTCAGGTGGGGGTGGGGGTGGGGGGGTCCTGACTGTTGTTTGTTCTTATGCACCAAATGACAGTTCAGAGTACCCACCCTTATTGGAGTTGTTCGGGGGTGGTTGGAGAACACTCCCCCGAGGACTCCCTCGTTGTCCAGGGAGACTTCAACGCTCATGTGGGCAATGATAATGTGACCTGGAAGGGTGTGATTGGTTGGTACGGCCTCTCCAATCCGAACCCGAATGGTTTTTCATTGCTGGACTTCTGTGCTCATCACGGATCGTACATCACAAACACCATGTTCGAACATAAGGGTGTCTATGAGTGCACTTGGCACCAGCACATCCCAGACCGCACTTCGATGATCGACTTTGTAGTCGTGTCACCGGACTTGCAGCCAAATGTTCTGGAAACCTGGATGAAGAGAGAAGCTGAGCTGTTAAACGATCACCACCTGGTAAGGAGCTGGCTCCAATGGCGGGGGAGACCGCTCTCCAGACCTGGCCGGCCGAAGTGCGCAGTTAGGGTCTCCTGGGAACATTTGATGGAGTCTTCTGTCAGAGGGGCCTATAATTCCACCTCTGGCATATCTACAACACGTCCCAAAGGAGGCCGGGGACACAGAAGTCAAATAGGTCATGTTCTGGGTCTCAATGACGAAACTGGCCGTCAAGCTAAAGAAGGAGGCGGCTGACCACTTCTTTTTGGTCTGCGGGACTCCTGGGGTAGGGGACAGGTACGGACAGGCCAAACGTGCTGCAGCCTGGGCGGTTGCCAATGCAAAAATCTCAGGTGTGAGAGGAGCTTGGGGAAGGCATGAAAAAAAAAACACCTATCAGTTGGTCTCGAAAACGTTCTGTACCACCACCTGACACCTCAGAAAGGGTAGCAGTTCTCCACAAATACTGTGGAACTCTTCAATCCCAC
Source organism: Plotosus lineatus (assembly GCA_024760905.1). Classification (NCBI taxonomy): domain Eukaryota; kingdom Metazoa; phylum Chordata; class Actinopteri; order Siluriformes; family Plotosidae; genus Plotosus; species Plotosus lineatus. The sequence continues at coordinate 1,561,398 of CM045741.1, forward strand.
GAACGCACCTTCTATGGAAGATAAAGCCTAGGAGTTTGGAAGGGGGGTCTGCCACTAGAGCAGAGGTTACAGGGGTAGATCCAATGCTCCTCACTGGTCAGGCTCAAGGGGTGGGAGAAGATCTTCTGAATATCTCAAGGTCAGGATGTTGGACTGTCTTGGTTGACACGTTTCTGAAGCATCGAGTGGTCATTGGCGACCAAACTAGGGGTGGTAATTGCCATTTTTAAAAATGGGGACCAGAGGGGGTGTATTCCAATTATCGTAGAATCACACTCCTCAGCCAACCCGGGAAAGTCTATGAGGGGGATCGGAGAGGAGGATCTGACCGATGGTTGAACTTCGGATTCAGGAGGAACAACGTGGTTTTTGTCCTGTCCACGACACTCGAGACCAACTCTAGATGCTCTACAAAACCCTGCAGGGGGCGATGGGAGTTTGCCCAATCTGGCCACATGTGTTTTGTGGATTTGGATAAGACTTTTGACTTCAGGCTTGTGGCATGTGCTCTGGGAATATGGTGTTCCGGACTCGTTGCTACAGGCCATTTGGTGTCTGTATTGCTGCAGCCAGAACTTGGTCCGCATTGTTAACATGTGGAATTTGTTTCAAGTAGGTACTGGACTCCACAAAGCTGTCCTTTATCATCATTTCTGCTCATGGCATTTATGGACAGAATTTCTTCGGGCAGCCACGGCTTTGAGGTGGTTCTTCTTTGGTGGCGATAGAATCTCGTTTTTGTTTTGTGCGGATGACATCATCCTTTTAATTTTATCAATCCGAGACCTCTAGCTCTCATTGGAGCAATTCGCAGTCGAGAGCGAAGCGGCCAGGATGAAAATCGGAACATCCGAGTTTGAGGCCATGAATCTCAGCCTTCTCTAAAGCCTCACAAACACATGTGGACAGATTGGGCAAACTCCCATCCTCCTGTACAGCGTATAGAGTTGGTCGAGTGCCACGGCCAGGACAAAAACCACATTGTTCCTCCTGAATCCGAGGTTCAACTATCGGTAGGATCCTCCTTTCCAGTTCCCCTGCATAGATGTTTACCTAAACATTATCATGATGATTTAGCGGAGATCTGGAACGCCACACTTATGCGGATGTCTTAAAGCCGCGAGCTTGAACTTGTATCTGGGTACATGGGCGCGAGCACCGCTGCCGTTAGCGCCGAGTGAATGTGCACCTTGCAGCTCATGTTCTCACTTTACATAAAATGTTTCTGTTAACTTTCACATGAGGCATTTTTAGAAATTTTGCTTTTAGGTAGGAAATAAAATAGGAAACAAAAAATTATATTCAGCTTTAATTAGTGACTGAAGTCGTTTAAAATTCTTCTAACTTCATAAAAAGAATAACAAGCTATTTCTATGTACATGATGACGTCATGCAGAAACCAGAGTCGTCACTGTGACATACAGACTTGGTTTCGGACGGCCTCACATATTGCTTCATGTAAAGTGAGTCGACTCAGCTTCATGTAATGTGCATCAGCTTAGCTTCATGTAAAGTGACCATCCGTCGACCATCGGAATCATTTACAAGCAGAAAGATCCCATCATAGAGAATGTTAAAGGTTATACTTGATACTGTATTTGATATTTGATGAGTGAATTTGATTAAAATTTATCAATTTGAAATTATTTTGCTTTAATTTAATTTATTTGAAATTAATGTTGATATTTGATATAGTTGATATTATTTTGCAATGTTATGTTTATAATAATTACGATAATGGTATTTATAGATGTATAGTACAGTATGAGTGTCATACGTGACATGTCACTGTAACAACTTACATTCACTTTCAACTTGCGTTCGGCCGTCCGAAACCAATTAAAAACATAAGTCGGGGAGTGTCTGTATTCATAACCCCAACAACACTCACCTTCTCAACAAAGTAACCCGTCCCCACATCGATCAGCACGTGCTCCACATCATTCAGAGTTCCAGGAACGTACATCTCCACAGGTTAAGGACCGTCGGTTCACATCACCATTCCGAACTCTTTACTACTGTTTCCATGGTTACATCAAAAGACACACAGACCCAGCTGGACAAGTGTATTTTGGAGATATGGCTTTGTTCATATACGAGGAAAAATATAGTTTGGGGAAGAGTATTGGGGTTGTTAGCGTGTGTGGTGAGCGTACGTAGCTATGACAGTTCACTATCTACCCCCGAGCACATAGTTTCACTTTCATTTATTACCTTTAAAAATATTATATATAGTACTGTATATCAACATCTGTTTCTACAGGCCATGCCCACAAACAGACGTTATCTGCAAGTATCGATGAATCTCCTGTCATATATATATATATATATATATATATATATATATATATATATACACACACACACACACTAGTCCTCAAAAAATTAGCATATTGTGATAAAGTTCATTATTTTCTGTAATGTACTCATAAAAATTAAACTTTCATATACAGTCGGCCCCCAACTTACGAAGATCCCTGTGTACTAAATCCCCGGGTTACGAAAAACATTTTCCTGAATTTCCGTTCCCGAGATACGAAACAACCCCCTCTTACGAAAAGAAATTCAAAATTCAAACGCGACAATCAAAATTTCACATGACACGCGAGTTGCTCTCTCATTGGCTGTCTCTCAACATCCCGCCCCGCTGGCCTCCCAGATAGAGACAGGAGGAAGCTTCACTCTTTAATTTTTAGTTTAGTTTTTAAGTTGTTTAATTCAGTAAATGTTTAATAAATGTGGGTGCATTTGAGCTCATCTGGAATTCCGATCCCTCAAAGAATCAAATTAAAGTTGAGTTTGTCAAGCAGGGAATGCACTTTGAATTCATGTCTCATGGGCGTGGCCTGCAGCACACCCGAGAGAGAGAGAGAGAGAGAGAGAGAGAGAGAGAGAGAGAGAGAGAGAGAGAGAAGGAATAACGCTTTAGTTTTTTAAGTTGTTTTATTCAGTAAATATTTGGGGGCAGTGGTGGTCTAGTGGTATAGGGCGCTGGATCGCTGATCCAAAGGTTGGGGGTTTGAGTCCCACTCTCCACAGGGTTGTCACTGTCCCCCCCCAGTGCGGCTAACTGGGTTATCAAAGGCGGGCCATGTCTGTCACTGTCTATGGTGAGAGGTTGATGTAAAAGAACCATTGCTGACTTTCGTAAAGAGGAGCTGCAAAGCCGTCAGCGTGTTTCTGTCCCTTGCTAAAAGGGTTGTGACAGGAAGGGCATTGACCTAAAAACCTCTGCCAAATCAAACGTGCGAATCAGATGATTCACTGTGGCGACTCCCGAGTAAAAGGGAAAAAGCCGAAAGGAAGACAGAAATTCAGTAAATATTTAATAAATGTGGGCACATTTGAGCTCATCTGGAATTCCGATCCCTCAAGGAATCACATTAAAGTCGATTTTGTCAAGCAGGGAATGCACTTTGAATTCCACGACTTGTGAGCGTGGCCCGCAGCACGCGCGAAAGAGAGAAAAAAGAGAGACAGGTGTGTGTGTGTGTGTGTGAATAAAAAATGTTTAATAATGCTTTAATTAATAAATATGTTCATAAAATAGTTTAATATGTTAATAAACTGTTTAAATGGTTTCATAAAGAATTTTCAACTAACACATATTTCATCCAAAATTGGTGAACTTTTCATTTTTCAAGTGTTTATGGGGTTTACCAGTTCAAAGACTGGAGCCTTGGAACAAATTAGGCGTTTAACAGGTAAAATGCGACCCCTACTTACGAAATCCCCGCAATACGAAGAGGGCTCTGGAACGGATTAATTTCGTAAATTGGGGGCCGACTGTATTTTAGATTCATTGCACACCAACTGAAATACTTCAGGTCTTTAATTGTTTAAATACTGATGATTTTGGCATACAGCTCATGTCTGTCTTCCTTTCGGCTTTTTCCCTTTTACTCGGGAGTCGCCAGTGATCATCTGATTCGCACGTTTGATTTGGCAGAGGTTTTTACGTCGGATGTCCTTCCTGTCACAACCCTTTTTAGCGCGGGACAGAAACACGCTGACGACTTTGCAGCTCCTCTTTACCAAAGTCAGCAATGGTTCTTTTACATCAACCTCTCACCATAGACACTGACACACATGGCCCGCCTTTGATAACCCAGTTAGCCGCACTGGGGAGGACAGTGACAACCTTGTGGAAAGTGGGACTCGAACCCCCAACCTTTGGATCAGCGATCCAGTGCCCTATACCACTAGACATGAAAACCCAAAATCCCTATCTCAAAAAACTAGCAAATTTCATCTGACCATTAAAAAAAGTGCTTTTAATACAAAAAAAGTCAACCTTCAAATAATTTAATGTTCAGTTCTGCACTCAATACTTGGTCAGGAATCCTTTTGCAGAAATGACTGCTTCAATGCGGGCGTGGCATGGAGCCGATCAGCCTGTGGCACTGCTGAGGTGTTACGGAGGCCCAGGATGCTTCGATAGCGGCCTTAAGCTCATCCACAGTGTTGGGTCTGGTGTCTCTCAACTTTCTCTTCACAATATCCCACAGATTCTCTATGGGCTTCAGGTCAGGAGAGTTGGCAGGCAAATTGAGCACAGTAATACCATGGTCAGTAAACCATTTAGCAGTGGTGTTGGCACTGTGAGCAGGTGCCAGGTCGTGCTGAAAAATGAAATCTTCATCTCCATAAAGCTTTTCAGCAGATGGAAGCATGAAGTGCTCCAAAATCTCCTGATAGCTAGCTGCATTGACCCTGCCCTTGATAAAACACAGTGGACCAACACCAGCAGCTGACATGGCACCCCAGACCATCACTGACTGTGGGGACTTGACACTGGACTTCAGGTATTTTGGCATTTCCTTGTCCCCAGTCTTCCTCCAGACTCTGGCACCTTGATTTCCGAATGACATGCAACATTTGCTTTCATCCGAAAAAAAGTACTTTGGACCACTGAGCAACAGTCCAGTGCTGCTTCTCTGTAGCCCAGGTCAGCCGCTTCTGCCGCTGTTTCTGCTTCAAAAGTGGCTTGACCTGGGGAATGCGGCACCTGTAGGCCATTTCCTGCACACACCTGTGCACGGTGGCTCTGGATGTTTCTACTCCAGACTCAGTCCACTGCTTCCACAGGTCCCCCAAGATCCGGAATTGGCCCTTCTTTCACTTTTTCTTTCCCACAGACGTCCCACTGAGGTGGCTTGATCGAGCACTCTGGGAACAGCCTATTCGCTCAGAGGTTTCTTTCTGTGTCTTACCCTCTTGCTTGAGGGTGTCAATGATGTCCTTCTGGACAGCAGTCAGGTCGGCAGTCTTACCCATGATTGCGGTTTTGAGTAATGAACCAGGCTGGGAGTTTTTAAAAGCCTCAGGAATCTTTTGCAGGTGTTTAGAGTTAATTGGTTGATTCAGATGATTAGGTTAATAGCTCGTTTACACTACCTCAACATGATATGCTAATTTTTTGAGATAGGAATTTTGGGTTTTCATGAGCTGTATGCCAACATCATCAGAATTAAAACAATAAAAGACCTGAAATATTTCAGTTGGTGTGCAATGAATCTAAAATATATGAAAGTTTAATTTTTATCAGTACATTACAGAAAATAATGAACTTTATCACAATATGCTAATTTTTTGAGAAGGACCTGTATACACTTACACTGACACACACACACACACACACACAAATACTCAGATTTGCCTTTTGGAAAAGATACAGAGCTGGTGAGAGGGACGAGTAACTCCTTTCCTGAGAAAGAGAGAGAGAGAGAGAGATGAAGAGAGGGAGAGGGAGACAGAGGTAGAGAGAGGGAAAGAGAGATAGAAAGAGGGGACACGCATGAATAGAGAACATTCTGGTGATGATATTGATTGAAATGTTTGGTGTTAATTCCAGAATCTCACCTTCATTAATTTTCTTCAGGACGTGCAGACTATCCTTCGCCTCCACATACTTCGTCTGAACCACTTTTAACTGAGCAATTGACGAGGACAGAAACTCCGTCTCCTAAACAACAAATCAATCAATCTGTCAATCATTCAATCTGCCGGTCAGTGCGTCCGCACGGCAGTGGTTTCCAGGTACAAAGCAAGAGCTGCGGATCCTCTTTAATAATGAAGCTTGTGAAAGAAATATGGATGAAACACCAGGAGACGACATCACCACAGCGGCCCGAATCCACAAATAAAAACACGACTTCTCACCCGACCAATGAGCATTCACATCCCTCTGTATCGCTCAGGGGAGGGGCTAAAAACATCAATCATCATAACAGAAAGAGTGTGACGGAACTTTCGATGAAAGCTGGAGGAGATGACTTGGGTATTATAATTTTAATTTCATCATTTATACATTTTTATTAATTCAACTTGAATCTGTCTGATTCAATTTCATAAACACAAACACCACAGCTCAAGAAAGAAATACAGGGATCCCTCGCTACTTCGCGTTTCAATTAATGCGGCTTCAGTGCATTGCGGCTTAAAAAAAAAAAAAAATTATCGAATTTAAAAAAAAAAAAAAAAGGGAAATTAAGGAATAATAGGTGGAAAAGTGAAGGAAAATATCACAAAAACAAGGCTAATTATGCAAAAAAAACCCAAAAAAAAACAAAACAAAAAACCCTAAACCAACACAAAACAAAAAACAACCCAAAATCTCCCATCAAAACTGGAGACATTGTTGCATCTGTGTCTGTGCAGCCACAGCCCTCCTCTGGCAGAGCCGAGTATTACGTGTACCTCAGGATAATGTTTAATCATATTTCATACAAGGGCGAAGGCTGGTCTGACCGTGCGGGGTGCACATCTTGGTTGACCGGAACTTGAGTCCCAGGGGCTATAATTTTATTTATTATATTACTGAGCACTCTGGGGGAACCAGGTTCACCTGTGGGTAGAATTATAAACTTGAAAAAATTGCTGTCGATACAGGGGTGAACTGCAATCAAATATTAGTTCAACCAAAAACATTCTCAAATATATTTCAAACTACATCTGCAAGCACATGTGCTGAATACATTTACAAATTGAGCTAAAGTTATTTATCTCTTCAAAGGCACAAACAAATATGGGGCACTCCATCAAATACAGGCGCTTGTCCCAAGTGACGTATGGTGCTTGTGAGACAAAGGGCGGCTAATCCGGACTTCCGATCTTTCAAGTGAGCAAGTGCACGTTCAACCTTCACTTGCTCACTTGAAAGATCGGAAGTCCGGATAAGCCGCCCTGTGTCTCACAAGCACCATACGTCACTTGGGACAAGCGCCGACATTCGGTGGAGCGCCTCACAAATATTAAAACATATTTACAGCACAAACACATACGATTCAGTTCAGAAAAGTACTGAGCATGAGGCGGCACATCCAGGCTGGATGGCTCATGATTATTTTATCCATTCATTCTCTGTGCATCAATGTTTGTCACTCACACCCCAACTCTCTCTCTCTCTCTCTCACACACACACCCCAACTCTCTCTCTCTCTCACACACCCCAACTCTCTCTCTCGCTCTCACACACACACCCCAACTCTCTCTTTCTCACACACCCCAACTCTCTCTCTCACACACCCCAACTCTCTCTCTCTCACACACCCCAACTCTCTCTCTCTCTCTCTCACACACACACCCCAACTCTCTCTCTCTCTCTCACACACACCCCAACTCTCTCTCTCTCTCACACACCCCAACTCTCTCTCTCTCTCACACACCCCAACTCTCTCTCTCTCACACACCCCAACTCTCTCTCTCGCCTCTCACACACACCCCAACTCTCTCTTTCTCACACACCCCAACTCTCTCTCTCACACACCCCAACTCTCTCTCTCTCTCTCACACACACACCCCAACTCTCTCTCTCTCACACACCCCAACTCTCTCTCTCGCCTCACACACACACCCCAACTCTCTCTCTCTCACACACCCCAACTCTCTCTCTCTCACACACCCCAACTCTCTCTCTCACACACCCCAACTCTCTCTCTCTCACACCCCAACTCTCTCTCTCTCTCTCTCACACCCCAACTCTCTCTCTCTCTCTCTCTCTCACACCCCAACTCTCTCTCTCTCTCACACACACACCTCAACTCTCTCACACACACCTCAACTCTCTCACACACACACACACACACCCCAACTCTCTCGCTCTCACACACACACCCCAACTCTCTCTTTCTCACACACCCCAACTCTCTCTCACACACACACACCCCAACTCTCTCGCTCTCACACACACACCCCAACTCTCTCGCTCTCACACACCCCAACTCTCTCTCTCTCACACACCCCAACTCTCTCTCTCTCACCCCAACTCTCTCTCTCACACACCCCAACTCTCTCTCTCACCCCAACTCTCTCTCTCACACACACCCCAACTCTCTCTCTCTCACCCCAACTCTCTCTCTCTCTCTCTCTCTCACACACACACCTCAACTCTCTCACACACACCCCAACTCTCTCTCTCACACACCCACACACACACACACACACACACCCCAACTCTCTCTCACACACACACACCCCAACTCTCTCTCTCTCTCACACACACCCCAACTCTCTCTCTCTCACACACACACACACACACACACAGACTCTCTCTCTCACACAGGCGCTCTCTCTATCTCTCTCTCTCTCACACACACACACAGTCTCTCTCTCTCTCTCTCTCTCTCTCTCTCTCTCACACACACACACAGTCTCTCTCTCTCTCTCTCTCTCTCTCTCACACACACACACACACACACACACACACAGACTCTCTCTATCTCTCTCTCTCTCACACACACACAGGCTCAGGCGCGCTCTCTCTCTCTCGCTCACACACAGAGACACCAGCTCGCTCGCTCTCGTTTGTTCTGTGTGTAAGAAACACTGTGATGGTTATTTAAAATGTAATATTTCGAGAGCTTAATATTTCTTACCTGATCTAACTGAGATTTTAATCCTTCCAGCTGCGGGAGCGACAGCTCCGTGAGATTGATCGCCATGTTGAACGAAAGGGCGAAAATTAAGCACTTCCGGGTTAACCGGAAACTCAGCGCTCAGTTTTTTCACTTCTATTTTCGGAAACAAGACAAAATGTGACGCGTCAATGACAAAACAATACAACAACAACAAAAAAACGTATTCACACTTCACGTGCGAGACCTATTCTACAATGAAATAATTATCGCGATAAATACTTACAAACTGATTTTAAGATTTGTCATTAAATTATAAAACTCGTCATAACTTCAGATTTACGATTTTTATTTAAAATAGTGTACATATGTTATACATTTTTGTAGATTTTAGTTTTTTTAATAATATAGATATACCTTTAGTCATTCTCAATTATACGTCGGTTTTCAAAAAATATATGGAAAATTAAAAAAATAAAATTTACATCACTATAATCATATATTATATTTACTGTATTTTCCAGGCTACAAGTCACAATGGGCAGTGGTGGTCGAGTTGGTATAGGGTGCTGGATTGCTGATCCTCAGGTCGGGGGTTCTAGTCCCCACAAGGTTGTCACTGTCCCCCCAGTGCGGCGGACTGGGTTATCAAAGTCGGGCCATGTCTCTCACTGTATGGTGAGCAGTTCATGTAAAAGAACCATTGCTGGCCTTCGTAAAAGAGGAGCTGCAAAGCCATCGGCGTGTTTCTGTCCCTTGCTAAAGTGTTGTGACAGGAAGGGCATCTGACGTAAAAACCTATGCCAAATCAAACGTGCGAAGTATTTGCGATGGCGACCCCTGAAAAAAGGGAAAAGCCGAAAGGAAATCTCTCTCCAGACTACAAGTCGCACTTTTTCATACTTTGGCTGAAGGTGCAGCTTTATACTCCAGAGCGACTTGTAGATGAAATTACTTCAGATAATTCTGTTCCTCATAATAATGAGCATAATTTCACGTTTGTCATTTTTATGCTCACAAGAGGGCACTCCAGGCTTGGATACCAGTACCTCCTCAGCCTGTACCACTGAAGAAATGGCCCCAAAAGGAAAATCCTATTCTGTGGATTGCAAGCTGCAAGTAGTGAAATATGCAGCAGAAAATGGTAATCATCTTTTCCTTTCGGCTGCTCCCTTCAGGGGTCGCCACAGCAAATCATCTGCCTATCTCACCCTGTCCTCTGCATCTTCTTCTCTGACTCCAACGACCTTCATGTCTTCCTTCACCACATCCATAAATCTATTCTTTGGTCTTCCTCGAGGCCTTCTGCCTGGTAGTTCCAACCTCAGCATCCTACTGCCAATATACTCACTATCCCTCCTCTGTACATGTCCAAACCATCTCAATCTAGCCTCTCTGACTTTGTCTCCAAAACATCTAACATGTGCTGTCCCTCTGATATACTCATTTCTGATCCTACCCATCCTCGTTACTCCCAAAGAGAACCTCAACATTTCCATCTCTGCTACCTCCAGCTCTGCCTCCTGTCTTTTCCCCAGGGCCACTGTTTCTAAACCATACAACATCGCTGGCCTCAACACCGTCTTGTACACTTTTCCTTTCATTCTTGCTGAATGGAGCTGAGTCTCCTATCACACATCACACTGGACACTTTTCTCCATCCATTCGAACCTGCCTGCACACGCTTCTTCACCTCTTTTCCACACTCTCCATTGCTCTGGATTGTTGAGCCTAAGCACTTAAAATCCTCCACCTTCTTTATCTCTGCTCCCTGTAACCTCACCGTTCCTCCTGGGTCCTTGTCATTCACACACATGTATTCTGTCTTACTGAAGCTAACCTTCATTCCTCTCCTTTCCAGGGCATACCTCCATCTCTCTAGAGTTTCCTGCGCTTGTTCTCTGCTCTCACTACAGATCACAATGTCATCTGCAAACATCACAGTCCATGGAGCTTCTTGTCTCACCTCGTCTGTCAGCCTGTCCATCACCATAGCAACCAAGAAAACGGTAGAAGAAAATGGTAATGAGCAGCAGAAAGTTAGTTTCGACTTCTCCTCAGTCTTCTTCCAGACTCTGGCACCTTGATTTCCAAATGACATGCAAAATTTGCTTTCATCCGAAAAAAGTACTTTCTTCTGCCGCTGTTTCTGGTTCAAAAGTGGCTTGACCTGGGGAATGCACCACCTGTAGCCCATTTCCTGCACACGTGGCTCTGGATGTTTCTACACCAGACTTCCACCAGACCACTGCTTCCACATGTCCTCCAAGGTCTGGAATCGGCCCTTCTCCACAATCTTCCTCAGGGTCCGGTCACCTCTTCTGTAACAATAAAAGACCTGAACTATTTCAGTTAGTGTGTAATGAATCATCAGTACTAGTCCTTCTCAAAAAATGAGCATATTGTGATCAATTTCATTATTTTCTGTAATGTGCTGATAAAAATTAAACTTTCATATATTTTAGATTCATTGCTCACCAACTGAAATATTTCAGGTCTTTTATTGTTTTAATTCTGATGATGTTGGCATACAGCTCATGAAAACCCAAAATTCCTATTTCAAAAAATTAGCATATCATGTTCAGGTAGTGTAAACGAGCTATTAACCTAATCATCTGAATCAACCAATTAACTCTAAACACCTGCAAAAGATTCCTGAGGCTTTTAAAAACTCCCAGCCTGGTTCATTACTCAAAACCACAATCATGGGTAAGACTGCCGACCTGACTGCTGTCCAGAAGGACATCATTGACACACACACACAAAAAAAAAGAGGAAACGGATTTATGAAGAGGGAAAATTAAATATTTTAGCTGGGGGTAAAGTGGGCTACAGGGCCCCTTGCGAGGTACATGGGCAGAGCATGTCTCATAAAAAAATCGGGCAAACAAGTTAATCATTGTTTTGTAACAAACCCTCAACAAAACAGCTTAAATAATATAAAAATTTAAAAGGTTATTTCAGTGTAGATAAACACACATCATTCAACTCGCACAGCGCTCTGGCTCGTCATTCATGTAGAACATCATTATCAAATCATCAACTCATTTGTAGAATGATCACATGACATATCAACATGTGTGTTCAACTAGTGAGCGTACCTGCTACAAGTTCTTATGTTAATAATATAACACCATCATTCAAAACGTCAACATTTACTCTGCACCAGTAAACAGTCTGACACTGAACTTGCTTCATAAATTTATAAAAATAACTCACCAGGCAGGTTGTAGTTTTGTTTGCTCAATTTTTTTTTTCTTTTCCACATAGTTACTCCCCTCACAATGCTGTTTCAATGCCAACCAACCTTAACCGCCATAATTGATCACTTTTCCGTCGCACAGACCGCAAAGTGCTTTTCCCGTATCTTTGTTTGTAAATGAATTCCGATAGCGGCCATCCGTCTACTTTTTCCAGCCACGATCAATTCCATGAATTTTTGATCCCAGCATCTAACTCTGATACCGCTCCACTATCTCTCTTATGGAGAATGTCTCTCTTCCACGACATCGAGAAATCCAGCAAGAAATTGACCGGAAATCCGGCAAGGAAGCCGCCATATATGTTTCTCATCATTTCACGGACATTCTCAAGGTACTTTACTTCCGACTGTTATCGAATGTCAATGGAAACCGACATCGACCAAAGCATATTTAAAGCAAGCCAACTAGATTGGCACACATTCCTCTAATCTATTAACCGTCCACACAATTTTTCTGTGAAATTATACAAGAATAAAAAGAATTATCACTTTGGCGAGTAAAAATGGCTGAATTCTTCTAAATAGAGGATGTCTGGGACTCCTGATTAACTGGGTTATCGAAGGCCGACTGTGTCTCTCACCGTCTGTGATGGAGGACCGTGTAAAAGCCTTGCTGACGTTCATCAAGAGAAGCTGCATGGCCACCAGAGTGTTTCTGCCCTGCAATACCTGGTGAGCTGTTCAGGGTGTACCCTGCCATTTACCCGAATGTTCAGAAAATTAATAATTTCTCTTCTGCATTACTTAATCAAACTGCACAGAGCAAAGCTGCAGCTGGAAACCAATCACCATGGCAATGCCAAGGTGGCCATTTATTTTCAAATGAATGTGAAATATTTGTTTACTTTCACAAAAATACAAAATATGAAATTAACCCAGCACAAAGAAAAAAAAAAAAAAGCTAAATTTAATAAGTTAAACACATTATACAACAATTTAAATGTAAATAGAATGAAATGTCATAAAATAATGTAAAAGTATTTAAAATCCATGACGAGTCACACGACATGTCCTGGTGCATTAATGACATTAAAACACATTTCTTTATAGCGGTTTGTGTGGCAGAAATGTCAATCATAAAATAAGACTTGTATAAGTCTTGCTGGTCTGCTGGTCTGTTAGTGCAGGTGTATAGGAAGGCCATACGCGATGGGTGCGGCGCCGATCATGTATTTGAGGTGTGCTGCATCACGTGATTGGACCAGGTGCTGGAGCAGTGAGGAGCCTGACCCTGCAGAGAGCCAGGACTCTAAAAGGGTGGAGGTGAAGCGGTCGATATCACGATCAGTCACGTCCCACAGGTTCCCCAACACTAAGGGACTGTGGAAATAGCAAGACACACACACGTCCAGAAGGTTAAAGGAGCATACATATTGAGAGAGAGAGAGAGAGAGAGAGAGAGAGAGAGAGAAGCTGCTGCAGTTTGGGACATGAATTAAAACTGCAAATAAAAGTATGTCAGGAGGAGGAACAGAACAATGGTCCAGTCTGCACAGACGTCAGTTCAATCTCTACATTGATCATGTGTTTAAAAAGAAAAGCAGCGTGATGGAGCATCATCTTCCCTTATGCAAATTATCATTTGAAGATACAAAAAAATTGTATTTATATCTACATACGTTTTATTTATATACACACACACATATATATATATATATATATATATATATATATATATATATACACATATATATACACACACACACACGTATATATACACACACACACACATGTATACACACACACACACATATATATATATATATATATATATATATATATGTGTGTGTGTGTGTGTGTATATACATATATATATGTGTGTGTGTGTATATATATATATATATATATATATATATATATATATATATATATATATATATATATGTATGTGTGTGTGTGTGTGTGTATATGTATGTATATATATATATATATATATATATATATATATATATATTATTTCTCATTTATGTGTTACCCTTGTGTTAAGACGTGGTCTCTGTGATCTTTGTGTTTACACTGTTTTGCGGATTTTGTAACCCTAAGCAAATATGGTTGGTCAGAAGTGTAAGCCTACTAGCATGGGTGCAAGTCTCATACACAGAAATTAATTAACTATCTGCTCGGATCGGCGCAATCTACCATGCATACTCAGTTAAGCAAAGAGTTGTAAAATGAATGAAAACCCCAATCCAGAAAAGAAAAAGAATTCTCCGCTCTGATGGTGATTCACATCAGTGCAGGTTGAGTACTAAACCAGTATTCAACGGCGCCCTTGCTCACTTGAAAGACTGGAAGTCCGTATAACCCACGGTTTGTATCAAGCCCAAACAAGTAAACTACTTTTGGAGTTTACGCCTCACATATTGTAAGCGTTGATTGGCTGCTTTTAGCTTCATTTAAAGTGACCATCCGTCGACCATCGGAACCATTTACAAGCAGAAAGATCGCATCATAGAGAATGTTAAAGGTTATACTTGATACTGTTTTGATATAAGTGAATTTGATTAAAATGTATCAATTTGAAATTATTTTGCTTAAATTTAATTTATTTGAAATTAATGTTGATATTTGATATAGTTGATCTTATTTTGCAATGTTATGTTTATAATAATTGATTTAGGGGTGTTTATGAGATACGGTAATGGTATTTATAGATGTATAGTACAGTATGAGCGTCATCCGTCACTGGAACATACAGTAACAACTTGTGTTCATTTTCAACTTACGTTCGGCCTTCTGGAACCAAACAAAAATGTAAGTCGGGGAGCGTCTGTATATTTATCCACTTCAAAAAAAACCAGAATACATGTGTGTGAATGAGAAGGACCCAAAAGGAACGGTGAGGTTACAGGGAGCAGATATAAAGAAGGTGGAGGATTTTAAGTACTTAGGCTCAACAATCCAGAGCAATGGAGAGTGTGGAAAAGAGGTGAAGAAGCGTGTGCAGGCAGGTTGGAATGGTTGGAGAAAAGTGTCCAGTGTGATAGGAAGGTATCGGCAAGAACGAAAGGAAAAGTGTACAAGACGGTGTTGAGGCCAGCGATGTTGTCTGATTTTGAAAAAGTGGCGTTGAGGAAAAGGCAGGAGGCAGAGCTGGAGGTAGCAGAGATGAAAATGTTGAGGTTCTCTTTGGGAGTAACAAGGATGGATCGGATCAGGAATGAGTACATCAGAGGGACAGAACATGTAAGAAGAGGTCAGATTGAAATGGTTTGGACATGTACAGAGGAGGGATAGAGAGTATATTGGTAGTAGGATGCTGAGGTTGAAACTACCAGACAGAAGGCCTAGAGGAAAACCAAAGAAGATTTCTGGATGTGGTGGAGGACATGAAGGCAGTTGATGTGAGAGAAGAAGATGCAGAGGATAGCGTGAGATGGAGGCAGATGATTCCCTGTGGCGACCCCTGAAGGGAACAGCCGAAAGGAAAACAAGATTTATCCACTTCACAAGTCTAGCTGAGGACATTCAGAGTGTGTGAGACACATGCACAGAGAGGGAGAGAAAGAGACACACACAGAGAGAGAGAGAGAGAGAGAGAGAGAGAGAGAGAGGACACACACAGACATTACCAGCCAGCGGTGAGGTAGCTCAGGGTGATGCCGGATCCATCCATGTTTCCCTGCACATTGAGTGCAGCACTACTGCATCCAAAGAGCAGGGCAGCAGCATGAACGTTCCCACGGAGCAGCCGCTGGGGGTCCAGAAACCGCACCCCGGCTCCGTGTCCGACATAACTGTCCCAGGAAGGAACCAGTACCATTTTAATGGAAATATTCAAAGTCCAACCTCTCATATTTTATGAATGCTTTTCATTCATATTATTGCAGCAGGCAGTTTTCCTTAAACAAGTCCTTTCTGCAGTTTAAACCACCAACACAAATCAAAGGACATTTTTTGTCATGCTAAAATTAAAAGGATATTTTTTTGTGAAAGAGTGTGTTTTGGGGACATCTGGAAAGAACCCCACCCCACCACTCTGTCGACACTCACATGTACAGATCTTTAGTGGTTACAGCTTCCTGGAGCTGATCAGGATCAGGGGGAACTCCACACACACCCTGCCATGCCCACTCACTGGGGATCACACACACACACACACAGAATGATACATACCTTTCTTTGTGCATGTGCGTGCGTGCGTGCGTGCGCGCGCCTCACCCAGTAAACCAGTCTCTGAAGCGTTTCTCAGTTTCTGGCAGGTTTCCATCAGGATTCAGAACAAAATACACCTTTTGAGGATCAACACCCCGTGACAGCACACAACCTGGATCCACCTGAAAGTAATGAGGGAACACATTCACGCCACATGACTCCATGTATTAATGATGCATCACTGTTTGAATGAGAGTGTACCTCCCGGAGATGAGTGTGTCCCAGTACTGCATGTAGGGAAGGCATCCGAGTGACAGAACGGCGTTTTAAACAGGAGATGTTCTCCCACGGCAGCTTCTGAAGATACTGCACCATCACACACACACACACGAAGTACAAATTAAACATGAAGGGTGTAGATCAGAAGTCCAGGGCAGTGGTGGTCTCTTGAATAGGGCGCAAAAGAACCATTGCTGACAAAAGAGGAGCTCCTGTAAAGACGAGCTGCAAAGCCATCAGAGTGTTTCTGTCCCTTGCTAAAGGGTTGTGACAGGAAGGGCATCGACGTAAAACCTATACCAAATCAAATTTGCAAATCAGATGATTTGCTGTGGCGACTTCCGAGAAAGGGAAAAAGCCGAAAGGAAGAAAGAAAGAAAGGTGTAGATCAGAAGTCCACCTTGTCCAGGATGAGTACGGTGTGTCCATGAGGTTCCTCTCTCCCTCTCAGTTCACACACACTCTTCTGGAGCAGATTCAGGAAGTCCCCTTCATCTAGACCCGTCCCCTCACACAGAGACTGCAGGTCCGAGAGAGACAGCAGAGGTGCTGATGAAAGAATCACCTGCAGGAACCAAACCCTATTATCACTATTAATATTGTTGTTGGTAGTATTACTAATATTTCCACCATCACCACAATATCATTATTAATATTGTTAATATTTCTGTTGTTTTCAATATTTTTTCAGAGGCCGCACCGATCCGCCTGTTGATTTCTCACTTGTGAACAAGATCCTGAGATACTTTAACTCCACCACTTTGAGCAGAATCTCATTCCAGACCTGCAGGGTGCATTCCATCCTTTTCCGAATGAGAGCCCCCATTGTTCCTCCTGAACTCAAGGTTTGAGCAGCGGTCAAAGATTTTCCCAGGTCGGCTGAGGAGTGCAATTTCACAATAACGTTCCATAAGCACACCCTCTGTTTCTTGTTTTTTTTAAAAGGGGAACCACTCCCTCGGTTTGCCAGTCCAGAATTACCGACCCCGATAACCATGAGACATTTTAACCAAAACAGTCCTACAACATCCAGCCTCAGGGCAGATCTCATCCACTCCCGGAACCCAACCACCGAGAAACTACAATTATTTTAATTGTTATAGGCCCCCCCCCCAATTTTTCTCCATAATCTATTCATCTCCAATTCCCACCCATCAGGTATCCCCACCACCAACTCGGGAAAAGTGAAAGCATGAACACTGGCCCCTCCATGACATACGATGTTTCCAACACACGTGTATTTTCTACACACTTCTGAGGGAAAGTGCTATTCGCACCCTTGTACGATTGAGCTCAAAGACACCCATGATTGGCTGGCGATCACTGTGCCATCCCTCGTTCCTGTGCGAGCACGGAAAACGAACTCCCAGTCAAGGACAACTGCGGCATAAACCTGGATTCTAACTTGTGACATCCGAGTTATTCACGCAACTTATCGTGTGCCACTCGGGAGCCGACTGTTAATATTTCTGTTGTTTATTTTTTCCAATTTTGTTATTTTCCTCATTACCATTATTGCTATCAGTGATCAGGAAGTGACTTGTCCAACCCCTGTACATGTCAATGAATCTCTGACCTTCAGCATGTCCACCGTCAACTTCCTTCCCTTTACTGAACACTGAAGCCGTTTCAGTTGAGTGGTCATCTCAGGGTCAGAGGTCAGGGGCAAAAGCAAAGCTCTCCACACACCTAAAGTCTCCTCCATGTCTTCGAGAAGTTTCTAAGGAAATAATTATAAAAAGAATAAAATACTGAGAGACCAATAATATTTAAACTCAATCAGCACTGTACTCCAGTCATGTTGTGTCTCCGTGTTCTCCTGCACATTGAGTGCACTACACATAGTCTAAAGCGCTCACTCATCCCACAGAGTGAACATACACACAAAGAAGTTCGAGGAACAGTACTGAGTGTATTCATTTTCTGAATCGCTTAATCCTATTTAGGGTCTCGGACAGGCTGGCGCCCATCTCAGCCGACTCTGAGCGAGGGCGGGGTACACTCTGGACAGTTTGCAAGGCCATTGCAGGGCCAACACTCACACAACCACTCACACCTACGGGCAATTTAGAACAGCCAATTAACCTACTGTGCATGCTTTTGAACTGTGGGAGGAAACCCACACATGCACAAGGAGAACATGCAAATTCCTCACAGAACTCCCCAAGCTGGGAATCAAACCCAGGACCTTCTTGCAGTAAGGCAGACGTGCAACCACTACACCAAGTTGCAGCCCAGTACTGAGCGTAAATAAATTAAATCAAACAATGATTACATTCTTGTGATTTATGTAAAATAAGCTATAATAAAAATTAATATTCATGGGTTAAAAAAAACAAAACAAAAAAAAAAACGATGTAAACACTGAATTGTGAACCTGAACACGAGCATCGAGGGACTTCCTGCCTTCCCACCACTGTGCCTTATCTGCTACTGAGCTCACTTTCTTCTGACCCTGCAGCACTGCCTCCATCTCCTCCAATAACACCACCATCGAGTGCTACACACACACACACACACACACACACACTAAATAGATCCAGCTACACACACAGGTCGGTACAGTACACTGCAGAAATGTAAACATTGCTCATACACGTGATCGTGCAGTCGGGATCCTCATGGTGATGGGCGCAGAGTCGTGCTCCAGCCGTGTGATGAGAATGGTGTTGCCAATCTCACCAGGACATGTCCCCAGGAGAGAGAGCAAACACACAGTCACACCTGTATGAGATCACATGCTCTGATTATGCCCAGCTGATCCACACTCTAGTCATTCTGTCCCATTCTGCCTTTTACCTGTCGGCAGTCGTTGAAGCTGCTGCATGAACTCTCTGCAGTGAGTGTGTGGGAACTCCATGGGCTGGGTACAGGTGAAGGAGTAAATGCTCTCGAGTGCAGACAGAGTCTTCATCTGAGTCTGACCGGAAGATTCCTCCAAACTCAATGCTCTCAGACTGTCCGCGACATCACTGCACAACTTCTTCAGCTTTCTAACCACGAAAGAGAAAACCTGCAGTCAGAGGCATTTCTAATATACAATTCCACCTGAAAAACACTGGGAGGAGTACCCTGGAACTTGGGGCCGCCCTGCTCGACATACCTCATCTGATTGGCCAGGTGGCGAGTCATGTGGTGACGAGAGGTTGTGCCCAGTGACTGAGTATGCAGCATCGCCGTGGTGACAGGATCAGACTGGCCCACTGACTGAGCAAGAAGTGAGCACATGTGCGGGTAGAGGGAAGGGCTTGGAAAGTGATGGAGAAGGAGCCAAGACGATGTCAAAAGTGATTGGATCCCTTTGATTGAGAGCTCCCCTGTGTGCACACACACAAAATAGATTATTGCAGCACTGGCCTGGCGAGCTGTCCAGGGTGTAGTCTCACCTCACCCAGAGTCTCCACCTTCATCCTGGGCTCCAGCTTCATCTTGAGTCTAATTAGGATTAAGTGGTTCAGAAAATTCATGAGAAATGTTACAGTCCAATATTAAAATCATTCTTTCTGAACCATGGGAAAATGAGATGGCATAGATTAAGAATTGCGAGGAAGAGCTTCCGGGGAAGCCATCTTCCAAAAAAATCTACAGAACTGTCAATTTTTATTAATTTTTAAGTAACGAATTGTCACAGTACAGTGGAGCCTCGGTTCTCGAACATAATCCGTTCCAGACGGCTGGTCGAATTCCAAATCCGCTTTTCTCATGACAAATAATGTAAATGAGCTTCATCCGTTCCGTCGATTTTTGAACAGAAGTTAACAGTACGGTTAGTCATACCATAGGTCCGCAAATTAAGTGAAAAAATTATTGAATACAATACACTATGTTACGGTCTGTGTTGTGAGAGACTCTGGTTTTGGCGGCTCTCTCTGCGTGTTGAAGAAGGGCGTGGCTGTCACATGCAAGTGGAGCGCTAAACACACACACCTGATTCCACTTAATCACAGGCTATAAAGACTCGCAGCACTCCTCCCAATGCTCGAAGATTGTCTCTCTTCCCCGTGATCTCTCTGGCTCTCAGCTCCGTGCGCTGCCAGTTCCCGCTTTAGTTTGATTTCAGGTGTTTCTCCGCATCTCTAACGGTGCCTATGATTTTCCTGTACGCTAGTGCCTTCGCTCTGAACAATAAAGTGCACCCGTTTTCATCTCCATTCTGTGTCCTGCATTTTTGGGTCAGGCTGAATGTTCCTAGCATTACAGATTTTTCTACCCCTTCTCACTGCACGGATTACTCTTCAGGATGTTTCTTTCTTTTCTTGAAGAACATTTCTAACATGGCTTGTTTCTGCCTGCTTTTCAAAACCTCACGGAAGTGGCTCATGACCTACCAGCACTTTAGCTTAGCTTTAACGCTTTATCAGGGTGATGAATAGTATCAACAACTTCCCGAAAGCCGACATTTCCCCTCCCTCTTGGTCTAGTTTTTTAGCGTTCAACTTCCGGGGAAAAAAAAAATCCCGGATTTTTTGGTCGAATTCCGATTTGTTCTACAGTTGGCCCTTGACATTCGCAGGGGTTCGGTTCTGGGCCCTCCCGCGAATCGAGATAATCCGCAAGTTCTGTACCCGGAAGTATAACCCCATGTATGACGTCACATGTGCGAATGAGCAGCTGTAAGTAAAATAATATGTATATTTCATGCGCTAAAATATGCTTCTTAAACACATTCTATAGAAAGTCACTCATTAATACAATATTAATGTCGTAATGATTAAGAAAAACTTTAATTTTTACTCTTATTTTTATTGATGATAAAATATAAACATGATACAGCATGCGCATAAAACAACTTTCAGTGCCTTCTCTTTATAAACACACAGCACTGTAGTTTTCAAAAATGCCCACTCGAGGAACATACTCTATGGCATTAGGCATGACACGACTGAATTCAGGTATTAACTGCATAAAGTCCGAGCAGCTCAGCCACGCCCCCTCCCCAACCGGAACCGTAGTACAAAACAGAAGTTTAGAGTGATAGATTAAGAGGCGTTACAAACCAAAGAAACGGTGATGTTGATGTGAGTTCATCCTCTGGCACAGAGGTGAACGTGCTTTTGTTTATTGGGAGTAAATGACAATAGTGAATCCAGGTGTGTATGCTCCGAGCAGCTACAAAACAAAATGAGAAACATGCTACACCACAGTAAATAAAATATAACACACAAACATTACCTTAGGTCATGTACTGGAATAATAATTAAAAAAAAGACTTTAATAGTGGAGTGTTTTACAACAGTTCCTCTTCAGCAATGACGTGACTTCAGAGGAAACTGTCGTTTCTTCCAGAGAAAGTCTTATTTCTTCAGAAGAGACGTCCGACCTCATTACCCTTTTCTGGTGCCTCAGCAGGCGTTTGAGTGACATCATAGAACTTAACTGGTAATTAAAACACACTAAAAAAGGCTCATTGCTAACTTGTGCGCGAATGAGGAAAAGGGGGTGTTACATCACCTCAACCAATCAGCAGGAAGGAGGACAGCCATTGGCTGAATTTAAATCACGTGCGAGCTGCTCAGCAGTCTGTGAATGCTCAAACCGCAACTGCAAAACCGTGAATAGTCAAGGGCCTACTGAACCTCTAAAGCGTTTGAGTGTCGAGGGAACACTGTATATCTAAAGGATGTTAAAACTGTCCTCCAGACAGATGCACTTAATGCACTGCTTCTCAATTATTTTCTGTGGCGCCCCCAATAAAGAAAAAACATTTCACACCCCCTTCTGCCCTGTGAGCGACTATAAATAGTATTTGTCTATAAAATTGTTGTTATTAGTACACCGCCGCAGAATATTGTATCTTTATTAAAATTAAAAACAAAAAAAATAAATAAATGGAGTTTGTAAGAATTTTGATGTAATTGTGCCCCTGGGTTTGTAAATGTGCGGCCTCGGATCATGGATCCTGGGTGACTGACGTTTAACCCAGCCCAACAATGCATGCTCGTATAAGAACTAGTATTTTTTCATTTGTCTCTGTACATCCGTTGAACTTTAGTAACCTCATGTTTTAGTAGGAGTCTTACCTCTAAACAGTAGAAAAAAACCCCCTTTTTTATGGCAATGTGAGGCCATGTGAAAGATCCTGCGGGAGTAGAAGGAATGTAGATAATGAAGCCTGAAACTGTCCAAGGACAGTTGCAGGGTGATAAAAAAAAGTCCATGCTTACTCGCCTAATGTTAACTCTTACTGGGTGTTAACCACATTGTTTTTTCCGACTCTGTGTTCATGTATAAATAACCCCCGCTCACATTGTACTATGAGCTTCTGATGAATAAACCAGACTGATTTCACTCGTGTGGTTCGTTGTCTGTTGCTCCTGGAGCGCTCTCAGACGTTGAGATACAGGAATCCAGATCGTGCAGGTTTACATAAGAGCTTCTACTGAGAGAGTTCTTACAGAGTTCAACTTACAATATGTCTTTTTTAATCTTTAAAAGAAAAATTTTAAAGTGCACCCATGTGCTTGAAATAATAATAATAAAAAAATACATCCTTATTTAAACTCATTCAACTTATTTATGTCTTAATATCTCAGTCTCTGTCCACCTTTTTCTTCGTTCCTGTTCGAAAATTTTTCATGCTGTTTCCTGAGGGGTTGTTCACTGCACTTCACATGGTTTGCTCTTGTGAAAAACCGCTACACCATAGCTTGACAATGAGAGCGCCACTGCTAACTAATGGAGTGGAGGTGCAATTACACTTAATTCTCATACAATTCCAGAAAAGCATGCTCCCCAGGGTCATATGCGCCCCCCGGCATCACACTGCACCCCCTCCAGCATCATGGGGGGCACGCCACACTATTTGAGAAACACGGACTTAGTGACACGAGAAACAGGAAGTACATTCACCTGGTGTGGTATGTGTGTGCGGTATGGATATTCCTGCTTGCCCTGAGCTACGGAGTTCCTGAACACAGTCTCTCGTGGGCTCTGGTCCCAGGTCTCTCCTCAGAACCTCACAGTCTGCACCTGGGCTGTCAGACGCACTTCCTGCACACAACACACAAACACAGTAAACCAGTGCTGTACATCAATGCCTCTGACCTTCCCCCCATAAAATCTCACACACAAAACACACATACATAGCTGCTAACTTTTCCAAACCAAAAAAAAAACCCCCAGACTCTGCTCTAGTGGCCTGTCAAAATGCACCAAATCAATACGAAATGCCCCCTTTTCCCATATTTGTTTAGAATTAACATTATTCAACATGCATTTCATGTGAATCACCTTAAGACAACATTGCATGAAGAATGGAAAGGCAGTTAGTCCTGATGATATGCCTGTGGAGGTATGGAAGGGTCTTGAAAAGGTAGCAGTAGATTTTCTGACAAGAACATTCTTGACATTTTCTGACAAGGTCTTTGAGAGTGAGCAGATGCCGGAGAAATGGAGGAGAAGTGTGCTGGTGCCCATTTTTAAGAACAAGGGAGACGTGCAGAGTTGCGGCAATTACAGAGGGATAAAGTTGATGAGCCATACGATGAAGTTATGGGAAAGAATAGTGGAAGCTAGACTAAGGGCAGAGGTCAGCATTTGTGAACAACAGTTTGGTTTCATGCCGAGAAAGAGCACCACAGATGCAATGTTTGCTTTGAGGATGTTAATAGAGAAGTACAGAGAAGGTCAGAGGGAACTGCATTGTGCCTTTGTGGATCTGGAAAAAGCATATGACAAGGTGCCGAGAGAGGAACTGTGGTATTGCATGAGGAAGTCTGGAGTGGCAGGGAAGTATGTTAGAGTGGTGCAGGACATGTATGAGAGATGTAAGACAGTGGTGAGGTGTGCTGTCGGCGTGACTGACGAATTCAAGGTGGAGGATGGCCTGCATCAAGGCTCAGCTCTGAGCCCCTTCTTGTTTGCTATGGCGATGGACAGGCTGACAGACGAGGTTAGGCAAGAATCTCCATGGACTATGATGTTTGCAGACGACATTGTGATCTGTAGTGAGAGCAGAGAACAAGTGGAGGAAAATCTAGAAAGGAGGAGGTACGCCCTGGAAAGGAGAGGAATGAAGGTTCACCTCAGAAAATTAGACTACATGTGTGTGAATAAGAAGGACCCAGGAGGAGCGGTGAGGTTACAGGGAGCAGAGATAACAAAAGGTGGAGGATTTCAAGTACTTAGGCTCAACAATCCAGAGCAATGGAGAGTGTGGAAAAGAGGTGAAGAAGCGTGTGCAGACAGGCTGGAATGGTTGGAGAAAAGTGTGATAGGAGAGTGTCAGCAAGAATGAAAGGAAAAGTGTACAAGATGGTGTTGAGGCCAGCGATGTTGTATGGCTTAGAAACAGTGGCGTTGAGGAAAAGACAGGAGGCAAAGCTGGAGGTAGCAGAGATGAAAATATTGAGGTTCTCTTTGGGAGTAACGAGGATGGATAGGATCAGAAAGGAGTAAATTAGAGGGATAGCCTATGTAAGATGTTTTGGAGACAAAGTCACAGAGGCTAGATTGAGATGGTTTGGACATGTACAGAGGAGGAATAGCGAGTATATTGGCAGTAGGATGCTGAGGTTGGAACTACCAGGCAGAAGGCCTAGAGGAAGACCAAAGAAGATTTATGGATGTGGTGAAGGAAGACATGAAGGTTGTTGGAGTAAAAGAAGATGATGCGGAGGACAGGGTGAGATGGAGACGGATGATTTGCTGTGGCGACCCCTGAAGGGAACAGTCGAAAGGAAAAGAAGAAGGAAGAAGAGAAAAGAAGAAAAATAGCACGGAGAACAGAAGGAAGGATGCATTTCACCAGACCTGTCACACTTGGAAAAAGGACTGTAAATACATCATTTGTTTGTTTTGTTTCGATCTTGATCAGATGTAGATTATTGTTGAATGTGTTTATTAGTGTGGGCTGATTAAATCTGTTCCCATTTAAACTAATTTTGTCTGTCATACATTGCTATCTGCTACAACAATAATTTGGGGCCATAACAATAAACACACATAATTCAAGTAGCACAGGCCTATTGCTCGTCATTCATGTGTAACAATTATGAAATAATTATCAACTAATTTGTAGAATGATCACATGACATCACAACAAACATTTGTGTTCAATTAGTGAGAATACCTGCTACAAGTTAGTATGTTAATAGTATAACACTATCATTCAAAATGTCACAACAGTTACTCTGCAGTAGTAAAACTTACACTGTACTTATTGTACAAATTTATAAAAATTGTGGAATGCCACTAAATAGCGGACATCTGGGATCCCTGGGCAAGGAATGGTACTCTGAGTGGCTCATACATTTTCTTATTTGCATTCTACATAGTGAAAGTTTATGGTATGTTTTTTTTTTTATGTACGAGTTGGCAGCTATGCACATACCTGCGATCAACATCTCTGAGTCAGACTCCTGAAGGTCCTCCAGGCTGATGTCCAGCCCATCTTCATCCTCACGGATCATCCTCATCCTCTCCGGTTTATCCAAATCAGAGTTCTGTGCGTTCCTGGACTGCCCCCGTCGTGGCTGCACCTCTTCCTCAGAGGAGGCTCCACTGGTACAGACAGCAGTGCTTTTAATGGTTCTGGTGCGCCTGGGCCGGTCCAGTGCTGCAGTGTGGGTCAGAGAGGGTTTGGAGGCAGGTTTTGGTAAAGAGGAGGTGCCGAGTTTATCTGGTTTTTTCTCCAGCGCATCATTCTTCTCTGTGTCGCTCTCATCACTGAACTCCACCTGTCAGGAAGATGGAAGGATGAAGGAACAGTGTGTGTGTGTGTGTGTGTGTGTGTGTGTGTGTGTGTGTAAGAAATGTGCAAAGATCACTTCTCAGACCTTAAAGCGTGAACGTTTTGTCCGTTTCGGTGCAGCTGGAACAGGTAAGGGTTTCTCTTGTGGAGATGATGAGTCTTCAAAAACATAGAAGGACCCCTTTCGCACATCTTTTGACCTTGAGACCCCACAGCGACGACTGGGTGTGGCCTTAGCTCTACGAAGAGGGGTGGCGCTTACTGTAATATCAGCCACCTCACAGGTGAAGTCGAATGCGCTCAGGTCGGTGGGTGTGACACCCGGAGTAACCGCAGAGAGGAACCTGGGTCTGGGGGTTCTGTTTGCACGAGGAGTTTTGAAGACCATGCCAGGCTTCGTGGTGCCGAGTTTCGTGACGGCGCTCTTTGTTTTCTTTGCGGACGCAATGGTGATATCTTTCTTCTTTTTGCTTCCAGGTTGTACACAAGCTTCTCCTTTGCCCTTGGGAAGAGAATCGGAAGGTGGAAGAGGTTTGTCATGACCGGAACTCATTCCTTTGAGTGGTGTTTTGATTTTGGAAGATATTGAAGGGGTCCAGGCCCACACGGAAGAGAAGAGCTCCTCAGGGCTGCACTGCTTCTTTCCAGCCAGAGCCAGGCAGCAGGCCACAGCTTTTGCTCCCAACAGCGCTGCCCTCAGAGACCCCAGCCCAGGTAAGACTGCCCCTTTGGGCTTTACAGCTTCCAGTCCTGCCTCGATCTCCTCCCACAGAGCGGCGGCTTTTCCCGTCTCAGCCACACTGCAACACAGCTGTGCTCGCACCGTGCTCAGTTGTAGCTTCACAAGCTCTGGCTGCAGCATGCACGGCTTTTGCAAACATTTAACAGGCACTAACGCTGCCAGGAGGGCATGAAGCTTCGTACTGATGGTGTGGCAGCGAAGTTCAGCAATGTGGCGTAGCTGGCGTGAATTCTGCGCCTCCTTCTGGAAGTCAGCCTGCACCATGGCCCAGAGCACGCTGACTCGGGCCAGGCCAGGTTCAGAACAACAGGGACAGGAGCAGGTCTCAGTGTGACTCAGGCAGGAGAGCATGCGCTGCCGTTTAGACTTCAGAGGGGGTGATGCATCACGCCCCAACTCAGACAGTTCCTCTAAAGCCTCCCGACCGAGTGAGCGAGAACTCAGGAGCCCGCACATATCCTCCTCTTCCTCATCGGGAATCTTAAGGGCGGAGACTTTCACAGTCGGCGGACCTTTACGTGGTTTTATCTTCACCTCAAGCTTCTGATGCTGGCTGCGCCCAAAATCTAAAACCATAACAGAAGTGTGTGTCCACAACTTTACATCAAGGAGATCATATTCCTCCACCACCACAGCCAAGTGTCTTATTCTCCCTACACAACACCAACTTTACAACGAGCACAACTGTAAATTTATTAAATGCAGTCAAATCGTCCGGCTAATCTTTGAGTTACTTCCTGTCCTTACGTCTGTTATAGGAGCTGTACACACCCCTTCTCCCTCCAGACTCTCTTTTTTCTTGCTAAAAGTAAAAATGTTGAAAAAACACAGCCAGTTACATCATGACACCCAGAGGCCTGCAAACTTGTCAATCTTGGCTTTCACTCGGACACTGGAGACTCTTTCCATTAAATTATAAATGAACATCTCTTCACTTCACAGAAAAAACATCCACAACTTATCTTCAGCTGTTATGAAACGATAGCATAGTCAGCATAACATTCACAGGTTCACTTGTTTCAGGAAGTTCAATGAACAAATCAGAACTGAGGTTGATTCCAGGATTTGTTTACCTGTGCAGAGGTCCAGTAGGTGTCTGACCTGCTCCAGATCCAAAACACCGGCTTCACCAGCACCCTTCATCAACTCCAGCTCTGCCTTTAACACCAAGAGTTCAGCACAACTACCCCCCCCACACACACACACATACAGTTTTTAGATCTGGAGTAGACAATTAGGCTTTGAAATGGTTCAGAAAGCTGGTTGTGCGTTTGTGATGGACATTGTGTAAATATCAGGACTCACTGGCTGAGTGTTTGCAGTTTGGTGGCAAGTTTGAGGGCCTCCAGACACTGAGCTTTGGCTTCATGAGCTGTTCCTCCGCTGCTCCTCAAACACACCATTCTCTCAGAGCAGAGCAACACCTCATTGAGTAACAGCCATTTAAACAACACACTGCCTCCTGCGCACGCGCACACACACACACACACACAGTGTCACTCAGTGCTCCAGCACCAAGAACTGCAACACAACACATCACTCACATTTCACACATCCAACAATATCAACTCTTTGCATTTTTCATGGCATAATTACCAGAATGGGTGCCTGCATGTTAAGGTCATGATAAAAATAATAATGAATGAAAATAACAGCCCGGATTCTGGGCCTGAAGCTCCCCTCATTAACATAATAAAAAAATATAACATCGACAAATGAATGTTTGAAAGAAAAAAAGGGAAGAGCTTGGAACCAAAAAAAGTAATCGGTTTCTGGTCCTGGACGAGGCTACGGTGGTCAGTGATTAGTCATGGATGGGGCCCACTGTAATCAGTCACTGGTTGCGGTTGGGATTTACACCTGGAGCTCAGCAGCATGTTCTGAACTTGTGAAATGTCCTGTGTGTGAATGACCTCATTTAACCCAGGACTGGTCAGTTATTTTCGAGAGAAGTGTGTGTGTTTGCACCTTGGTCTACAAACTGAGTGTCCGAGTTGAGAGCAGGAGCCCCGTAAAAGCCATTACCCAGCAACATCACCACCAGACTGCACAACAACTTCAGTGCTTCATACTGAGTCGTGTCTGGAGTCTTTAAACCTGCACACACACACACACACACACACACACACACACACACACACAATTAGAGGTTATTTCAGAGTTTAAATGCATGCCTGTGTGTGTGTGTGTGTGTGTGTGTGTGTGTGTATGCACACCTTGCTGGAGGATTATTTGGCGCAGGTGTGTGTGTAGTGACCCCGTGTCCAGACTGAGGTAGGTGCTGGCGGTCTGCAGCGCTCGAGCTTTCAGCATGTACCAGCTTTTAGAGTGATGCAGCGCAGTCTCCTTCAACACCTCACACAGATCATACACACCTGCTTCCAACTGACACACACGTGTGTACATTCACTTTTCTTGACAGAGACGGTGTCAGTTATTTACATAAAACATGCTCCAAAAGTGTGTCTCACATCTCCTGTTGCATAGTAAAGTTGGGCCCTGAGCAGTGTGTTATTGACAGACAGGATGCTTGTTCCCTCAGTAGTGGTATCTGCAGTTAAACATCGCTGAGCCTGATCCAGCTGCACCTGAACGCACACACACACAGCATGAACTAAACTCTGGTTCCCTCTGTCTGGTCCTTTGCTTCATCATCAAGGGGTGGATCCAGAGTAAAGGGGAAAGATGAAAATGTACCCATGTTTTGTGGCATCATTCAACTCCCCAAACGGAATTAAACATTAGATTGTGACCTGTTACCTCAAAACAAGTAACCCGGCTACAAGATTGGAATTTTGGCCTGGGCAAGTTTTTTCCTTTTAACTGGGCTCAAGATCACAGTGACTCAGTGAGCACAGTAATGTTAGTATGGGACACTCCCACTTCCAATGCTGTAGAAGTACACCAAGTTTGGTAGGTGTGAGAAAAATCATATCGGAGACAAGGCCCATAGAAGCGTTTTCTTTCAAGCAGGGGTCAAAGAACAACGTCAGAGGAACTTAATGTTGGTATGGAACACCCTATGCATATCCACCAAGTTTCACTCAGGTTCTGCTGATGAACCGAAAGTTACAGCCTGGACAAAGGCGAGGATGTTACAGATGCTTTGGCAGATTAAATACTGGAAGGGGGTCGCATCAGCATGCAACGGGCCTAAAGAGACAGCAACGGGCAGACAGAGAAAGATACAGAGACACACATACAGAGGGGGACAGAAAGAGAGAGAATAATCCTAACCTGTGCGAGTTGTGGAGATCCAAGGTCCAGGAGGAGTTTGGCAGCGTGTAAAAAAGAAGCAGCGCTGTTCTGGACGTCACCGAGAAGGCGGAAGAGACGTGAAGCCAACTGATAACACTCCAGAGCCTGTATAGTCTACAATACAACAACTTACATTCAATTGTCAACAAATCGTGTGTTTCAATGTGAAAGCGCGAGAGAGAGAGCGCGTGCACACGAGAGAGCGCGGAGGCAGAAGACAGCGCGAACACGAGAGAGAGAGAGAGAGAGAGAGAGAGACAGAGCGGAGGCAGAAGACAGCGCGAACATGAGAGAGAGAGAGAGAGAGAGAGAGAGAGAGAGAGAGAGAGACAGAGCGGAGGCGGAAGACAGCGCAAACACGAGAGCGAGAGAGGAGGCAGAAGACAGCGCAAACACGAGAGAGAGAGAGAGACAGAGCGGAGGCGGAAGAGAGCGCAAACAGGAAAGAGAGAGAGAGAGAGCGGAGGCAGAAGACAGCGCGAACACCCGAGAGAGAGAGGAGGCGGAAGACAGCGCGAACACCCGAGAGAGAGAGGAGGCGGAAGACAGCGCGAACACCCGAGAGAGGAGGCGGAAGACAGCGCGAACACCCGAGAGAGGAGGCGGAAGACAGCGCGAACACCCGAGAGAGAGAGAGGAGGCGGAAGACAGCGCGAACACCCGAGAGAGAGAGGAGGCGGAAGACAAGCGCGAACACCGAGAGAGAGAGGAGGCGGAAGACAAGCGCGAACACCCGAGAGAGAGAGGAGGCGGAAGACAGCGCGAACACCCGAGAGAGAGAGGAGGCGGAAGACAAGCGCGAACACCCGAGAGAGAGAGGAGGCGGAAGACAGCGCGAACACCCGAGAGAGAGAGGAGGCGGAAGACAGCGCGAACACCCGAGAGAGAGAGGAGGCGGAAGACAGCGCGAACACCCGAGAGAGAGAGGAGGCGGAAGACAGCGCGAACACCCGAGAGAGAGAGGAGGCGGAAGACAGCGCGAACACCCGAGAGAGAGAGGAGGCGGAAGACAGCGCGAACACCCGAGAGAGAGAAGAGGCGGAAGACAGCGCGAACACCCGAGAGAGAGCGGAGGCGGAAGACAGCGCGAACACCCGAGAGAGAGAGGAGGCGGAAGACAGCGCGAACACCCGAGAGAGAGAGGAGGCGGAAGACAGCGCGAACACCCGAGAGAGAGAGAGGAGGGGGAAGACCGCGCGAACACCCGAGAGAGAGAGGAGGCGGAAGACAGCGCGAACACCCGAGAGAGAGAGAGGAGGCGGAAGACAGCGCGAACACCCGAGAGAGAGAGAGGAGGCGGAAGACAGCGCGAACACCCGAGAGAGAGAGAGGAGGCGGAAGACAGCGAACACCCGAGAGAGAGAGGAGGCGGAAGACAGCGCGAACACCCGAGAGAGAGAGGAGGCGGAAGACAGCGCGAACACCCGAGAGAGAGAGGAGGCGGAAGACAGCGCGAACACCGAGAGAGAGAGGAGGCGGAAGACAAGCGCGAACACCCGAGAGAGAGAGAGAGGAGGCGGAAGACAAGCGCGAACACCGAGAGAGAGAGAGAGAGGAGGCGGAAGACAGCGCGAACACCCGAGAGAGAGCGGAGGCGGAAGACAGCGAACACCGAGAGAGAGAGAGGAGGCGGAAGACAGCGCGAACACCCGAGAGAGAGAGAGGAGGCGGAAGACAGCGCGAACACCCGAGAGAGAGAGAGGAGGCGGAAGACAGCGCGAACACCCGAGAGAGAGAGGAGGCGGAAGACAGCGCGAACACCCGAGAGAGAGAGGAGGCGGAAGACAGCGCGAACACCCGAGAGAGAGAGGAGGCGGAAGACAGCGCGAACACCCGAGAGAGAGAGGAGGCGGAAGACAGCGCGAACACCCGAGAGAGAGAGGAGGCGGAAGACAGCGCGAACACCCGAGAGAGAGAGAGGAGGCGGAAGACAGCGCGAACACCCGAGAGAGAGAGAGGAGGCGGAAGACAGCGCGAACACCCGAGAGAGAGAGAGGAGGCGGAAGACAGCGCGAACACCCGAGAGAGAGAGAGGAGGCGGAAGACAGCGCGAACACGCGAGAGAGAGAGAGGAGGCGGAAGACAGCGCGAACACCGGAGAGAGAGAGAGAGGAGGCGGAAGACAGCGCGAACACCCGAGAGAGAGAGAGAGGAGGCGGAAGACAGCGCGAACACCCGAGAGAGAGAGAGAGGAGGCGGAAGACAGCGCGAACACCCGAGAGAGAGAGAGAGGAGGCGGAAGACAGCGCGAACACCCGAGAGCGGAGGCGGAAGACAGCGCGAACACCCGAGAGCGGAGGCGGAAGACAGCGCGAACACGAGAGAGCGGAGGCGGAAGACAGCGCGAACACGAGAGAGCGGAGGCGGAAGACAGCGCGAACACCCGAGAGAGAGAGGAGGCGGAAGACAGCGCGAACACCCGAGAGAGAGAGGAGGCGGAAGACAGCGCGAACACCCGAGAGAGGAGGCGGAAGACAGCGCGAACACCCGAGAGAGGAGGCGGAAGACAGCGCGAACACCCGAGAGAGGAGGCGGAAGACAGCGCGAACACCCGAGAGAGGAGGCGGAAGACAGCGCGAACACCCGAGAGAGGAGGCGGAAGACAGCGCGAACACTTGAGAGAGTGCGCACCCTCTATCTCTCTTGCATGCGAGACAGGGCGTGCAAGCAAGAGAGAGGGGGCAAGCGAGCGAGCAAGAAAGAGCGAGCGAATATCCGAGCAAGACAGCACACACCCGAACAAAAGAGCGCGCACCCGGAGCAAGAAAGCAAGCGAGAGTGTGCACCCGAGAGCGCAAGCGAGAGAGAGCTCGACAGACAGCGAGCGAGCAAGAGATTTGGGTACCTTCCCCACGAGTGTATACAGCGCAGCCATCAACAGGATGGAGGAGGCGGTGAGTTTGGGGTCCCTCACTGCAGGTACAACTTCGTCCTTCAGAAGAACCACCCAGAGGGATAAACACTTCTCCAACGGCTCAATGCGCTCTAAACACACATACCCTCCTTATGGAATTCATTAAAAAACAGGAAGGATGTGTGTCCTAAGTGCTGGTCCACTCACTGTTGTGCTCAGTCAGATTGAAGCGCAGTCCGTCGTACACCAGTTGGCTCTCCTGGAATTTCTGCTTGTCTTCATATTCTAGATCGTTGTTTGGAACCGGATCAAGATGAGCCGTCGTCTTCATGCCCTCCTGCGCTGCAAGCAGACGCTTCTCCATGTCCACTGCCTGACACAAACACACTCACTGTTAACCTGAGCTGGTGTGGAAGTACAACTGTAACATGGAATAAATATGGGTGGGGTTTCAGCAGAGAAGAAAGCGTAGCTTTATACACAAACTTTCAAAGAATCATCTCATTACACAATGTACTGAGACATCACCAAGAAAAACAGCTCGTGGGTTAATGGCAGAGCTGAGAGGGAGACAGGAACGGCATATGTTTACATCTCCATCACTCACAGCGATCGCCAGCCAATCATGGACATCTGCGAGCTCATTTATATCAGAGGGCGGATAGAGTCTTCCTTCAGAGTGTGTTCGACGTGTACATGCTTTTGCCCCTCCTTGACTGGTGGTGATCATGTGACAGGGAAGACAAAAACTTGATGGGTGAGATTTGGATACAATTAAATTAGATTAAAATTGGGGGGAAGGGGGGGGGTCCTACAATCAAAATATAATTAAAATCTAATCCAGTTAACTCTGATTTAATCTTTTCCTTTCAGCTGTTGCCTTCAGGGGTT
Source organism: Plotosus lineatus (assembly GCA_024760905.1). Lineage (NCBI taxonomy): Eukaryota > Metazoa > Chordata > Actinopteri > Siluriformes > Plotosidae > Plotosus > Plotosus lineatus. Next base: position 1,595,325 of record CM045741.1, read on the forward strand.
GCCACAGCGAACGATCTGCATCCATCGAACCCCATCATCTGCATCTTCTACTCTTGCTCCAACTGCCTTCATGTCCTCCTTCCTCACATCCATAAATCTTCTCTATGGTCTTCCTCTAGGCATTCTGCCTGGTAGTTCCAACCTCAGCATCCTACTACCAATATACTCACTATCCCTCCTCTGTACATGTCCAAACCATCTCAATCTAGCCTCTCTGACTTTGTCTCCAAAACATCTTACATGTGCTGTCCCTCTGATGGACTCATTTCTGATCCTATCCATCCTCGTTACTCCCAAAGAGAACCTCAACATTTTCATCTCTGCTACCTCCAGCTCTGCCTCCTGTCTTTTCCACGGTGCCATGGTTCCAAAACGAGACAACATCGCTGGCATCAACACTGTCTTGTACACTTTTCCTTTCATTCTTGCCGATACCTTCCGATCACACATCACACCAGACACTTTTCTCCAAGCGTTCCAACCTGCCTACACATGCTTCTTCAACCCTTTTCCACACTCTCCATTGCTCTGGACATGTTGAGCCTCAGTACTTAAAATCCTCCACCTTCTTTATCTCTGCTCCCTGTAACATCACTGTTCTTCTTGGGTCCTTGTCGGTCACACATTTATTCAGTCTTGCTGAGGCGAACCTTCATTCCTCTCATTTCCAGGGTATACCTCCACCTCTATAGATTTTCCTCCACTTGTTCTCTGCTCTCACCACAGATCAAAGTCATCTGCCAACATCATAGTCTATGGGGAATCTTGTCTCACCTCTTCTGTCAGCTTGTCCATCCCCATAGCAAACAAGAAAGGGCTCAGAGCTGACTTTTGATGCAGTCCCACCTTCACCTTGTACTCTTCTGTCACACTGACAGCACACCTCACCACTGTCTTACATCTCACACACATGTCCTGCACTGTATCTGTGGCGCTCTTTCTTGGCATGAAACCAAACTGTTCTTCACGAATGCTGACCTCTGCCCTTAGTCTAGCTTCCACTATTCTTTCCCATAACTTCATCGTATGGCTCATCAACTTTATCCCTCTGTAGTTGCCACAACTCTGCACGTCTCCCTTGTTCTTAAAAATGGGCACCAGCACACTTCTCCTCCATTCCTCTGGCATCTGCTCACTCTCTAAGACCTTGTTGAATGTTCTTGTCAGAAAATCTACTGCTACCTCTCACAGACACTTCCATCCCTCCACCGGTATGTCACCAGGACCAACTGCCTTTCCTCTCTTCATCCTCTTCAATGTCCTCCTCACTTCACCCTTACTAATCATTGCTACTTCCTGATTCTCAACAGTCACCTCTTCTACTCTTTTTCTCTCTCATTTTCCTTATTCATCAGCTCTTCAAAGTACGCTTTCCATCTTCCCAGCACACTTCTGTCAGTCAATACATTTCCCTCTCATTCCTTAATCACTCTAACTTGCTGCATGTCCTTCCCATCTGTACTTCTCTGCTGTGCCAACCTGTATAAATCGTTTTCTCCCTCCTTACTGTCCAACCAAGCATACATCATATGCCCTCTGTTTGGCCTTTGACATCACTACCTTCGTCTTACGCTGTCTCCCTGTATTCTAGTTTACTTTCATTCCACCACCAAGTCTCCTTATCTTCTTTCTTTCCAGAGGACACACCAAGTACTCCCCTACCGGTCTTCCTGATCACATTAGCTGTGGTTGTCCAGTCATCTGGAAGCACTTCCTGACCACCCAAAGCTTGTTTCAACTCCTCCTTGAAGATAACATGACACTCTTCCTTTTTCAGCTTCCACCACTTTGTCTTCTGCTCTGCCTTCTTCACCTTACTCATCACCACATCAGCATCATCCTGCACACCACCATCCTATGCTGTTTGGCAACACTCTCACCCACTACTACTTTGTAGTCACTGACTTCCTTCAAATTACGTCGCCGACACAAGATGTAGTCTACTTGTGTGCTCCAACCTCAACTTTTATAAGTCACCCTCTGCTCCCGTCTCTTCTGGAAGAAAGTACAGGTGCTCCCCGACTTACGTATTTAATTGGTTCTGGACGGCCGAATGCAAGTTGTTACAGTGACGTATGACGCTCATACTCAGGGATGAGAACAGGCCTTTATGGAAAAGGAAAAAAAATTGTGAGAGGTCAAGGGGGCTGCATAGGCCCCCTGCGGGGGTGTGGGGGCAGCGCCCCTGCTGGGGGGTTCAGAGGGGCAAAGCCCCCCCAAAAGATTTGGGTTTATACAGTCGCCCCCTACTTACGAAGCCCCTTGGGTACGAAATCCCCGGGTTACAAAGAACATTTTCCTAAGTTTACATCCTCAGGAAACGAAAACAACCCCCTCTTATGAAAATAAATTCAAAATTCAAACACGGCAATCAAAATTTCACACGATGCACAAGTTGCTCCATCATTGGCTGTCTCTCAACAGCCTACGCCGCTGGCCTCCCATTGGCTAGGAGGGATAACACTGAACCAGAAGGAGACCTTAAAGCGAAAATACAGTGAGGACCTCTGAGCTTTCAAAAGGTACTGTAATTCCGCTTTAAATAAAACATCCCGTCCGTGTGTGTGCTCTGAGAGAGAGAGAGAGAGAGAAGGAAGCTTAACTTGTTTTTAGTTTAGTTTTTTTAAGTTGTTTAATTCAGTAAATGTTTAATAAATGTGGGCGCATTTGCGTTCATCTGGAATTCAGACCCCTCAAGGAATCAAGTTGAGTTTGGACCTCCTTTGTCAAGCAGGGAATGCACTTTGAATTCCACGTTTTGTGGGCATGGCCCGCAACGCGAGAATAAACATGTGTATTGTATACATTGGAAGGCATCTGTGTGTGTAAGAGAGAGAGACAGAGTGTGTGTGTTAATAAAAAATGTTTAATAATGGTTTAATAATTTTCTTTTACTTTTAACACATACTTCATACAAAATTGCTGTACTTTTATCATTTTTAAAGGGTTTGTGGGGTTTATCCAGTTCAAAGACTGGAGCCTTGGAACGAATTAGGTGTTTAACCTGTTAAATGCAACCCCTACTGACGAAATTCTCGCATTACGAAAAAGGTGCTGGAATGGATTAATTTCGTAGGTAGGGGGCCGACTGTACTGACAAAAAAGGAGCTTAATTGATGTCTCCTGGAATGAATATTTTTAAAGAGAACCTTATGAAAAGTAATGATAAAATATTTTACTTCACCTTTTTCTTGTTGATTAGCCAAGTGACCAAAGAGTATAACCCAGGGATCACCAACCTTTTTGAAACTGAGGGCTACTTCTTGGGTACCAATTAATGTGACGGGCTACCAGGTCGATATACACTTGTGACATAACAAATTTGCTCAATTTACCCTTCATTTAATAATGTAATGTAAATTAAATATTCAATGATCGAACTAATGAAATATGAAGTGTAAAAACCAATAGCATATATCAAAAATAAGGTTGGCTAAAGTAAAGTATTAATTCTAACAGCTCTTTTTTTAAGTTTTATCCAAATAAATCTTCATAATAATCTTTTCTGTGTTTGATGATAGATGGCATGCATCATATGCAGTAACCATACAACTACACAATTAGTTTACAAACTGAAACTAATTAACCATGTTAACAAATCTACCCATATAGATGGCAAGTATCCTGTGCAGCAACACATGGAATTACAAACTGAAACTTAACAATTCTAACTAAATCTACATTAGTAAATGAAAACATCATCTGAGCAAGTTTCACAACCTTTAGTTTTTAAGTGCGCGTATGTATCTGATTTTACGGTAAAGGATTCCGCAGCCAGAAGCAGAAAGGGAAGCTGTATGTTTACATAAAAGACATAGCCAAATGGCATTTGCTCGTGGAAATTACATCCTTTAAAAAAAAAACAAGGGGGGGGGGATAATTGCATTAATGCCTGAGATTTTAGATGCCTTGCGTGAGAGATTGAGGAGATGAAATGCGTGAGTCTCGCGCTTGATGCGTCAGAGTTGACAAGTACAGTGATACCTCAGCTCACGAACATAATTGGTTCCCAGAAAGTGTGTGTAAGGCGAAAAGTTCGTCTTCCGAACATTTATTTCCCATAAGAAACCATTAAAATGAGAATAATCTGTTCCCAGGTCCCCATAAAACATAATTTTCTACTAAATAAGCCTTAAAACTACACAAAAATATACCTTATTTTATGTATAATAAATGTGCTATTGTATTGTAATTAAAGAAATAAACTGTACTGTATAATAAAGTCGTTTTATTTACCTTTGTGATGGTAGTTGATGGCTTGATGGAATGGAGTGGGAGGGGGAGGGAGGGAGGGACTTACTGTTTGGAAGGAGTGTTTGGAAACGCCTACTGTTTGGAAACACCCTTAGCCACACACGCACCCTGAATAGCTTCCTTGTTCTTAAGGATGGGAGCAATGGTAGACTTAGCGTACTGGTACTGGGACGCTGAGTCACACAAACGCACACCTCGTTCGTGTTTTTCAATGATCTCCGCCTGTGGTGGGGTCTTTTTTGGTCCCATAATAGCAAAAGAACACTCAATATGGTCCAAAATGTCTATCAAACACAAACCACGTCTGCACTCAAAGAAAGGGGGTGACGAACTGGGACGCCGTGAGCGTGCGTCAGCTTCTCGTGGCCGCCACCGTGGCGCTGTTCGACTGCGTGGTTTGATTTGTCTGCCGAAAACTAGTTCGTCAACAGAGGCTATATGCTCGCAAATTTAATGTTCTTGAGGTGAAAGGTTCGTGAGCTTAAGCGTTCGTCAGCGGAGGTTTTACTGTGTGTTGAAGTTTTTTCATTCTGTCCATTTGTGTTTTGCTTGCCAGCTGTGCTTGGCTTCTTACACATGAGCTGAATGAGCCTTCCACAGCTGGCCCATGGAAAATTGACAGAACTGCCTTCATGAATTTACTTAATTCTGGGTAGCTCCCAGTAGTGATCACTGCTGCCAGAGTAGATTAAGTCGTCACAGTAGGTGCACAAAACTATTCCGGTCACGTCTACTTTCCTGATGAAGTCCACGAGTATAAGCTCGGTGCTGGTAGATCGAGCTCTGGTTGAGCTAATCTTGACTGTTTTCTCCAGCAGTGACCATCTAAATTTATTCTTAACGCTCTGGTCTAGTTCCTTGACGAGATGTTCATCCTTACGCTCAACTTTAAACGCTGGCATTTTCATAAACAAACATGACTAAATCTAAGACATACTGTGGTCACGAACACATTTTTGTGGTAGGTGCTGCTGAAGATGCACCCTTCCAAAATCTCACGCGGAAAAACTTTGTTCCAGGAGAATTCCCATATAAACATGCTCGTGATTGGACAGTACTTTTGACCTAGTTTCTGAACAACCAATCGGCGTTTTTCTTGCTTCGTCGACGTCAAAATTCACCAGATGCTGCTCAATAACTTCTGTTCATGATCTGACATTTGCTCTCTGTGCCACGGGCCCACGGCAAGATGACCAGACTGGCATATCATATTTATTGCCTGACACGTGCAATAAACCAGAACCAGCTGTGTTTCACTCCACTTGGCAATATCAACAAACCACACAGATAAACAAAACGAGAGTAGCACCTCGTGTATTTGGATATAATATGACCAGAGATGATGGTGCAAACCCCCCCCCCAAAAAAAAATTTTTTTACACTGGATTTGCATCGATCACAAAAATGACCCATTTGACTTACAAAAAGGCGTAAAATTCCCATCCTTGCATACGGTACTAAACAACCATAAATACCATTATCGTAGCTCTTAAAACACCCCTAAATCAATTATTATAAACATAACATTGTAAAATAATATCAACATTATTTTCAAATAAGCCGCTTATTTATACCAAGCCACTTTACACGAAGCTTAAAACAGCCAATCAACGCTTACAATATGTGAGGCGCTCAAAACCGAAAGTAGTGCACTTGCTGTGGGTTCTACGGACTTCCGGTCTTTCAAGTGCACAAGGGTGCCGTTGAACTCGTTTAGAACACAACCTGCACTGATGTGAATCACCAGCACAGCAGAGAGTTCTGTCTGGATTCAGGTTTTCATTCATTTTACAACTCTTTGCTTAACCAAGTATGCATGGTAGATCGTGCTGATCCGAGCAGATAGTTAATTCATCTCTGTGTATGAGACTTGCACCATGCTAGTAGGCTTACACTTCTGACCAATCATATTTGCTGAGGGTTACAAAAGTCCACAAAACAGTGTAAACACAAAGATCAACATAGACGACGTCTTAACACAAGGGTAACACGCTATATAACATACACACACATATATATATGTATAATGAACTGGGAAGAAGGAGGGGCACGTTCAGTCTGTCATTTGTAAACAATGGACGCAGCGTCATCACGCTACGTAGGTACATCTAAACTCAAAATTTGACTTTTGTTTTAGAAGAAAAAACGTAAAATCGGGGGAAGAAAAAAAAATGGATGAACGTAAGTCGGGGAGCGTCTGTATTCACCACAGCCATTTCCATCCTTTTTGCAAAATCTATCAACATCTGTCCTTCTCTGTTCCTGTCCTGGATACCAAACCTGCCAATCACTTCCATGTCCCCTCTGTTGCCTGCACCAGCATGTCCATTGAAGTCTGCACCAATGACCACTCTTTCACCTCTGAGGGTACTCTGCATCACTTAATATCTAACTCACTCCACAATCTCTCCTTCTCTTCTAGCTCACATCCTGCCTGTGGGGCATAAGCACTAACAACATTGACCATCACGACTTCAATTTCTAACTTGAGACTCATCACTCTGTCTGACACTCTTTTCACTTCTAGAACATTCCTGACAAACTCCTCCTTCAAGATGACTCCAACTCCATTTCTCTTCCCATCCACACCATGAAAAAACAGCTTAAACCTGCTCCTAAGCTTCTAGCCTTGCTATCTTTCCACCTGGTCTCCTGAACACACAGTATGTCCACCTTCCTCTTCTGCATCATGTCAGCCAGCTCTCTAGCTTTTTCTGTGTTTCTCCAGCTTTTTCTGAGTCCCTACTCTTGGTCCTAGACTCATTCTTTTCCTTTTCTCTCTCCGCCTATGGACATGCCGCCCACCTCTCCTTCAACCAACAGTAGTCCAATTTCCACCTGCACCCTGTTGGTTAACAGCACTGATGGCGGTCGTTGTTAACCCGAGCGTCGACCGATCCGATATGGAATTCGTTTTGATCATTCGCATAACAATTTTGGCACAAGTTTTACACCGGATGCCCTTCCTGACACAACCCTCTGCATTTATCCGGGCTTGGGACTGGCGTGAGGATCAACACTGGCTTGTGCCCACCCTCACGGCTGCATTCACTCTGATTTAATCTAACCTCACTGTAATCTCATTTGATCTATTCAGCTTCATCGGATCTAATTCTGTCCAAATCTACCCAACCTAATACAATGCATTCCATCACACCTCAGCAGTAAACATGATTTTACTTGAAATGCCCTGTTTGCAATAAATTATGAGAAAACTCTGGAAAGACCCCAAAAAAAAAAAACCTAATTAAAAAGCTGTCAGTGTTAAATATTTATCATCCTGAGTGCTGTTGTGCCATATAGTCATCCCTTGCCACTTCGTGATTTGAGTATCGCGGTATTTAAAAAAAAAAAAAAAAAAAAAATTTCAAAATTTGTGACGAAACTCGCAGGGACCTCCCATTCACAAGCTTATTGGTTTAGACACGTGACGCTGTAGCCTCGCACATCAATAAATCCCCGAGCGGAGGCAGAAAATGCAGAGTTCGCTCAAGCTTTGTTGGATTTATCGCACTACAGTATTTCTGTACATTTTGTTCCTTACAGTATTTTATTTTATTTATCTCGAAAATGGCTCCTAAACGTCCTGCACCATCTACGGCATTCAATGAGCCCAAGAAAAAGTGGAAGATGACTGAATGAGAAGGTGAAGTTATTAGATATGCTGGCTGCGGGCAAAACTTATGGCCTAAACGAGTCGACCATGGGGTACATCAAAAAAGACGACATGAACATTCGGAAAACGGCATCAATATCCTTTTCCAAGGACAGTAAGCGAGTGGTAAGCACTAGGAATAAAAACATTAAGATGGAGAATGCGCTATCGGTTTGGATCTTGGACTGTCGGGAGAAGATCATCAGTCTCGATAGCAACATGATTCGAATCAAAGCAAATGCTTTGTATGATAGCTTAGCTCCGGACGATGAAGACAATGAAGATGAGTCTCAGCCTAGTACCAGTAATGCTGAGCCACAAGAAAAACGTGGTTTTGCTGCCAGCAAGGGCTTTCAGAAGAAGAGGTACGGCCTGCAGAGTGTTTCGCTGTAAGGGGAAGCCTCCTCAGCGGATCACGTGGCTTTTCGTGATCCCGAAAAGAACTTGTCTTGGTCTATCTTTGAGAAATCTGCAAGAGATTTTCAATATGGCATGCAGTTTGCAACAAAGGGTCCAGGAGATTGACGACAACATGGTCAGAGCCATCGAATTTGGCAATCGTCTTCAGGGTGTCATGTCCTTGTATAAAAACAAGAAACAGCAGTCACAACTCCCCATCACCATGTTCCTTGTGTGCCGAAAACCTCCCGCAGAAGCTTCTCCTGCTGCCTCTCCACCTCCTCCTGCTCCTACCATACCTCCTGCTGCCCCTTCAACGTCCGTCGATGATCCAATGCCTCTTGAATCTGACGAAGAGGCATGATCAGACTTGCAATAACCATCATCATTTTCACTTCACCATCATTGTACTGTACAGGTCTTTAATCGTCACATATCAAGCGGAGAAGAGCTTCTCAGGAGGTGAGTACAGTACTTACAGCATTTATACTGTACTTATTATATACAGTAAAACCTCCGCTGACGAACGCTTAAGCTCACGAACTTTTCGCCTCAAGAACATTAAATTTGCGAGCATATAGTCTCCGCTGACGAACTAGTTTTCGGCGGACGAACCGAACCACGCGGTCGAACAGCGCCACGGTGGCGGCCACGAGAAGCTGACGCACGCTCACGGCGTCCCAGTTCGTCACCCCCTTTCTTTGAGTGCAGACGTGGTTTGTGTTTGATAGACATTTTGGACCATATTGAGTGTACTTTTGCTCTTATGGGACCAAAAAAGACCCCACCACAGGCGGAGATCATTGAAAAACACGAACGAGGTGTGCGTTTGTGTGACTCAGCGTCCCAGTACCAGTACGCTAAGTCTACCACCATCCTTAAGAACAAGGAAGCTATTAAGGGTGCGTGTGTGGCTAAGGGTGTTTCCAAACAGTAGGCGTTTCCAAACACTCCTTCCAAACAGTAAGTCCCTCCCTCCCTCCTCCTCCCACTCCATTCCATCAAGCCATCAACTACCATCACAAAGGTAAATAAAACCACTTTATTATACAGTACAGTTTATTTCTTTAATTACAATACAATAGCACATTTATTATACATAAAATAAGGTATATTTTTGTGTAGTTTTAAGGCTTATTTAGTAGAAAATTATGTTTTATGGGGACCTGGGAACGGATTATTCTCATTTTAATGGTTTCTTATGGGAAATAAATGTTCGGAAGACAAACTTTTCGCCTCACACACACTTTCTGGGAACCAATTATGTTCGTGAGCTGAGGTATCACTGTATACAGTTTTTATACTTACAAATATGGATATAAATTCTTTTTAAACATTACTGTAATACATTAGAGTACATAATGAATACATTATAGTATTTACATATGCATATAACTAATGTTTAATATACATGTCTTGATATTGTATAGACGCTAAAACATATGCGTGTGGTAGAAATGAGAGGGACGTTCCTACTTCGCGGTTTTTTGAATATCACGGCCAGGTCTGGTCTACATTATCTGCGATATTCAAGGGATGACTGTATACTTGTTAAGTTTGAGTACCGAGGCTCCACTGTACCTTTTCCAGACGCTGCGCGGATTCCGATTTGTTCGGATTCACAATCCGCTTTTCCCATTACAAATAATGTAAATGGTCTTAATCGGGTCCGTCATCTTTTGAACAGAAGTTATGGTACCGTAACTCATACCATAGGTCCACAAATTAAGTGAAAAAATTATTGAATACAGTTCACTGTTATGGTCTGTGTTGTGAGAGACTAGGTTCTGTGGTTTTAATTTTAGTGTGTTATGGTCTCTCTCTCTCTCTCTCTCAAAAGAGTTGCGCTTTGAAATGGGCATTGAAGAGGGGCGTGGCTCTTATGAGCCGGGAGTGCTGAGCTATAAAGACTAGCAGCGCCATTCCCGGTGCTCGAAGATTGTGCCATTTCCCCGTGATCTCTCTGGCTCTCATCTCTGTGATCCACCAGATCCCATTGTAGTTTGCTTTGGTATATGGCGGTAGTGATTAGATAGCTTTCGTGCTTGTGATACTACATAGTACTGTATCAACAACTTCCGGACTTCCCCAGGACAGCTTTATTACTGTGATACATGAAGCACTGGCCTGATGAGCCACGAGGCTTGGGTGTAAAAGCCCAAACAGACCTTACATAGTCTCAACAACTTCTGGACTTCCGCAAGTCATGCAATTTTCCTCCCTCCCGGTCTCATTTTTTCTCACGCGTTTCTTGAATTCAACTTCCAGTTTTTGTTCGGTTTCCCGAACGGAAGAACTCAGGGATTTTTTGTTGTTGTTGTTTGTATTCCAATTTGTTCAGACTCAGAGGCTCCACTGTACATCATTTTAGCATATGACAATTTTAGCCATACAAATCCAAGGAAAAGGGGCGGGGCTTGCTCGATTGAATGTATGCATACAAAATCTCTCTCCCTCCCACACACACCGGATTAAGTGCCTTGCATCAGGCCATATAAACCATGAAAGAGGAAAGGTAGGTGCAACATGTCCATGGTTTGCACAAACTGCTTAACAATTCTAGGACTTTTCCAGGATGTGTGTGCAAATTTAAGGACATTCTGATTATAGAATAAATGAAATCAACATATCTGAAGATGTATTATAGAAAATTAGGTTTTAAATAAGTAATACTAATTGGCCATACTTTTATTTCAGGTATTTAATTCTGTTAAATCTAATTCAATATACAAATGGTATTTATCATCGAGTTCTCTTTTAATTCTTGGAGTTCTTTGCAAGTTTATCATCCAAAGCAGCCTGATGAGCTGTTTTCTCCTTTGCTGTTCTTTTCAAAGCATCTGCTTCAGTGACTAATTTCATGTTCCATTTGCTCTGCTTTACTGTACAAACTGTCAGCAGGTTTATTCAGGTCAAGTTCACATGTGAGTCCTTGTGATTTCAAACGAGATTTCATAAATTATTCAAGTCATAATATTAATACTTCCCAGAAGATGGCGCTACAATATTACAACACACTGTCAGTGAAGTGTCTCTTTTGTGCTATTTAAAAAAAAAAAACAAAAAAAAAAAAACAGCAAAATATATTTTCAGCTGAACTTTAGCGCTTGGGGGAGACACGTCTTGGGGCAAGGTCCAGGACTCAGCCTGTTTGCTATCTACAAGTTGGGCAACATATCTAGCATAGACCAATTGGAATATAATTATTTGTAAACATATATGCAGGGTTTTAGAGTGGGGCAGTGGTGGTCTAGTGGTGTAGGGCGCTGGATCGCGGATCCAAGGGTTGGGGGTTCGAGTCCCGCTCTCCACGGGGTTGTCACTGTCCCCCCCAGTGCAGCTAACTGGGTTATCAAAGGCGGGCCATGTCTGTCACTGTCTATGGCGAGAGGTTGATGTAAAAGAACCATTGCTGACTTTCGTAAAGAGGAGCTGCAAAGTCGTCAGCGTGTTTCTGTCCCTTGCTAAAGGGTTGTGACAGGAAGGGCCTCCAATGTAAAAACCTCTGCCAAATCAAACGTGCGAATCAGATGATTCGCTGTGGCGACTCCCGAGTAAAAAGGAAAAAGCCGAAAGGAAGACAGACAGACATGCAGGGTTTTAGAGTAGAAGGAGGATATTGATAAGTAGGGGGTGGAAGTTGTTGAGGCAAGCATGGGGGGGGGGGGGGGGGGTGTGTGTGTGTGTGTGTGTATTTACCCCCGAGTGCACTTTTCTATCGGCCATAAGTGCAATACATCCGCGAGAGCCATAATTTATCAGGTCGTTGCAATAAACACACAAGGCCTTGTCAGCAATGTCAGATTTTTTATGAAACTCGCCAAAGGTTCCGATATGTTCGGAGTCTGTTTGCTGATTTTCAAGTCAAATTTCACAATCTTCTCTAGCCATTCCCACATAAACTTATTCTTAACATCATTATCTAGTTGACAAGCGGGATTCCTCTTCTTTCGTTAAAGTTTGCACCATTTGAGATTTTCGAACCAGACATTCGCCTCGAAAAACACAACACACTGCCATTTGCATTGAGCCGAGTCACTTTACATTAAGCTCAAAACAGCCAATCAACAAGCAGCTTACAATATGTGAGGCGGTCCAAAAAGTAGATGCTTGTTGCAAGTTCATTTGCTTGTGCTTGAGACAAAGCAAAACTTCTCTACCCATTAGTCAAAGCTTGGCCTATGATGCATGTGAAAGTGTGTCCCTACTATCTGACCTCCTGTAGACTGGCCTCAAGTGTGCAGATGTAAAGCCAGAGAGAAGCGTGTGCCTTCTCATCCTTCAGCCTATCAGAGTTCTCCACCGTCTCTGGCTGCTCCTCCAGCAAACGTATAGCTTCATGGGCAAAATCCACTGCTGAGCTGGGGGACAACAAAAAAGTGCAATCATGGAAACTGTAAAAAAAGAAAGGAACCCCCCCCCCAAAAAACCTCCACAATATCGTATCAATTATTCTCTCTCTCTGTCTCTGACACAAACACACACACACACGATGATCAAGCTGCAGGTGTTTTAGCAGCCTTCCAAAGTGTTCCTTCTTTAAACTTTTCCACATTGTGTCATGTTACGAAAACAAAACTGAATGTATTTTATTTGGATTTTATCCAAGACCAACAAAATGAAGGAAAATCATCATCTTCCGCTTAGTCCAGGGTCGGGTCGCGGGGGCAGAAACCTCAGCAAAGAGGTCCAGACATCCCTCTCCCGAGCCACTTCCTCCAACTCTTCCGGGGGGACACCGAGGCGGTCCCAGACAAGCCGAGAGACATAGTCCCTCCAGCGTGTTCTAGGTCGACCCTGGGGGCTCTTCTCGGTTGGACATGCCTGAAATACCACACCAGGGAGGCGTCCGGGGGGCATTCTGACCAGATGCCTGAGCCACCTCAACTGGCCCCTCTCAATGCGGAGGAGCAGCGGATCTACTCCGAGCTCCCCCCGGATGGTGGAGCTTCTCACCTTATCACTAAGGGAGAACCCCGCCACCCGGCAAAGGAAGCTCATTTCAGCCGCTTGTATCGTGATCTTGTTCTTTCGGTCACTACCCAAAGCTCGTGACCATAGGTGAGGGTTGGAACGTAGATCGACTGGTAAATTGAGAGTTTCGCCTTGCGGCTCAGCTCCTTCTTCACCACGACGGACCGGTACAGGCACCGCTTAACAGCAGAGGCTGCAGCGATCCGTCTGTCGATTTCTCGCTCCATCCTTCCCTCACTCGTAAACAAGACCCCAAGATACTTGAACTCCTCCACTTGGGGCAGGACCTCATTCCCGACCCGGAGGGTGCATTCCACCCTTGTCCGACTGAGAACCATGGCCTCAGACTTGGAGGTACTGATCTTCATCCCGGCTGCGAATCGCTCCAATGAGAGCTGGAGGTCCCGACTTGATGAAGCCAAAAGGACAACATCATCCGAAAAAAGCAGAGACGATATCCGATGGCCACCAAACCAGAACCGCTCAACACCTCGACTGCACCTAGAAATTCTGTCCATAAAAATTATGAACAGAATCGGTGACAAAGGACAGCCTTGGCGGACTCCAACTCCCACCGGAAACAAATTCGACCTGCTGTTCCCAATACGGACCAAACTCTGGCTCCGGTGATACAGCGACCGAATAGCTCGTAGCAACGGGTCCGGAACGCCGTACGTAGTAAATCGTCGAGGAAAAAAATCATACCTGGTTTTAAATATTTATCACAAATAAAAATCTGAAGAGTGTGGTACACTTGTGCTCACCCCCCTTACTCTGATTCCCAAAATAAGATCCAGTGTAACCTATCACCTTCAGAAGTCTCCTAACTAGTAAATACAGTACATCTGTGTGCGAGATCTAATCTCAGCATAAATCCAGCTGCTCGGTGAAAGACTCACAGGTTTGTTCAACAATATCAGTGAACACACAGCATCATGAAACCCACACAATAGACAGGAGAAAGTTGGAGGAATTTTGAGCATCTTCCATACACATCATCCAAAAGGTTGAGTACAACACAACTGCAAACCTACCAAGGAGACCATCTATCAGAAGTAGCCAAGACGCCCATGATCACTCTGCAGGAGCTGCAGAGATCCACAGGACAACTCTTACTCATGCACTGCACACATCTGGATTTTACGCAAGAGTGACAAGAAGAAAGTTATCGTTGAAAGAAATCCATAAGAATCCCGTTTAAAGTTTGCTATCAGCCATGTGGAAGACACAGCAAACGCGTGGAAGAAAGTGCTCTGACCAAAAGTACCACTGCAATCTGAACACCCCACTGTGAAATATGGTGGTGGCAGCATCATGGTGTGATGTTCTTTTTCCAGCAGGGGCAGGGAAGCAGATCAGAGGTAATGGGAAGATGGATGGAGCCAAATACAGGGCAGTTTTGGAAGAAAACTGGCAAAACAGTCTGGGCTGTTCACGTGCCATGTTATGCCAAGCCCGACTGCATTCAGTGCAAAATATTCAAGATTGCATGGATGACAACAGCAAAATATATTTTCAGCTGAACTTTCGTGCACGCGCGGGGGCCGGTGGGGATATCCAGGATGGAGCCTGCTTGCGATCTACAATTGGGCAACATATCATCTAATTGGAATATAACGTGAATTGTAAACATATGTATTTGCAATATAATATATACACAATTGAGAAATAGGTCAACCATGGCTCTAAGTTTTGTGTTGTATAAATGAAAGATGGGGGGGGGGGGCACAAATATTTCCTGTAAACCACTTTATAAATTTATGAAACATTTTCAACTAACTGTCCCAGCCTACTAGTTACTACTACTAGTTGAGATAGTACTCAGGTAAATAACAACGACAGTGTATTAATTTATATGACAACCATCACCAATGTACTGAGTATTTTCAAAGTGAACACAAATTGCTTACGTTTGGCTGCCAAAAAAAAAAAAAAAAAAAAAAAAAGAATATGAAAATAAAATTCCCCATACAGAAACTGTTATCATCAACACTGCAAGTAAGTTTATCACAATGATTTTACCAATGCAGATTAGTTTTATGAAGTTATATTTCAATGGGATTTCACGTAATCTAAACGAAAGTTTCGCCATAACTGCAATACATTCGCGAGATCCTAATTTATCAGGTCGTTGCAATAAACACAAGGCCTTGATTTCTTTATGAATCTCGCTAAAGGTTCTGATGCGTTCGGAGTCTGTTTTCACCTCAAATTTCACAATCTTTTCTAGCCATTCCCACTTAAACTTATCGATTTCTGACACTCGGGATTCCTATTCTTTCATTAAAGTTCGCACCATTTTCGGGATTTTCTAACCAGACATTCTCTTTGTAAAAACACAACACGCCTTTTGCATTGAGCTAAGTCACTTTACATTAAACTCAAAACAGCCAATCAACTAGTGGCTTACAATATGTAAGGCGCTCCAAAAAGTAGGCACTTGTCACAAGCTCACGTCCTTGTGCTTGAGACAAAGCGCGGCTTATACGGACTTGCAATCTTCAAGTGAGCCGTTGAATACTTGTTTCAGGCATGTGATTTGACCATCACCAAAATGTCTGAAAATCAGCTAGAAGTCTGGGGGGGGGGCGCACAGCCGGGTCCATGGCGAATCCGTGGTGGGGGTGGGGGGCAAAGCCGCCACCCCCTCCGAAGCTCCAAGGTTTCAAAGCATTTCAGAAGGGGGGAAAAAGGCAATTTCATGACACTGAAAGAGCTCTAGAAAGTTTAATTTCTAATCTACATATACATACTGTACCTCAATTTACCATGTGGGATTCCAACACTAATCAAAGTGTCACAGTCACAAATCAAATAGTCACTTTTATAGATATGTCCTGTCTCACAACACTATTATCAACAGTCATTGTCTTTAAACACGATCTGGAAACAAACTATACATGACAAAAGTTTTTGAATTAATGCTTCTGTCTTTAGTTTTCCTTAATTCCAGTTTTTTGACATGTTTCTTGCTTTTCGTGTGGCTGCCAAACGCCTTAAAAGCCCTTCCACTGTAGTCGATAGTGTCGTTACACCATGTAGACAACACCTTCCCAGGTCGATCGATTTTGCGGAAGAAGTCACCGAACAAATTCGTCACCTTTTTACCGACGAATGCTACGGTTTCTTTTTCCATCCATTCCCACCGAAACTTGTTTTTCACACCTTTATCTCTCTCTTTGATTTGAGCAGAATCTTCTCTTGATCACCGACATCCATAGCTCAACAGATCGGAAATGGTGTGTATGTCTACGTACATGTTTCAACATCAACCGATCAACATCAGACAAGTCAGCAGTAACGTTTCAACAGAGGTCATAACGTCATGGTCTCAAGAGAGGTCATTTTATGCAAAACTCGGAATGGAATGAAAGCAGAAAAGGTTATTTTGACATATTTGGCTCTTTTTTTTTTAAACTGGGCCAATAGAAAAAAAAAAATAAAATCAGAATTCTGATATTTCGCGGAAGAATCACATGCCTGTTGTTTAGTACTCAACCTTCACTTGCTCACTTGAAAGATCGGAAGTCCGGATAAGCCGTGCTATGTCTCACAAGCTCCATACATCACTTGCAACAAACAAGCGCGTACTTTTGATGCCCCCCCCCCCAAAATTTTCTCCCCCGGATTTAGACGATTCACAGAAATGACCAGTTTGAGATAAAAACCGCGGAATTCCGCGGAAAATTGTTATCCCTAAAATTGGGAAAAACAGCTTTTCTAACTCCTGAGCCCTGAAGTGAACTCACAATTTCCCCAAAATTTAAAATGCAAAACAACTTCAAAACATCTGATTTCAAAATGTGGAAAAGTTCAAGAGGTATGAATACGTCAACAACTTACTGTACTTCACAAAGTAAACAAGCCAATCAAATTAGTGTATGCAAATTATGATGCACTGTTCTATTTATTTTTTTGTTTGTTTATTATAAAGTGATAGATAGATCTATTACTGTCCCCGTGTGGATGTTTACACACCAGTCAGTCTGTTGGCTGAAATCATGGTAACAGACCACTTGAGCCATTTCACACAGGTAAGTTGCACGGCGGAGAGTGTGTGCAGTGTCCTCGTGACAGATATCGAGGAGGTCGCAGAGTACGTTATAGCGCTCCTGCGCCGAGTCCCCACTCTGTTCCTTATACAGCCGCAGCTCCTCCTCCAGGAGACATAGACACACCTCCTCTTCCAGCGTTGCTGATCCCAAGCCATCCCTTAGTGTCCTGACACAGAAACAGACAGCAGCCCGAGGTATAATAGCATTCAACACTAATCCTCACCACAGTTCATGTGCCAGGATTACCTGAGGCGTGTGTCATCCCCACCGGCCCGCACAGCATCGCACTTGGTTTTAACCCAAAGCGACACCGGTTCAATGAGATGACCCAGAACTCGAGGACCTAAAACCTGAATCCAGCACACCACCCAATCCAGAGCTCTATCCAACTGAGCCACTCGCCGACTACACTGTACTGCTAATATGAAACAGCGATTCACCTGTGTGCACACACATACACACCTAGCTGGGAATCCAACAAAAACAAGGCAGGAAGTGTGTGTGTACAGAGCCACAGGAGCAGGACTCACCCTATCCACAGGGAAAGACAACGGACAGTGTTTACTCAGATCCTGGCAAATAATCTCCACCAGTCTATATGCCTCCTCATATAGCTTCCTGTTAAATAACTCATACACCACATTGTTCACAACACACACTACACACACACACACACACACACACACTTTTAAAGGTCTACACAAGGTTGTGAAACTAATGTTTATCTTTCCTGATAATATTAAACAAAAAGGGTAAAAAATATTCAGGTTTTCACAGTATGACGGTACACCACTATATTACAATATGTCCATTCACACCATGATTTTATAGAAATATACAGGATGAGCACGGGAGTCCACCTGTATACATACAAAGGTCATGTTTTACGTCCAACATTTTCAGTGCATGAAAATTATATGATAAATGCATAAATGCCACAATATAATTTGGATGTTGTTACGCCCAGTCATATTTCACCATTAAATACCTTCATACCCGATTTCAAGAAGAATGCATCGTTGTCAAGTTTATGTAGTTCTGTCATCATTCGTCCTGCTGCCGCCTGGCAGTACAGCACAATTCGGTCCATAAAGTCAGATGAAGCCTAATCGCACGCACAAGTGCGCGCGCGCGCACACACACACACACACAGTGTCAATCTGTTTCTCATATTTTCCACTGGTTTAGCACTAGAAGCTTCAAATAAATGTGTGTGTGAGTGGGGTGTGGGAATAACAGCAGATTTTCCACAAAAACCTCCTTTCCCCTCTGTGTGCTCATTGTTGTTATGTAAGCACATGTGTGAGCAGGAGAGAGTAGGGACAGAGATACCTGTGAGGTATGTAAACTGTCGTAGGTGCAGATCAAGCCCTGATACAGACTGAAACACAGAGCATACTGCAGCTGCTGTGAGAATGAGTTCTGAAACAAAAACACAGACCAAGTATACCAGAGAGAAAGAGAGTTTCATAATCAGGATTTATATATATATATATATATATATATATATAAAAAACAAACTGATCCCTTTAATAAGTTTCGGCATGGCATTGTGTTTCAAACATTAGTTTTTAGTCACACATCCTTCCCAAAAACATTACTCAAATTCTTAAAACTTAGTCCTTCCTAGGGTCAAATGCTATTTAAAGTTTAACATTGTGCTGGACATAATTAAAGAAAACATTTTACACCCCACAATCTGCAAATCATGTCACCTCAAGAGGGTTCATCCATGTGTTAAGGAGAGAAGTTATAAAATCAAATCATTTCAGACGTACGACTTGGTGAAAAACAGCGTGACAGCTCACAGTTCACCCTCAGATAACAGGACACAAATCAAAACAGTCGGTGAAGTTGGGCAAATATATACCCGTTTGACACCAGCCTTGGGGGCGCCACTTATGCGTCATGGAGTTTGCTATCACATACGTAAATCAAGTTTTGAATAAACACAACAGTTTTCTGCAATGTCACCAGAATTTTATGTACTTGGCCCAGGATTGGTGTGTATGTGTACATACATACATACATACATATATACATATACATTATATATATATATATATATATATACATATATACATACACACACACACACACTTTTGGGGAGGACAGAGACCTGATAAAAGAAGAAGAAACATTTTTATACACAGTTAACAAATTGGTGAACAGAAAAAAAGGGGTAAATGGAAAAGAAAAAAAAAAAAAAAAAAAGAAATGATAAGATGGGAGAAATAGTTAAGGGAAAAGAATTAAACAAAGTCTCACCTCCTGCTGTTTGATGACCAACTCTTGATATTCCTCCCAGAAGGAAAAACTGGCCAACAGCATAGCTCCACCCATCCCTTTTGTTTGCACCACCTCCACAGCCCAGACAACCAGTTGACACGCCTCTAAGAGGGCATGGCTTTCAACTTCACCAAGCACAGCAGGCAGGTCTCTGAGGACGCGAGCACAGTCTGTAAATGGTGTGCTGCACTCTGTACCGGCACAGAGGGTCCGATGCAATCGTACCGCCTGACACAGCAGACTCAGAACTGGACACAGACCCTCATGGACCTTCTGCACACTCTTCAGAGCTCCGCCTACCAACTCCACTGCTTCATCCCACAGCCTGTTCTTACACAGCATCTTACACACCTTTACCGCCACCTCACAGCTCACAGCCACCAGGGCCGGAGTCAGTGTGAGATCCTGTTCCACACCGAGGAAACGAGTTCGGAACTCTGAGAGCAAAAACGCTGCATCGCTCGGAGAGAAGTTCCCACGTGCCCGCTCGTACTCGCTCAGCGCCTCCTCCACGAACTGTGGGAGTTTACAGGAGGTGACGGACGTCCCCTGGAGCAGACAGAATCGCAGTGCCTGCAGCTGCCCGCTGAGTCGCTCACTGGGAGACAGCCCGCAGCCCTGATCGCCACTCAAACCATTCCACAGTACGGCGAAACAGTTCCGAGCCACCAAACCGAGGTCGTCCACCTGTCACCACAAACAGCAGGAATGCGACAGCACTGCCATGATTAACTTGGTCATTGTACAGTACCTCAATTTCATGTACAGCAACACCTCTCATTGAATGTGTGGCCGTGACCATACCTCTGAGGACACACCCTGCAGTCGGAGATACATGAGGTCTGCAAGTCTTCCCGCAGGACCACAAGCCCTGCGCGTCATCAGCTTCTGGAGGACATGGAAGATGATCTTCTCCAGATAAAGCAAAGAATCCTGTCCCGCATGCTTTGTGACCGAGCCATATCCCCACGCCGCCAGCTCCACCAGGTCCACCAGACACTCTGCAAGCTCCGGCTCTACAGCCCCTTCCCCCCCCAGCCGCTGGTTACAAGCCCTAATTATCCGATCACATGCTGTGCGGCCGAATGCTCCGAGTCCAATATCGATGTTTCTCTGCAGGTTTCAGAAACACAAGACTATTAGCATGTGCAGTGCATTGTGGAATTTCATCAATCTGCTGTAAAGCATACAGTTCACACTACAGCATCCCTACAGGGTTAAGAAAACATTTAATTTTATTAATTAAAACTCCATTTTCTTACCTTCAGTTCATCATGAAGAAGAACCGTTTCGTTTACACACGATATCCGCCGCACATACTCATCTATTTTTAAACATTTCATTCTTTTTCTGTGAAAAAAAAAAAAAAAAAAATCAGAATCCACTCAGTCCACACACCTGCAAAACTGGTTAACTTTGTCAATCAAAGCCTCAGCAGGCTTTAGTTTTATTTTTGTTTATTTAAATTCTACTTAAAACCACGATAACCCCCACCCCCCCCAGGAATAATAAACCTTCTAATTATAAATTTTGTTCAATTCTTTCATGCATTTTATTACTTAAAAATCTCGCCAGCTTGTTCAATCGCCTTGTTGGGTGTACTCTCCTGGAGCCATGTTTCATAGAAACACAGCAGGAACAGTCCTGTAGATCCCTCTGCGCTGCAATCTGAGCATGAAGCTCAGCCATCTTGTTTTGCAGGACTGAACCTTTTCAAGTAGTACGACCAGAAGTGCTGACCAAGTGCCGGAGACTCTGAGAACTCCGCCTGGGCTTATTGCTAGCTGGGGTGCGGCTAGCATTGAGCTACTATAGCATATTAGCTCACAATAGAAGTTGTTGCGTGCTTAGTTGCCCGAAGTTGAAGCTGCTCATAGCTGTAGTTGGGTCGACCGATCATAGACGAGCATCGTGCAAAACATGAACAAATAAAACAAATTAAAACGAACAAAGAAACAATTTGACTCCGAGAACTCCACATTGCCCTCTAGGCAGCGCCATCTTGGAGACGTCACTCGTCAAGTTCAATGTTAAAGGACATGTAATAAAGTTTATCCTTTTGGTATTATTTGTTAAACATGCTACAGAACATAAAATCTCACGCACAAACATTCTCTCAATTAACTCTGGTACTGTACTGGAATGTCTGTCTGTCTTCCTTTCGGCTTTTTCCCTTTTTCTCGGGAGTCGCCACAGTGAATCATCTGATTCGCACGTTTGATTTGGCAGAGGTTTTTACGTCGGATGCCCTTCCTGTCACAATACTTTTAGCAAGGGACAGAAACACGCTGATGACTTTGCAGCTCCTCTTTACCAAAGTCAGCAATGGTTCTTTTACATGCCTCTCACCACAGAGACAGTGACAGACATGGCCCGCCTTTGATAACCCAGTTAGCTGCACTGGTGGAGAGTGGGACTTGAACCCCCAACCTTTAGATCAGCAATCCAGCGCCATATACCACGAGACCACCACCGCCCCCCCAGGTACTGTATTGGAATAATAATTGAAAAAGACTTTAATACAACAGTTCAGAGGAAACGGTTGTTCCTTATGGAGAAAGTCTTATTTCTTCAGAAGAGACATGGCACCATAGAGCTTAACTGGTAATTAAAACACAAAACGAGGCTCATTGACAACTATAATAATGCAGCCGTGGGGGGGGGGGGGCACAAACCAGTGTCTCTCCCTCACGCCGGTCCCAAACCCGGATAAATGCAGAGGGTTGCGTCAGGAAGGGCATCCGGCGTAAAACAAATGCCAAATAAACTATGCGAATCACAAGAAAGAATTTCGGTTGAGCTGTTTTTTTTTCATGGCGTGGACGGGGAAAAGAAATGGAGTAGGAGTCATCTTGAAGGAGGGGTTCATCAGAAATGTTCAAGAAGTGAAAAGAGTGTCAGACAGAGTGATGAGTCTCAAGTTAGAAATTGAAGGTGTGATGGTCAATGTTGTTAGTGCTTATGCCCCACAGACAGGATGTGAGCTCGAAGAGAAGGAGAGATTCTGGAGTGAGTTAGATGAAGTGATGCAGAGTACCCCCAGAGGTGAAAGAGTGGTCATTGGGGCAGACTTCAATGGACATGTTGGTGCAGGAAACAGAGGGGACGAGGAAGTGATGGGCAGGTTTGGTATCCAGGACAGGAACGCAGAAGGACAGATGTTGATCGATTTTGCAAAAAGGATGGAAATGGCTGTGGTAAATACTTTCTTCCAGAAGAAACAGGAGCATAGGGTGACTTATAAAAGCGGAGACAGGAGCACACAAGTAGACTACATCTTGTGCAGGTGATGTAATTTGAAGGAAGTCAGTGACTGCAAAGTAGTAGTGGGTGAGAGTGTTGCCAAACAGCACAGGATGGTGGTGTGCAAGATGACACTGATGGTGAGAAAGGTGAAAAAGGCAAAGGCAGAGCAGAAGACAAAGTGGTGGAAGCTGAAAAAGGAAGAGTGTCGGGTTGTCTTCAAGGAGGAGTTGAAACAGGCTTTGGGTGGTCAGGAAGTGCTTCCAGATGACTGGACAACTACAGCTAATGTGATCAGGGAGACAGGTAGGAGAATACTTGGCGTGTCATCTGGGAGGAAAGTAGATAAGGAGACTTGGTGGTGGAATGAGGAAGTGCAGGAGTGTGTACAAAGGAAGAGGTTAGCCAAGAAGAAGTGGGACACAGAGAGGACCGAAGAGAGTAAACAGGAGTACAGGGAGACACAGCGTAAGGCGAAGGTAGCGGTGTCAAAGGCCAAACAGAGGGCGTATGATGACTTGTATGCTCGGTTGGAAAGTAAAGAGGGAGACAATGATTTATACAGGTTGGCACAGCAGAGAAATAGAGATGGGAAGGACATGCAGCAAGTTAGATTGATAAAGGACAGAGAGGGAAATGCATTGACTGATGAAAGAAGTGTGCTGGGAAGATGGAACAAGTACTTTGAAGAGCTGATGAATGAGAAAAATGAGAGAGAAAAAACAAACAAAAAAAAAAAAGAGTAGAAGGAGTGACTGTTGAGGACCAGGAAGTAGCAAAGATTAGTAAGGGTGAAGTGAGGAGGGTATTGAAGAGGATGAAGAATGGAAAGGCAGTTGGTCCTGATGACATACCGGTGGAGGTATGGAAGTGTCTAAGAGAGGTAGCAGTAGATTTTCTGACAAGAACATTTAACAAGGTCTTCGAGAGTGAGAGGATGCCAGAGGAACGGAGGAGAAGTGTGCTGGTGCCAATTTTTAAGAACAAGGGAGACGTGCAGAGTTGTGGCAACTACAGAGGGATAAAGTTGATGAGCCATACGATGAAGTTATGGGAAAGAATAGTGGAAGCTAGACGAAGGGCAGAGGTCAGCATTGGTGAACAACAGTTTGGTTTCATGTCAAGAAAGAGCACCACAGATGCAGTGTTTGCCTTGAGGATGTTAATGGAGAAGTACAGAGAAGGTCAGATGGAGCTGCATTGTGCCTTTGTGGATCTGGAGAAAGCATATGACAGGGTGCCGAGAGAAGAACTGTGGTATTGCATGAGGAAGTCTGGAGTGGCATGAGGAAGTCAGGAGGGTATCGGCAAGAATGAAAGGAAAAGTGTACAAGACGGTGTTGAGGCCAGTGATGTTGTATGGTTTAGAGACAGTGGCCCTGGGGAAAAGACAGGAGGGCAGAGCTGGAGGTAGCAGAGATGAAAATGTTGAGGTTCTGTTTGGGAGTATCGAGGATGGATAGGATCAGGAATGAGATGGAGGCAGATGATTCGCTGTGGCTACCCCTGAAGGGAAAAGCCTAAAGGAAAAGAAGGCGGCTCATTGACAACTTGTGCGAGAGGAAAAAAGGGCGTTACATCATCTCAATGAATCAGCAGGAAGGAGGACAGCCATTGGCTGAATTTGAGTGACATGTCTGTTGCTGGGCTGTCCGCAGTCAAACCGCGAATAGTCCAGGGCCGACTGTATGTACACGTCCTTCGTGCAGGTCCTGGGTGTATTTTTTGCACTTTATATACAGTAATTGTTGCGAAACAAAAAGCTACTAAATTGATTTTCATTGCTCATGCAACAGTTGACAGTAAAGATTTCATCTTATCGAAGGGAGAAAGTCATCATACATGACGAAAACCACACTGTGCTCATTTTAAGCCATTAATAAAATTAATCGGGAAAACGAACAAACACATTGCCATGATGATGAGGATGTGACGAAGGGTCGAGGGCGTGGCTACATATCACTGACACGGAGCCGAGCCAAACACAAACCCCGAAAGTTTCAAACCGATTGTTTTTCTGACTGCAACAAATTTTGTCCTGAGACACGGACTCAAATCTTATTTATTAACATGTTTACGCAAGTAGTCCACATTTTTAAGGCTAGCAGAAAGATTCAAATCACATTCACCACTGTATCTTCAACATGTCTATACTACAAATTACAAGCACAAAAAAAAAACCGATTACGAATAATGCTGAATGTCTTTAGAGAGCTATATGAAACTTATTAGACTGATTCTCGATGGGCTCGTGCTCGTCAGTGCCTGTCGATAAACCCGATTTTCAGCTAGTTAGCTAGCAAACACCGGCTCCCTCTCGAAATAAAACTAAAAAAAAGACAAACTCAATTCTAACTCGTGTTTAAAAACATTCTCTATCAGCTCACTTACCGGAAACACAATCTCGGTTTATCAGAAACTACTCTCTGGAAAGTCGCGTTAACATTCAGTGCTGCTGTGGTAATCTGAACCGACCCAACCTCGCGCACTTATTTAAAATAGCGCGCGGTCTGTCGGGAAACGGTAAACAGGGCATTCTGGGTATTGTAGTGTCACTTCTGCACTCAGCCCTCAGGTCTCAAGGACAGGACGTACAGTGTAACGTCCACTTGGTAATCTGAATATTTTTATGAACACTGAACGAATCTGTAAAAGAATATCACACCCTGAGTGATTTATCAGAGTGCTCCAATCTATATTAAAATTCTTCTTCTTCTTCTTCTTCTTTTCCTTTCGGCTGTTCCCTTCGGGGGTCGCCACAGCAAATGATCCGCCTCCATCTCTCCCTATCCTCTGCATCTTCTACTCTTACTCCAACGACCTTCATGTCCGCCTTCATCACATCCATAAATCTTCTCTTTGGTCTTCCTCGAGGCCTTCTGCCTGGTAGTTCCAACCTCATCATTCTAATACCAATATACTCACTATCCCTCCTCTGTACATGTCCAAACCATCTCAATCTAGCCTCTCTGACTTTGTCTCCAAAACATCTTACATGTGCTGTCCCTCTGATGTACTCATTTCTGATCCTATCCATCCTCGTTACTCCCAAAGAGAACCCCAACATTTTCATCTCTGCTACCTCCAACTCTGACTCCTGTCTTTTCCCCAGGGCCACTGTCTCTAAACCATACAACATCGCTGGCCTCATCACCATCTTGTACACTTTTCCCTTCATTCTTGCCGATTCTCTCCTATCCACATCACACCGGACACTTTTCTCCAACCATTCCAACCTGCCTGCACGCGCTTCTTCACCTCTTTTCCACACTCTCCATTGCTCTGGATTGTTGAGCCCAAGTACTTAAAATCCTCCACCTTCTTTATCTCTGCTCCTTGTAACCTCACCATTCCTCTTGGGTCCTTGTCGTTCACACACATGTATTCTGTCTTACTGAAACTAACCTTCATTCCCCTCCTTTCCAGGGCATACCACCACCTCTCTAGATTTTCCTCCACTTGTTCTCTGCTCTCACTACAGATCATGATGTCATCTGCAAACATCATAGTCCATGGGGAATCTTGTCTAACCTCGTCTGTCAGCCTGTCTATCACCATAGCAAACAAGAACGGGCTGAGAGCTGACCCTTGATGCAGTCCCACCTCCACCTTGAACTCTTCTGTCACACCGACAGCACACCTCACCACTGTCTTACATCTCTCATACATGTCCTGCACCACTGTAACATACTTCTCTGTCACTCCAGACTTCCTCATACAATACCACAGTTCTTCTCTCGGCACCCTGTCATATGCTTTCTCCAGATCCACAAAGGCACAATGCAGCTCCTTCTGACCTTCTCTGTACTTCTCTATTAACATCCTCAAAGCAAACACCGCATCTATGGTGCTCTTTCTTGGCATGAAACCAAACTGTTGCTCACAAATGCTGACCTCTGCCCTTAGTCTAGCTTCCCCTATTCTTTCCCATAACTTCATTGTATGGCTCATCAACTTTATCCCTCTGTAGTTGCCACAACTCTGTACATCTCCCTTGTTCTTAAAAAGGGGCACAAGCACACTTCTCTTCCATTCCTCCGTCATCTGCTCACTTTCTAAGACCTTGTTGAATATTCTTGTCAGAAAATCTACTGCTACCTCCCCTAGACACTTCCATACCTTCACCGGTATGTCATCAGGACCAACTGCCTTTTCACTCTTCATCCTCTTCAATACCCTCCTCACTTCACCCTTACTAATCTTTGCGACTTCCTGGTCCTCAATGGTCACCTCTTCTCCTCTTTTTTCTCTCTCATTTTCCTCATTCATCAGCTCTTCAAAGTACTCTTTCCATCTTCCCAGCACACTTCTGTCATCAGTCAATACCATTTCCCCAGTGGTGGGCCATCAGGGCCTGCAAGGCCTTCTCTGCTGGCCTAAAAAATATCTGAATCACAGACTGATGTTAATTATATTTTGTCCATTACTTATTAAATAATTTTAAATTGTCTGTCAGCTTCCTTTCATTGGTTTTCCCCTGGTTGCGCTGCTTCCAGATGTGTGTTTTCATATTCAAGCATTTAACCAATCGCATTTCAACCATTATTTGTTGCCAGGGTCAGATATTTACCCGGAGGCCTTCATAATCAGTTCTGCGGGCCCTGCAGCATAAAATAAGTGTCGGGAAAACTATTGCTGTAACCAATAATTTTTAGAGTCGGCGACACCAAGGCCTTCTAGCAGGCGCTCGGAAACTTCAGCATTTTCACACCATATGATTGGATAGTGAGGGAGTGTACTAGCCAGAGCGAGCAAACTGCATCTGTAGCGAGCTGCACAAGCAAATATATTGTTGTGTTGATTTAATAGCGGTTTTGTCAAAAATGGCTGAAGGATGAGAAAAAATGGATTTGGTTGCAGATTTACTATCAAAGCCATTTTCAAGACGGACTTTTCAAGAAAAGCTGGACATCGTCAAGATAAAAGAAAAATCTGAGTATGTTGTCTACCCGTGTGCTTCTCCGCTTTTATAAGTCACCCTATGCTCCTGTCTCTTTTGGAAGAAAGTATTCCCCACAGCCATTTCCATCCTTTTTGCAACATCTGTCCTTCCGTATTCCTGTCGTGGACACCAAACCTGTCCATCACTTCCTTGTACCCTCTGTTGCCTGCACCAACATGTCCACTGAAGTCTGACCAATGACCACTCTTTCACCTCAGGGGGAACTCTGAATCACTTCATCTAACTCACTCCAGAATCTCTCTTTCTCTTCTAGCTCACATCCTGCCTGTGGGGCATAAGCACTAACAACATTGAACATCACACCTTCAATTTCTAACTTGAGACTCATCACTCTGTCTGACACTTTTCACTTCTAGAACATTCCTGACAAACTCCTCCTTCAAGATGACTCCTCCTCCATTTCTCTTCCCATCCACACCATGATAAAACAGTTTAAACCCTGCTCCTAAGCTTCTAGCCTTGCTACCTTTCCACCTGGTCTCCTGAACACACAGTATGTCCACCTTCCTCCTCTGCATCATGTCAGCCAGCTCTCTACCTTTTCCTCTCATACTTCCAACATTCAAAGTATCTACTCTCAGTCCTAGACTCATTCCTTTCCTCTTCTCTCTCTACCTATGGACACGCCTCCTGCCTCTCCTTCTTTGACCAACAGTAGTCCAATTTCCACCAGCATCTTGTTGGTTAACCGCACTGATGGCGGTCGTTGTTAACCCGGGCCGCGACCGATCTGGTATGTTATTTGTATTTTTGATTCGCATTTTTTTTTTTTTTTTGGTTGGTCGGCAGACGTGCTGCAGAATTTACCGAAACCTTTGTACAGGCATGCCAAATTGAAGATTCAAGAACTGCTGAATGAATGCTTGGACAGAACTGAAGCCTTGGAGATGCAGCCGCAGGAACAACCACCTCCTACGCTGCAGCAGTCGCAGCAGCTCC
The DNA here is from genome assembly GCA_024760905.1 of Plotosus lineatus. NCBI lineage: Eukaryota > Metazoa > Chordata > Actinopteri > Siluriformes > Plotosidae > Plotosus > Plotosus lineatus. The sequence continues at coordinate 1,624,096 of CM045741.1, forward strand.
AGCCTCCTAAGCAGCATTTGCAGCTACACCACCAGCAGCTTCGACCACCACCTCTGCACCACCAGTGGCATCGGCAGCATTACTGGCTGCCCCCAACGACGCCGTGGACTACACAGCTGTCTGGTCCACCCGTGCCTGTTTGGGGACCTCAAGACGCGAGGTGGGCAACACCACCGTGCCCAAACAATCGATGTCGTCTGCAGGAGAGCAGTAACCACAACCCGGCAGACCAGTCAGTTGCCCTCCGGTGACATGCACATTAACACCTTTAACCACCCCTCCGGCTAGAGAGACAATTGGAAGTGTTTTTGATTTCAATTTATTGCTTTATTCCAGTTCATTCAGTTTATTTTTTCTGTTTTCATGTTTGGTTCATGTAATAAAGTTTTGAAGTTATAATTTTGGACTTGTGTGCCTGGTTTGTAGTCTGGAATGATTTATTTAGGGTGCAAATAAAAGGAACATATTGACATTATTGATATCAAACATATGTTAATATGTTAAATTTAAAATTTATAGCAAATTATCAACATATTGTACATTATAAAATTGTAAACATCATGTGAATTATAAATTGCAAATGATGAACATATTGTACATTACAAACATATGTTAAATTTAAAATTTATTGGACATTATAAACATATTGTAAATTACAAACATATAGTACATTATAAACATCTTGTAAATTATAAACATGTGTTAAATTTTAAATTTATTGTACATTATAAACATCTTGTAAATGATAAACATATAGTAGTACATTATAAACATCTTGTAAATTATGAACATCTGTTAAATTTTAATTTTATTACAAATTATAAACATGTAAATTAGAAACATATTGTAAATCCTTTTCATTGACTTCAGTTCTGCTTTCAATACAATAAACCTGGTCAACCTCCTTAATAAACTGACGGACATGAACATCGACCCCTGTCTCCGCCATTGGTTATGGAGCTTCCTATGGAAAAGGCAACAAAGGGTTAAAATGGGTAACCTCTCATCTCGACCTCTGACCCTCAGCACAGGTGTCCCCCAGGGCTGCGTCCTCTCACCATGGCTTTTTTCTCTGTACACAAACCATATGACATCCCATCACAGTTCAGTTTCCATTTTTACGTATGCAGACGACACTACTATCATTGGACTCATAACTATGGATAATGAACACCAGTACCGCCAACAAGTTGCCCAAGCTGTCTCCTGGTGCCAAGAAAACAACCTCCAGCTTAACCCATTCAAAACACAGGAACTAATAATTGACTTCAGGCGCACAGCCTCTTCCAAAACTCCCATTCACATCTCTCATGAACCCATAGCCGTAACTGATTCATTCAAATTTCTCGGCACTCACATTAACAATACACTAAAATGGATCACTAACACAGACTACATTCACAAAAAAGTCCACCAAAGACTGTTTTTCCTGAGACAGCTCAGGAAATTCAGAGTGAAAACAAATCTCCTCCTCCGGTTCTATTCCGCCATCATTGAGAGCACTCTCACTTCATCCATAACAGTTTGGTATGGCAGCCTAAACAACTCATGGAAAAAAACTACAGCGCATTGTCACTAAATCATCCAGGATCATTGGCACCCCCTTCCATCAGTCCAATCAATTTATCATAAACGCTCAATCTTAAGAGCCTTTCACCCTGCCCATCATTTGTTTCAACCGCTGCCCTCTAGGAGGCGATATCGATCTCTGACCCACCAGAACATTCCGCCTCAAGAACAGTTTTCCCTACAGTCATAAGGACTCTGAACTCTTTGCACTAAATACACATTACACCCTTCTCTCTTCTACTTTTCCTTTCGGCTTTTTCCCTTTCTTGGGAGTCGCCACAGCGGATCTCATCGGATGCCCTTCCTGAGAGCAAAAACATCGTCACTAACAATGAAGTATGGCATGTCAGTGTCGTCTTGGGGCAGAGGCTCTGGTATGGGGAAGTTGATGGTGCCATCTTCGATACACTCTCTGAGCTCTGAGGTGTTGAATATCTGGGCATCAGACATGTGACCCATGCCATCGACGTCTATCTATATGAACCTGTAGTTGGCGTTTCCCAGTGCTAGCTGAACAATGGAGAAAGATCCCTTGTAGTTGTGATAAAAGGTTCTAGAAGATGGTGGTTTTCTAATTGCGACGTGTTTCCCATCCAAGGCTTCAACGGCATGAGGCAGGTTCCATTTCCTCTGGAAATCCCAGCTGAGTGATTTCCATTCCTGCACAGTATAGGGACACTGTATGACCTCGTATTTGTCGTGGTCAATGATGGCCTGACAGACCTCTGGTAGGAAACTAGCAATGGTGTGATGAGATACCCTGAAGTTGTAGGCCAGAGTAGGACACTTGTCGCCCGAGGCCAGATGACACATGGTGACAGCTATCGTCAGACCAGGACTGAGTGTGCTTCTGAAGTTAGTACCTTTCTATGTCAGTCGAGGAGCCAAAGCCATCAGCAACTTGTTGAACAGTTCAGGTGGAACCTGGAGATACAGTAATCCCCCTTATTTCGCTGTTAATGGGGACCAGGCCCAACCGTGAAATGTGAAAAACCGCGACATGACTTCTGCCACTTCTTAAGGAAACCAACTCACCTATATATTATATAAAATTTATATAGAAGTTAATTTTTAAAGCGTTCTATGCATGCTAATGTCATACAGGCAATGTGTATTAATATATAAATAAATGATACACCTTATAATGACAATAAATATATCTAAATACTGTATAACAAACCTTATAAATAACAAATCCACAGCCACGTCAAGGAGGAGAATCACTGGCGGCACTGGTGCTTGATTGGGACTTGTTAGCGCCTCCAGAGTCTTTGCTTTACAGTAGTACATATCATGTAAGTGTCCAAACTCACATTATTTTTATTGCAATCTGTAATGCACAACGAGAAGGCATTTTCCATTTTCACAACCGCCGAATTGCGCCGTTACTGTTATGGTTTGTGCTAGTTGGCGGTGTTTAACTCTTCTCTCTCGCTCCGCATGCCCTGGTGAGGGGCGAGGCTGTTACCCACATGCGAAATCCAGAGAGCACACCTGAATTCACTCAGCCATCAGCACACTCGAGGAGCTCTGTGCTCGACACTCTCCCAGTGATTTTGGTTTTTGTGTTTTTCCATCACCACTACGGTGAACACGATTTTCCCGCACCCCAGTGCTTCCCCTGAGCTCAATAAAAGTCTTTGTTTCATCGTACTTGGTCTACAGCATTTTTAGGTCCAACTGATATGCGTATTTTTTCTTCCTACTTTTTAATGTAGCGCACAGTCGACTCATTAATGCCGTAATGGCGAGCCACAGACACAAACCTTCATCCTTCTTTTAATAAATCTAGAAGCTTAACTTTCTCACTAACTGCCATCATTTTCCTTTTCTTTTTCGGTTCACTAGATGATCTTCCTGTGATGTTGGGAGCATATCAGTTGGACAAAAATGCAAGAGAAAAAGTACAGATGCTCCCTGACTTACGTTTTTTCGCTTTTACTTAAAAAAAAAAAAAAAAGGTCAAATTTTGAGTTGAGACGTACCTATGTAGTACGCTGACGTAATGACGCTGCGTCCGTTGTTTACAAACGTGCACCTCCTTCCCAGTTCAGTTTTATATATATTGTCAGGTTCTAAATGAACACAGACATCATAAAAACACGCACACACTCAATAGGAGGAAGACACAGAGAGTCAGTCAAGTTCATTCTCATATATGAAGAGAGCAGTCAGATTTAAGTCTCCTAGCTGCTCTGGCTTGAAACCTGACTGAGAACCTCTTTTATTCCATCAGGGTGATTTCTAGTTACACATGTCATATTGATTTCCTAAAGGGAAGGGGTGTATGTGTATCAGTATCATGACCTTCATCATTGTTCTATGCTTATCTACTTTGTCTAGTTTAGAATGTTCATTTCGGCTCTCTATCCAGCTGCAGTTAGGGAGTCATCCTGTTGTTGTGTGAGAACTTCAAGGTTGTATCCACTTGGCTGCCTCCCATGGAGATAGAGATGTTTCTGCAAAATACCTCAACAAGCAGTTTCCAACATTTATAATTATTGAGGAACAAAACAGGTTAGAGCTGTGATAATTCATACAATTATTCCAACACACACACACATATACATATATATATATATATATATATATATATATATATATATATATACACAGAGATGAATTAACTATCTGCTCAGATTGGCACAATCTACCACGCATACTCAGTTAAGCGAAAAGAGTTGTAAAATGAATGAAAACCCATGAAAGAGAACTCTCTGCTCTGCTCTGCTGACTTACATCAGTGATTCACATCAGTGATTCACATCAGTGCAGGCTGAGCACTAAACGAGTTCAACGGCGCCCTTGCACACTTAAAAGACCGGAAGTCCGTATAACCCGCGCTTTGTTTCAAGCAAGTAAACTACTTTCAGCAAGTGCACTACTTTCGGTATTGAGCGCCTCACATATTGTAAGAGTTGATTGGCTGGTTTAAGCTTCATGTAAAGTTAGTCGGCTCAGCTTAATGCCAGGTGACCATCCGTCGACCATCGGAACCATTTACAAGCAGAAAAATCGCATCATAGAGAATGTTAAAGGTTATATTTGATACTGTATTTGATATTTGATGAGTGAATTTGATTAAAATTGATCAATTTGAAATTATTTTGCTTTAATATAATTTATTTTAAATTAATGTTGATATTATTTGATATATTTGATATTATTTTACAATGTTATGTTTATAATAATTGATTTAGGGGTGTTTTATGAGATACGTTAATGGTATCTATGGATGTATAGTACAGAATGAGCATCATACGTCACACATCATACGTCACTGTAAAAACTTACGTTCACTTTCAACTTACGTTCGTCCGCCCGGAACCAATTCGGGGAGCATCTTTACGATGAAACAAAGACTTTTATTGAGCTCAGGGGAAGCACCGGGGTGTGGTAAAAATCGTGTTCAGCGTAGTGGTGAGGGAAAAACACAAAAACCAAAATCACTGGGAGAGTGTCGAGCACGGAGCTCCTCTGGTGCTGGTGCACTGGTGGCTGAGTGAATTCAGGTGCGCTCTCTGGATTTTGCCTGCGGGTAACAGCCTCGCCAGTGTATGCAGAGAGAGAAAGTTAAACGCTGCCAACTATCACAGACCATAACACTTCCTGGGCGTTTTGGGGCCATTTTCAAGGCCTTAGCGGAATACTGTATACAACAGTACTTACAAGCAGAAAGAGAGAAAAACTGATGCGCTTGGCTGGAGAACTGCTGATACGTAGCATAGACGAACTAACAATGCGGCTCAAACACAAAGACAGGAAGCCCCATGTGTTGGATGCTGCGAAATATAATCTTGACCAATCAGCTTGCTGGATTCACAGCCAATCAGAGAACACTCAAGTCAAGCAGGAGAACAGAGCATGTTTGGTAGTGTAGTTGAATGTAGTGCGCGTGAATTTTGAATACTGTGCTGTAATCTTTAATTTTTTTAATTTTCCGATGGGAAATCCCGCGATATTGCGGGGACGAGAAGTAGGAAAGGCGAAGTGGCGGGGGATTACTGTAGTTGAAAAAGGACTGCTTGTCTTCAATACGGAGCTCCATCATGAGGTTGTCATAATTCCCAAGGCCAATTCTTCTTTCCACCGCCAGCCATGAACGTACCCAGAAGAGTTTGGGTGTGTATCTCCTTTTTGTGGTCATCCTCTGCGGTCGTCAACTTGCATCTTGGTGTATTGATGAAGCAACAGCAGCACGTGTAGCTGTTCCAGGTCAGCCATTTCTCTATCCTTGTCCATTTTGGGAGAGCTTCGTGGTGCTTCCAGTATGGGGTCCTTTGGCAGAATGAGCTTCCCTGGTCGAATCCACAAATTTATAGGTGGAATCAGGAGCAAATCCTTTGATCTTTGCCGATTTTTCCACGTTGAAACGTGGTTACGCCGGGTATTCCTTAGTCATTCTGTGTTGAACGTGAACGGTCCGCTTTCATTCTGAAGGTCTTCCTTCTAAAATGGAGAAGTGCCGTAGTCATTCCTCGAGTGTTCCATGCTTTCCATGAACGTTCTGAGAATTATCCGAAAGTCTTCTTTTGCAATCCATGGCTATTCACACTGGTTCCATAGGTAATCCGTGTGCTTTTACGCATGTATTCCTACATTGTACCGCACGTGTCTGTTCAGCACATGCTGAGAACGTTCTGAAAGTGTTCCGAATGTACAATTTTCTGTCAGATTTTGACTCATTTGAGTCTGTGTTAAAAATGCCGAAGCTCCTCTGTAGAGTGCGTTCTGCGCCTTTCCATCACGATCATTGCATTCCGTGTTCCAGTGAAATGGGGCCATAAGTGTATGTTTGAGTGTGTGTGTGTGTGTGTGTGTGTGTGTATATATATATATATATATATATATATATATATATATATATATATATATGAGTGTGTAGTGTATATGTGTGAGTGAGTGTGTGGTTAAGTGTATGTGTGTGTATATGAGTGTGTAAGTGTATTTGTGTGTGTGTGTGTGTAAGACTATATGTGTGTGTATGAGTGCGTAGGTGTATATGTGTGTGAGTATATGAGTGTGTGAGTGAGTGTGAGAGTGTGTGTGTGTGTGAGTATATGAGTGTATATGTGAGTGTGTAAGTGTATGTGTGTATGTGATTATGGGTGTGTAAGTGTATGTGTGTGTGAGTGTATGTGAGAGTATATGAGTGTGTAAGTGAGTGTGTGGTTAAGTGTATGTGTGTATATGAGTGTGTAAGTGTGAGTGCATGTGAGACACACACACACACACACACACACACACACATACACACACACACACACACTCACTGGTGAACATCCAGGGACAGGACATTGAGAAAGTGGACAGTTTCAAATACCTGGGTGTTCACCTTAACAATGAACTGGACTGGTCCCACAACACCAACGCCCTGTACAAGAAGGGCCAGAGTCGCCATCACCTTCTGAGGAGACTTAGGTCCTTCGGAGTATGCAGACCTCTGCTCAGGACTTTTTATGACTCTGTGGTAGCCTCTGCAATCCTCTACGCTGCCATCTGCTGGGCCCCGGGCAGCACAGAGCGGGACAGAAAGAGACTGAACAAGCTGGTCAGGAGGGTCAGCTCTGTCCTCGGCTGCCCACTGAACACAGAAAGAAATCTCTGGGCGAATAGGCTGTTCCCAGAGTGCTGTATCAAGCCACCTCAGTGGGACGTCTGTGGGAAGGAAAAAGTGTGGCAGAAAACGCTGCACAACCAGAAGAGGTGACCGGACCCTGAGGAAGATTGTGGAGAAGGGCCGATTCCAGACCTTGGGGGACCTGTGGAAGCAGTGGACTGGCCTACAGGTCAAGCCACTTTTGAAGCAGAAACAGCGGCAGAAGCGGCTGACCTGGGCTACAGAGAAGCAGCACTGGACTGTTGCTCAGTGGTGCAAAGTACTTTTTTTGGATGAAAGCAAATTTTGCATGCCATTCGGAAATCGCGGTGCCAGAGTCTGGAGGAAGACTGGGGAGAAGGAAATGCCAAAATGCCTGAAGTCCAGTGTGAAGTCCCCACAGTCAGTGATGGTCTGGGGTGCCATGTCAGCTGCTGGTGTTGGTCCACTGTGTTTTATCAAGGGCGGGGTCAATGCAGCTCGCTATCAGGAGATTTTGGAGCACTTGATGCTTCCATCTGCTGAAAAGCTTTATGGAGATGAAGAAGATAATTTTTCAGCACGACCTGGCACCTGCTCACAGTGCCAAAACCACTGCTAAATGGTTTACTGACCATGCTATTACTGTGCTCAATTGGCCTGCCAACTCTCCTGACCTGAAGCCCATAGAGAATCTGTGGGATATTGTGAAGAGAAAGTTGAGAGACACCAGACCCAACACTATGGATGAGCTTAAGGCCGCTATCGAAGCATCCTGGGCCTCCGTAACACCTCAGCAGTGCCACAGGCTGATTGGCTCCATGCCACGCCCGCATTGAAGCAGTCATTTCTGCAAAAGGATTCCCCACCAAGTATTGAGTGCAGAACTGAACATAATTATTTGATGGTTGACTTTTTTGTATTAAAAACACTTTTTTTTTTAAATTGGTTGGATGAAATATGCTAATTTTTTGAGATAGGAATTTTGGGTTTTCATGAGCTGTATGCCAAAATCATCAGTATTAAAACAATAAAAGACATGAAATATTTCAGTTGGTGTGCAATGAATCTAAAATATATGAAAGTTTAATTTTTATCAGTACATGACAGAAAATAATAAACTTTATCACAGTATGCTAATTTTTTGAGAAGGACTAGTATATGCATCTATTTTGCACCCCCTACTGATGGTACCTCAAGAGCCTGTAACAGTGAATTTCTCCATTGTGAGACTAATAAAGCTGTATCTATCTATCTATCTATATGAGTGGTTACACGAATGTGTGTATATGAATGTGTAAGTGTATATGTGTGAGTGAGTATATGAGAAGTGTGAGTGAGGGTGAGAGTATATGAGTGGTTAAGTGTATATGTGAGTGTATGTGTGTGTGTGTGTGTAAGTGTATACTGTGTGTGTGAGTGTGAGAGTACTGTATATGAGTGTGTAAGTGTATATGTGAGTGTGTGTATATGAGTGTGTAAGTATATATAAGTGTACAAGACGGTGTTGAGGCCAACGATGTTGTATGGGTTAGAAACAGTGGCCCTGGGGAAAAGACAGGAGGCAGAGCTGGAGGTAGCAGAGATGAAAATGTTGAGGTTCTCTTTGGGAGTAACGAGGATGGATAGGATTAGGAATGAGTCCATCAGAGGGACAGCACATGTTAGATGTTTTGGAGACAAAGTCAGAGAGGCTAGATTGAGATGGTTTGGACATGTACAGAGGAGGGATAGTGAGTATATTGGTAGTAGGATGCTGAGGCTGAAACTACCAGGCAGAAGGACTAGAGGAAGACCAAAGAGACGATTCATGGATGTGGTGAAGGAGGACATGAAGGTCGTTGGTGTAAGAGAAGAAGATGCAAAGGATAGGGTGAGATGGAGGCAGATGATTCGCTGTGGCGACCCCTGAAGGGAAAAGCCGAAAGGAAAAGAAGAAGAAGAAGTGTATATGTGTGAGAGTATGGGTGTGTAAGTGTATATGAATGTGTAAGTGTATATGTTTGTGAGTATGGGTGTGTAAGTGTATATGTGTGTGTGAGTGTAAATGTATATGTGAGTGTGTGTATATGAATGTGTAAGTATGTGTGTGTGTATATGAGTGTGTGTATATGAACGTGTAAGTATGTGTGTGTAAATGTATATGAGTGTGTAAGTGTATATGTGTGTGAGTGTATGTGAGAGTGTAAATGTATATGTGAGTGTGTGTGTATATGAATGTGTGTGTATGAGTGTGTAATTGTATGTGTGAGTGTGTGTATATGAGTGTGTAAGTGTCCATGTGAGTGTGAGTATATGAATGTGTAAGTATGTGTGTGTAAATGTATATGAGTATGTAAGTGTATATGTGTGTAAGTGTATATGTCAGTGTGTGTATATGAGTGTGTAAGTGTATATGTGAGTGTACGTATATATGAATGTGTAAGTATGTGTGTGTTAATGTATATGAGGGTGTAAGTGTATATGAGTGTGTAAGTGTATGTGGAAGTGTGTATATATGAATCTAAGTGTATGTGTGAGTGTGTGTATACATGAATGTGTAAGTTAATGTATATGAGTGTGTAAGTGTATATTAGTGTGTAAGTGTATGTGGGAATGTGTGTATATGAGTGTAAGTGTATATGAATGTGTAAGTATGTGTGTGTAAATGTATATGAGTGTGTAAGTGTATGTGTGGGTGTGTGTATATGTGAGTATGTGTATATGAATGTGTAAGTGTATGTGTGAGTGTGTATATGAGTGTGTAAGTGTATATGAATGTGTAAGTGTATGTGTGTGTATATGAGTGTGTAAGTGTACTAGTATATGTGAGTGTGTGTATATGAATGTGTACGTATGTGTTTGTAAATGTATATGAGTGTGTAAGTGTATGTGTGAGTGTGTGTATATGAATGTGTAAATGTATATGAATGTGTAAGTATATATGTGTATGTAATTGTATGTGTGAGTGTGTGTATATGAGTGTGTAAGTGTATATGTGAGTGTGTGTATATGAATGTGTAAGTCTGTCTGTCTTCCTTTTGGCTTTTTCCCTTTTACTCAGGAGTCGCCACAGCGAATCATCTGATTCACACATTTGATTTGGCAGAGGTTTTTACGTCAGACGCCCTTCCTGTCACAACCCTTTTTAGCAAGGGACAGAAACACGCTGACGACTTTGCAGCTCCTCTTTACGAAAGTCAGCAATGGTTCTTTTACATGCCTCACACCATCGGCAGTGAGAGACATGGCCCGCCTTGGATAACCCAATCAGCTGCACTGGGGGGGGGGGGGGGGGGGGGGGCGGGGACAACCTTGTGGAGAGTGGGACTTGAACCCCCAACCTTTGGATCAGCGATCCAGCGCCCTATACCACCACTGCCCCTGTATATGAATGTGTAAGTATGTGTGTATATGAGTGTTTAAGTGTATGTGTGAGTGTGTGTATATATGAATGTGTTAATGTATATGAGGGTGTAAGTGTATGTGAGTGTGTAAGTGTATATGTGAGTGTGTGTATATGCATAGGCCTCCGTCAGTCCCGAAGGACTATGGCTGCGCTCTGGCCAGTATCCCGACTGGTGATACTCCCCAGTGCACAGAGCCTGGGTAGGGAGTAATGAGGGACAGGCTGTTACCCAAGCAGCAAGTCCCCCCCTGTCTCGGCGCCACCGGAAGGATCCAATGGAAAGGCAAGTGCCGATACGACTGGGTTCCAGTGCCGCTGCAGGAGAGAAACTACGGTCAATTTAGAACGTCCAATTAACCTACAGTGCACGTCTTTGGATTATGGGGAAACCGGAGCACCCGGAGGAAACCCGCACAAGCACGGGGAGAACATGCAAACTCCACACAGAAACGCCCAGGCCGGGAATCGAACCCGGGCCTTCTTGCTGTGAGGCGGACGTGCTAACCACTACGCCACCGTGCCGCCTATGTGTGTGTATGTGTGTGTATGTGTGTATATGAATGTGTAAGTATGTGTGTGTAAATGTATATGAGTGTGTGTGTGTATATGAATGTGTAAGTGTATATGTGAGTGTGTGTATGTATATTAATGTGTAAGTGTATATGTGAGTGTGTGTGTGTATATTAATGTGTAAGTGTGAGTGTGTGTATATGTGAGTGTGTATATGAATGTGTAAGTGTATGTGTGAGTGTGTAAGTGTATATGTGAGTGTGTGTATATATTAATGTGTAAGTGTGAGTGTGTATATGAATGTGTAAGTGTATGTGTTAGTGTGTAAGTGTATATGTGAGTGTGTGTATATATTATTGTGTAAGTGTGAGTGTGTATATGAATGTGTAAGTGTATGTGTGAGTGTGTAAGTGTATATACGAGTGTGTGTATATGAATGTATAAAGTATTACCCCCATACCGGATCAGTCGAGGCCCGGGTTAACAACGACCGCCATCAGTGCTGTCAATCAACAGGGTGCTGATGGAAATTGGACTACTGTTGGTCGAAGAAGGAGAGGTGGGAGGCGTGTCCGTAGGCAGAGAGAGAAGAGGAAAGGCATGAGTCTAGGACTGAGAGTGGGGACTTTGAATGTTGGAACTATGCAAAGAAAAGGTAGAGAGCTGGCTGACATGATGCAGAGGAGGAAGGTGGACATACTGTGTGTTCAGGAGACCAGGTGGAAAGGTAGCAAAGCTAAAAGCTTAGGAGCAGGGTTTAAGCTGTTTTATCACGGTGTGGATGGGAAGAGAAATGGAGTAGGAGTCATCTTGAAGGAGGAGTTTATCAGGAATGTTCTAAAAGTGAAAAGAGTGTCAGACAGAGTGATGAGTCTCAAGTTAGAAATCGAAGGTGTAATGCTCAATGTTGTTAGTGCTTATGCCCCACAGGCAGGATGTGAGCTAAAAGAGAAGGAGAGATTCTGGAGTGACTTAGATGAAGTGATGCAGAGTACCCCCAGAGGTGAAAGAGTGGTCATTGGTGCAGACTTCAATGGACATGTTGGTACAGGCAACAGAGGGGACGAGGAAGTGATGGGCAGGTTTGGTATCCAGGACAGGAACGCAGAAGGACAGATGTTGATAGATTTTGCAAAAAGGATGGAAATGGCTGTGGTGAATACTTTCTCCCAGAAGAGCCAGGAGCATAGGGTGACTTATAAAAGCGGAGGTAGGAGCACACAGGTAGACTACATCTTGTGTAGGCGATGTAATTTGAAGGAAGTCAGTGACTGCAAAGTCATAGTGGGTGAGAGTGTTGCCAAACAGCATAGGATGGTGGTGTGCAGGATGACTCTGATGGTGAGAAAGGTGAAAAAGGCAAAGGCAGAGCAGAAGACAAAGTGGTGGAAGCTGAAAAGGAAGAGTGTCGTGTTGTCTTCAAGGAGGAGTTGAAACAGGCTTTGGGTGGCCAGGAAGTGCTTCCAAATGACTGGACAACCACAGCAAATGTGATCAGGGACACAGGTAGGAGAGTACTTGGTGTGTCCTCTGGAAGGAAAGTAGATAAGGAGACTTGGTGGTGGAATGAGGAAGTGCAGGAGTGTGTACAAAGGAAGAGGTTAGCTAAGAAGAAGTGGGACATTGAGAGGACCGAAGAGAGTAAACAGGAGTACAGGGAGACACAACGTAAGGCGAAAGTAGCAGTGGCTAAGGCCAAACAGAGGGCGTATGATGACTTGTATGATAGGTTGGATAGTAAAGAGGGAGAAAATGATCTATACAGGTTGGCACAGCAGAGAAATAGAGATGGGAAGGACGTGCAGCAAGTTAGATTGATAAAGGACAGAGAGGGAAATGTATTGACTGATGACAGAAGTGTGCTGGGAAGATGGAAAGAGTATTTTGAAGAGCTGATGAATGAGGAAAATGAGAGAGAGAAAAAGAGTAGAAGAGGTGACCATTGAGGAGCAGGATGTAGCAAAGATCAGCAAGGGTGAAGTGAGAAGGGCATTGAAGAGGATGAAGAATGGAAAGGCAGTTGGTCCTGATGATATACCTGTGGAGGTATGGAAGTGTCTCGGAGAGGTAGCAGTAGATTTCCTGACAAGAACATTCAACAAGGTACTAGAGAGTGAGCAGATGCGGGAGGAGTGGAGGAGAAGTGTGCTGGTGCCCATTTTTAAGAACAAGGGAGACGTGCAGAGTTGCAGCAACAACAGAGGGATAAAGTTGATGAGCCATACGATGAAGTTATGGGAAAGAATAGTGGAAGCTAGACTAAGGGCATAGGTCAGCATTTGTGAACAACAGTTTGGTTTCATGCCAAGAAAGAGCACTACAGATGCAATGTTTGCCTTGAGGATGTTAATAGAGAAGTACAGAGAAGGTCAGAGGGAACTGCATTGTGCCTTTGTGGATCTGGAAAAAGCATATGACAGGGTGCCAAGAGAAGAACTGTGGTATTGCATGAGGAAGTCTGGAGTGGCAGAGAAGTATGTTAGAGTGGTGCAGGACATGTATGAGAGATGTAAGACAGCGGTGAGGTGTGCTGTCGGTGTGACCGACGAATTCAAGGTGGAGGTGGGACTGCATCAAGGGTCAGCTCTGAGCCCCTTCTTGTTTGCTATGGTGATGGACAGGCTGACAGATGAGGTGAGACAAGAATCTCCATGGACTATGATGTTTGCAGATGACATCGTGATCTGTAGTGAGAGCAGAGAACAAGTGCAGGAAAATCTAGAGAGGTGGAGGTATGCCCTGGAAAGGAGAGGAATGAAGGTTCGCCTCAGAAAATCAGAATACATGCGTGTGAATGAGAAGGACCCAAGAGGATCGGTGATGTTACAGGGAGCAGAGATAACGAAGGTGGAGGATTTTAAGTACTTCGGCTCAACAATCCAGAGCAATGGAGAGTGTGGAAAAGAGGTGAAGAAACGTGTGCAGGCAGGCTGGAATGGTTGGAGAAAAGTGTCCGGTGTGATGTGCGATAGGAGAGTGTCAGCAAGAATGAAGGGAAAAGTGTACAAGACGGTGGTGAGGCCAGCGATGTTGTATGGATTAGAAACAGTGGCGCTGAGGAAAAGGCAGGAGGCAGAGCTGGAGGTAGCGGAGATGAAAATGTTGAGGTTCTCTCTGGGAGTAACAAGGATGTATAGGATCAGAAATGAGTATATCAGAGGGACAGCCCACGTAAGATGTTTTGGAGACAAAGTCAGAGACGCTAGATTGAGATGGTTTGGACATGTACAGAGGAGGGATAGTGAGTATATTGGCAGTAGGATGCTGAGGTTGGAACTACCAGGCAGAAGGCCTCGAGGAAGACCAAAGAAGAGATTTTTGGATGTGGTGAAGGAAGACATGAAGGTCGTTGGAGTCAGAAAAGAAGATGCGGAGGACAGGGTGAGGTGGAGGCGGATGATTTGCTGTGGCGACCCCTGAAGGGAGCAGCCGAAAGTAAAAGAAGTATATGAATGTATAAGTATGTGTGTGTAAATTTATATGACCGTGTAAGTGTATATGTGTGTGTGTGTGTGTGAGAGAGGATGAGTGGGTAAATGTATGTGTGTGTATATGAGTGTGTAAGTGTATTTGTGTGTATGTGTGAGTATATAAGTGTGTAAATGTATGTGTGTGAGTCTATGAGTGTGTGTGTGAAAGAGTATATATGTGGTAAAGTGTATTTTTGTGTATGAGTGCATAGGTGTAAATATATATATATATATATAGGTGTGTGTATGTGCATGTGTGAATGTATATATATATATATATATATATATATATATATATATGAGAGAGAGTATATGAGCCATTAAGTGTATGAGTGTATGTGTGTGTGAATGAGTATATGAGTGTGTATGTGAGTATATGAGTGTGTGTGTGAGAGAGTATATATGTGGTAAAGTGTATGTGTGAGTGTGAGCATATATGAGTGGTTAAGTGTATGTGTGTGTATATCAGTGTGTGTAAGTGTATTTGTGTGTATATGAGTGCATAGGTGTGTGTGTGTGTATATATATATATATATATATATATATATATATATATATATGTGTGTGTGTGTGTGTGTGTGTGTGTGTGTGTGTGTGTATGTGTGAGGGTACATATATATGTGTGAGTGAGAGATTATACGAGTGGTTAAGTGTATGTGGGTGTGTGTATATGAGTGTTTGAGTATGAGTGTTTAAGTGTATAGGTGTGCATATGAGTGTGTTTGTGTGTATGTGAGTGAGTATATGAGTGTGTAAGTGTATGTGTGCGTATTTAGGAGTATGTGCATTTATGAGTGTGTAGGTATATATATGTGTGTGTATGTGTGAGTGAGTACGAGAGTATATGCATGGTTAAGTGTATGTGGGTGTGTGTATGAGTGTGTAAGTGTATATGTGAGTATGATTGTGTGTATGAGTGTGTAAGTGTATGTGTGTGAGTATATGAGTGTGTATGAGTGTGTAAGTGTATATAGTAAAGTCCGTTGGGCTTTTTACACCCGAGCCTCGTAGCTCATCGGACAGGTGCTTATCCCTGGATTCTGTAGCGTGAAGCGACTCGGAGTACAACTCCTACTGGATGGGACGCTAGTCCATCGCAGGTTACCATCTCAGTACAGACGCTCCCCGACTTATGTTCATCCGTTTTACGTTTTTTCGATTTTACGGTTTAAAAAAAAAAAAGTCAAATTTTGAGTTTAGACGTACCTACGTAGTACACTGACGTAATGACGCTGCGTCCATTGTTTACAAACAACAGACTGAACGTGCCCCTCCTTCCTCCCAGTTCAGTTTTATATACAGTATATATATATATATATATATATATATATATATATATATACAGTATATATATATATATATATATATATATATATATATATATCAGTTATATAGCGTGTTACCCCTGTGTTAAGACATCGTCTCTGTGATCTTTGTGTTTACATCATTTTGCAGACTTTTGTAACCCTAAGCAAATGTGGTTGGTCAGAAGTGTAAGCCTACTAGCATGGGTGCGAGTCTCATAAACAGAGATGAATTAACTATCTGCTCAGATCGGCACAATCTACCATGCATACTCAGTTAAGCAAAGAAAGTTATAAAATTATTGAAAACCCCAATCCAGAAAAGAAAGAGAACTCTCCACTCTGCTGGTGATTCACATCAGTGCAGGCTGAGTACTAAACGAGTTCAACAGTGCCCTTGCTCACTTTAAAGACCAGAAGTCCATATAAGCCGCACTTTGTCTCAAGCACAGCAAGTAAACTACAGTACTTTAGGTTTTTAGTTTCGGTTTACAAGCAGAAAGATCGCATCATAGATAATGTTCAAGGTTATATTTGATACTGTATTTGATATTTGATGAGTGAATTTGATTAAAATTTATCTATTTGAAATTATTTTGCTTGAATTTAATTTATTTGAAATTAATGTTAATATTATTTGATATAGTTGATATTATTTTACAATGTTATGTTTATAATAATTGATTTCGGGGTGTTTTATGAGACACGATAATGGTATTTATGGATATATAGTACAGTATGAGTGTAACACGTCATATGTCACTGTAACAACTTACGTTCACTTTCAACTTACTTTCGGCCGTCCGGAACCAATTAAAAACGCAAGTTGGGGAGCGTCTGTATATTTTTTTTACTGGTACCCATTTATACTGCTTGGTGAACAGAGGCACACTTGTGGTTAAGACCTTTTTGCCCAGGGGTCTTAGCACAGTGGGGGTCTCACTGGGATTTGAACTCACAACCTTCCGATCATGAGCGCGGTACCCTAAACACTACACCACCGGCCCCACGTAAGTGTATATGAGTGTGTGCGTGTGTGTATGAGTGTGTAAGTGTATATGAGTGTGTGCGTGTGTGTATGAGTGTGTGTTTTAGTAAAATAATCTATGATGGGATGCTGATATGAAGATAATGATGAGAAAGTCAGGAATCAATCCATGAAACTCCAAAAACAATCATATGTCTCATATTTAGTTTATGAATAATTCATACACCACTCATTATAAACCCATATCTATCCAAAAGTCCTTTCAGAGCACAAATTGTTTTTATTCAGGTTATTAAATATTAATTCTACATTAAAACAGTAAAGTGTACAACCTGGCAATCATATTGGCAGTTTCACTGCAGGTGAGCTCGGTAAATATGGAATGTAAAGTTTCATTCAGTTCCAGGTTATTACATAAAGACGGAACACAGTGGTGTCTGTTGGAAATAAACTGGATTCGGATCCACGGTGTCTTTCTGAAGCCGTTAAGTTTCCTCCTGTACACAAGTGTTAATGAGCCCTGCATATTAATAACATCACCATCTTCATTATTTCTCCTGAATTCGTTTCCCTTCTTCTGTTTCTTATCGCTCCATCTCAGACGTTTACACTTTGTACCGACCGCTGTTGCGCTCCACCCGACCGCCATCTTGGTGAGTGAGTGGGTGCAGCACAGAGCTGTAATAACATCATTTCTTTACTATTAATGCGGTTTTGAACTGTATTTCAGAGTGAGGACCAAGGACAGAAGCGGCAGTGCAAAGGTCCACCAACAGCGCTGACGGCAGGGGTGGAGTCTATCTATCTTGTTGATATCCAAGTTCCTCCTGTTCGCCTCCTCCCAGAGAAAACTAGAGACAGTCCATTTCTGTGTCGGTAGATAAAGCCCTCTGGATCTGAATAATTACTGCCCATCGTTCGCCACATTCAGTCAATGCTCCTCCTCCCAAGATACTTAACCAATCAGACGATGTTGTCCCGGTGTGGGCTACACTAACAGACGTTATTTAACTCCGGCGGCAGTATGAGCAGGTTCTCGTCATTATCAGCGGTTTCGATGTGCTTATGTGTTTTAAAGATCCTGTGAGTCCTGAAACTCGTCTCACACCCCGAGCAGTAGTACGGTTTCTCCCCGGTATGAAGGCGCTGGTGTATCTGAAGGTTAATCTTTTGTGTGAAACTCCTGCCGCAGTCCGAGCACCGATAGGGTTTCTCACCGGTGTGGACGCGCTGGTGTATTTGGAGGTTACTCCGCTGTGAGAAGCTCTTGCTGCACTGTGGGCAGAGATACGGTTTCTCGCCGGTGTGGATGCGGCGGTGGAGCTGGAGACTCGTGCTGTTTGTAAAAGCGTTTCCACAGTCCGGACAGGGGTAGGGTTTTTCGCCGGTGTGAATACGTTGGTGGATCTGGAGATTAACTTTCTGTTTGAACGTCCTTCCGCAGTCGGAGCAGTCATACGGTTTTTCCCCCGTGTGGACACGCCAGTGCATTTGGAGGTTACTCCGCTGTGAGAAGCTCTTTCCGCACTCCAGGCAGCGGTAGGGTTTCTCTCCTGTGTGGATGCGTCGGTGTACTTGGTACTTATTCTTCTGATCAAAACTCTTCCCGCAGTCGGAGCACTGAAACGGGTTCTGCCCAACACGAACGTGCTGCTGCTGCTGGAAATGACTCTGCACGCTAAAGTTCTTACCGCACTGTGAACAGTGATACGGATCCGTTGACAAGTGAATCCACCGACGTCCGAGATCACGCTTGTCTTCGAAACTCCTCCCACACTGTGAGCAGTGATGTGGGTTCGGTTCTGCGTGCAGAACCCGATGCTTTAGAAGTTTACTTTTCTTCTTGAAACTCCTCCCACTCTTGGAGCACTGTGGAACTTCTCTCTTCTTACGGACCGATGAGCGCAAAGAACCGGATGATGCGTTGTGTGTACGATGTCGGGTGCGTACTGGATCCTGATGTTTAATCTTGTCTGACCTCATCATGCCTGCATCCCTTGATGTTCTTTCAGGTAAATTTGGAATGTTGCAACTACATAGGGACCCGATGCATCAGAATTCTAAATCAGGAAAAAAAAAACCCACAGAGGTCAATAAATTAATATTTTAATAATTAATTTTAGAATTTAAACTTGAGTAGCTTTGGTGTGTCCTGGGGGCAGTGGTGGTCTAGTGGTATAAGGTGCCGGATCGCTGATCCAAAGGTTGGGGGTTCGAGTCCCACTCTCCACAAGGTTGTCACTGTCCCCCCCCCAGTGCAGCTAACTGGGTTATCAAAGGCGGGCCATGTCTCTCACTGTCTATGGTGTGAGGCATGTAAAAGAACCATTGCTGACTTTCGACAAGAGTAGGCTGCAAAGCCGTCAGCGTGTTTCCATCCTGCGATGGCCTGGCGAGCTGTCCAGGGTGTACTCTGCCCTCGCCCTGAGTTGGCTGGGATGGGCACCAGCCTCCCCGCAACCCTAATTAGGATGAAGCGGTTACAGAAAATGAACTGAACTGGTGTGTCCTGGAAGAGCTTCAAGAACATCGCATATTTTCTGAACGTCTCTGAGCTAACAAACATTTCCCTGTTTTATGGTGGAGTGCCGACAGATAAAGGTGACGCAGTATATTCCAACTCATCACACAGAAAATTCACATTTCCTTGAACATTAACACTCCCAGATCCATTACTTGGTAAAAGTCGATAGCATCAGAATCAGGTGTTTTCCCTTCGGAGACAATGATCTCAAGACCTCTCTGAGAACTTCAAAAAATGAAAATTCCAACAAAATCATCTGAAAGTCAGTAGATCTCAAACAGTTTCTTCAGGACTGACTGTGGCAGCAATTTTAGTCCAGGATCAGCCAGAATGATCTGAAAATTAATCTCCAAGAACCCAAAATGTGATCCCAGGATCTGCAGGTGGCTATGAAAGTGCAAACGTCTATAATCAGAAAGAGAATGTAGTGCAGTGGCTGCTAACTGGTTTAGGTTGGCATCTGCTAAATGTTACAAAATGTAAATGTATAGCAGGAGTGTCAGAAGAAACGTTTACTGTCCAAAGAGAACTTTAGAGCAAGATTCCAGATTACCAGCAGCCTTGTAGACCAAGATGCAGACCTTTGGAATAGTGTCTGTCCTCTGGAGAGATGAATCAAAGCTTGAGTTGCATATCCACAGTCACAGTACACATGTGAAAAGGAGAAGAAACTCATCCAGACTGTGAAGTATGATTCAGAATATGTTATGGCTTAGGCTTGTTTCACTGCCTCACGGACGGGACAACTTTCAGTCACTGATCCATAACAAAGATGGCATGAAGACAACATAAGGCCATCTGTCTGACAGTTGGAGTAAAGGTGGATCTTTTCACAGGATAAATGATCTGAAACACTCATGCATTTTCATCAAGGAACATCTCAGAAAAAAAGAAACAGGGTTCTTGAATGTTCTCGATTAAAGTCCAGATTACACCCCATTGAAATGTTGTGGGTTAATTAAAAAAGGGGCAGAACATGAAATGAAACCCCACAGACACTTTACAGCTGATCAAGAATGTACCAGGCTCAGGCTCAGTATGCTGCCCTGAACCAATAATGCTGGTGCTTTGGTAAGCGGTTTGTGATCCGATTTGCCCGATGTCAATAAACAGTGGACCGTACTGTAGCTGATTCTTAAGCAAACTCAGGAATAACAAATCCTTCAGGATTAATAAACTTCAATCTTATCATAAATTACAGTACTGTAAGTCGATGTGGGTGACGATGGGGGCAAATTCTTATACTCTTACACTTACAAGACTCTTATACTGTGACATCACAACTCATAAGATTAAAAAAACAAAAAAAAACAAAACAAAACAGACCACAGCAGTTCAGAAGCTTCCGCCAAGAGGACTACGAGGTAAGATTTTTCAGTTTCACAAGCCCAATATCTAAAAGGTGACCTTGAAACAAGGTCAAGGTGACCAACATCCTGTAGGATCAAACCCTATTCAACCCTGGAAGACAACATATACACCAAATATGGTGATGATCCCTTCCTTCCAAAGTCATCACACGGCTTGAGTCCATGTTTCTGAGCGTGAAACTCGCCTGAACGATGTCGTCATCCGCTTCCTTCAAGTCCACAAACACGCAGCACAACTCCTGCTGATCGTCCCTGCACTTCAACATTCTCAAATAAACATGGTATCTGTGGAGCTCCTCCACGGCGTGAAACCATATATGTGAACATTGGTGCTGGAACACCTCACCGCTTTCTCTCTCGTCTCTTCCCCTTGATACCTTCTTGAACTTCCTCACTCCACCACCAAGTCTCTCCATCCAGATGTCACCCCAACTACCTACCTGACTTTCTTCGCCACCACAATGGTCGTATGTGTCCGGATCTCCAGGGGCCCCCCTTACTGGTACCCGACTACCCCGTTTTCCCTCCTCTCTGCATTTCACACTGCAGTCCATCTCCTTTAACTTCCACCATCTGATCTTTAGTCCATCTCTCACTCTTCCTCACCTCTAATATCATCCTACAGATCACCATCTGATGCTGCTCAATAAAACTGTCCCGTTCCACCACATTACAGTCACTAATCTCCCTAAAGTTGTGTCATCTACAGAGAACATTTGTCCCCCTTCGAGCCTCTTCCTTCACTTTGATATGTCACTGTGTTCCCGCGAAAGCTTCTGGAAAATTCCATAAATGTAAATGTTCTGAAACTCCATCTGGTTAAAGGCATCTGCCAAAAGCCATAAATGTAAATATAAATGTAAATCAGGGTGTGAGCCCTGAAGGATGTTATAGGTCACTATAAGTCTTAGATCTAAAATATAATATTCCAGTGACGTTTAGGGACGAGATTCCCCGCTTCCTGCCCCCTTTTTGATTCCTCTACAGGCCCGGCGTTTCTGTACCCCTCCAGCACGGGTGCGATTACGATTCAAATCTACAGCTGAATGTGTTGGTGGACTGAAAGGCTGCAAGTTAAGCACAGAACTGTGAGTCACTGGCGAGACCCCTTTTACCACCACCGTCGCCGCGGGCTCCTCAGTGAGGATGTGGAGAGCTTGTAAACAAATGTTTAACTTCTTTATCAAATCTGTTTACTATGTAAAGCTGTTTTGTGAATGTCAGTTATATAAAGTCAATCAAATTAATCTGAATGAAAGGCATGAAGAGTCGAATCAATAAATCTCTGAAACACAACATGCTCAACATCCTCCGTTTTCTTTCGAGTTTTAAGTTTTATGAGTTAATGTAGCTCCTCCCACCTTCTTATTGTAAATGAAGCCTGAAAGTGTGACATCATGCCATGACAGAAAAATCAAAATCTGGTCATAAAAAGCTTAAACCTGCTCGTGATTTATCATTTTGAATCTTTTAAAAAGCAGCTTTAGAATTTATAGAGAAACTCAAAGTAAACAAAATCTGATGCATAAAAAATTAAAACCCCCCGAGAGGAACTTTGTGGGCTCTGTGTGAATTAATTAAGCTTCAAATTACAGCACTGCATCCTTTAGTTAAGCATCTTCTCAAACGCAAAAAACTGGAATTAATTGTTAAAATAAATTTCTTGTGTGTATTCGCACAGCACTGAATTTTGGTATCGAGTCCTTTCCTTTGGTTTACAGACTAATTTATAGCTTATAATAACAATAATAATAATAATAATAATAATAATAATAATAATAACAATATCAGTAAGAATCTGGGCTTTTAACACCTGAGCCCTACTGGCTCATCGCTTTTTGTTGCGTGAAGCGAACAGGAGTTCAACTCCTCCTGGATGGGACGCTGGCCCATCACAGCTTGCCTTCCCAGTATATTTTACTGGTTCCCATTTATACTGTTGGGTGAACAGAGGCACACTGGTGTTTGAGACCTTGCCCAGGAGTCTTAGTGAGATTTGAACACACAACCTCCACAATCATGAGCGCAGCACCCAAAACCACTACACCACTATCAGTAAGAACAATAACAATAAAAATATAAACAAATAATAGAAAGGACAATAACAATAATAAACAATTACAATGGCAAATGATAAATAATAGTTATTATTATAAATAATAATATAAACAGATTGGTTGATAGCTCGTGACATTATCATGTTCTGGCTTCTGTATTCTGAAAATAAATGAAAAGTGTTCAGATTAAAAACACTTCCGTTGCAGTTCTGAAGACCAAACACAGCCTGAACACACACCGAGTCGGTTCAGGGTTTTAGTTGAATGATTATAAACTTGCTGTAAAAGTGAGTTGAAGTTTAGAAACAAAATTATATTAAATTAAAAATGCTGCTGAGGTTTGAACTCCGAGTTTCATCCACACCTGCACCAACCCAATTCTACAGGACAAGCCGAACCAGCGCTTCACGGATCAAACCCATCCCCGATTCCTGCTGAAGTTCCTGAAGTTCTCAGAGAAGATCCTCCTGCAACCAGCCTGGAACATCCAGTCACTATTACTCGTGTAATTATAAACCGACTCACCCAGCAGAACGCGGTGAACCGCCTCAAATGCCCAGCACGGATCAGACGGAACCGTGAGAGAGAAAAGTCTGTCAGAAAGATTAGAACTGAAAGATAATGAGTCGGACAGCTCAGATCATCAACCAGCACGAACGCAGCGCGACGACTGTACTTCTATTTCTCTCAGTGTGTGGAGAAACGAGAGCGACACGCTCACAGCGGCCCCTACCGGAGGGGGAAAAACGCTCAGAAACGAGAGCGACACGCTCACAGCGGCCCCTACCGGAGCAGGAAAAACAATCAGGAACGCTCAGGGAGGCTGGCGCGACCCTATATCGGATGAACGCGGCCTGAACAGCCCTCCGGTCCACCATAGGGCTTTTACTAATGTTAGTTTAATTTATTTGGTAAGGGGCAGTGGTGGTCTAGTGGTATAGGGCGCTGGCTCGCTGATCCAAAGGTTGTGGGTTCGAGTCCCACTCTCCACAAGGTTGTCACTGTCCCCCCCCAGTGCGGCTGACTGGGTTATCAAAGGCGGGCCATGTGTGTCACTGTCTATGGTGAGAGGTTGATGTAAAAGAACCATTGCTGACTTTGGTAAAGAGGAGCTGCAAAGCCGTCAGCGTGTTTCTGTCCCGCGCTAAAAAGGGTTGTGACAGGAAGGACATCCGACCTAAAAACCTCTGCCAAATCAAACGTGCGAATCAGATGATTCACTGTGGCGACTCCCGAGTAAAAGGAAGACAGGCAGTTTAATTTATTTAGTATAAATTGGATTTTTTAATAATCTTTAATTATTTTGCCCATGAGTGACCTTTAAAAAAACGAACTTAATGACGGGTTTGATTTTTTCAATTTAACAGATTTCAGAATAATAAGTTTATGAGAAATAACCCATTATTCAGGTGGAGCCGGTGGTGTAGTGGTTAGAGTGCTGGGCTCATGATCGGGAGGTTGTGAGTTCAAATCCCACCGAGACCCTCACTGTGCTAAGAGCCCTGGGCAAGGTCTCACCCACAAGTGTGCCTCTGTTCACCCAGCGGTATAAAAAGTAAAAATATACTGGGAAGGGAACCTGCGATGGACGAGCGACCCATCCAGGAGGAGCTGAACTCCTGATTGCTTCACTGATTGGGCAGTGCAGATTGTCACGAAGGCCTTCAGCCAATAGAATTTGATTTGATATAGGATACGGAAATTCCCGCTAAAAACAAAACCATGGTTCATGTTGCTAATTCCTCAGAAATTTACTGACCTACTGCATCTAGATTTTCGCTTAAACATTTATTTTAAAATGAGCAAAAGAGGGAAGCGCTCCCTGATCTCCAACAAGGCACATTAACCATGCATGTTTTTGTTTTTTGCGAAACATGGCAATAATGTCTCTGTTGACTTTGAAAAAAATGACGTCACACAACTTTTGGACTCGGCCTCAGGCTCAACTTCTTCTTTTCCTTTCGGCTTTTCCCTTCAGGGGTCGCCACAGCGAATCATCTGCCTCCATCTCACCCTACCCTCTTCTGCATCTCCTTCTCTTACACCAACGACCTTCATGTCCTCCTTCACCACATCCATCAACAATGCTCCAAATCGGCCCCAGATTCCCATAAATGACATTCCACTTCTCTCCAGCATTGAGATTTCCTTTCGGCCTTTTCCCTTTATCGGGGCTCGCCACAGCGAATGATTCGCACTTTTGATTTGGCAGAGGTTTTTACATCGGATGCCGTTCCTGACACAACCCTTTAGCAAGGCACAGAAACACGCTGATGGCTTTCAGCAATGGTTCTTTTACATCAACCTCTCACCATAGACAGTGAGAGACATGGCCCGCCTTTGATAACCCAGTTAGCTGCACTTGGGGTGGGGGGGGGGGGGGGGGGTGGGGGGTGGGGGGGGTCTCTCCAGCATAATGTTAATATTAATGTGATTTACATGATAAATGATATTGTATGTTATTATTGTAAAGTTCTAAAGTTTCTTTCCTGAGCCGTCAGTGTCACTGTGAGTGTTACACGTGCGGCACGTGCCCAGCAGGTTTATGGGCATCACTATGATGGCATTAATAGACTGTATATAAATGTAATGTTATAATATAATGATATAAATAGATCAATCTACAGCTCATAGGGTCACAGGTCAGATGAGCGCGAGTCGTGCACGATACAGTTCTGCAAATGTGCGGATGATGCTCCACCTTTAATCCCACCGTAAAAATTTAATATGCATGCATTAATGATTAAGGTCAGGTCAGGTCAGGTATGAGGGCATGCACCGGGACGGCACTTCGCTGCGTCCACCAGCCGCCTCCACTCATCTGGCCGTCTCCTGGCGATCGACCAGGCCTGCGCAGGGCCCCCGGCAGGGCAACCCTCAGCTGCAACAATGGCAAAAAAAAAAACTGGCAATCCTCTGCACACCACAGGAAACCTGAATGCAAAATATCAGACTGATCCACCCAGATGTTCTTGAGGACAATATTTAGAGGTCAAGGTCATTTTAACAAGGTCAGAGGTCAAGTAGGAAAACGTGCATGTGTGCACCTGCACAGTATAGGAAGACTGCATGCAAAATATCCCAAAGATAATGAAATTTAAAACCTGGCAGTGTGACGATCAGCTTGATCTCACCGAAATTACTCCCTTTTATTTCACAACATCATAAAACACCACAGATCTGATACGCATACATTAAATTAGAAAATTTCTTAGAATGTAGTTTCAAATAATTATACACTAAATATTTATAAATAATTATAAACATAAAATAACAACCTGATGCATTAATATTAGTATTAAATATGGGTGTGGTTAAGATGTGCTTGAATAGAACAATGTTCTTTGCTTTCATTTTTTCAACTACGCAATTCGGAAATGCAGCTAAGTATGTGTTTGTGAGTGTGTATGAGATTGTGCTTGTGAGAGTGTGTGTGTGTGTGTGTGTGTGTGTGTGTGTGTCTGAAAGAGAGAAAGTGTGTGTGTGTGTGTGTGTGTGAGAGAGAGAGAGAGAGTGTGTGTGTGTGTGTGTTGTGTGTGAGAGAGAGAGAGAGAGAGTGTGTGTATGTGAGAGAGTGTGTGAGTGTGTGTTTGAGAAAGTGTGTGTGTGAGAGAGTGTGTGTGAGTAAGAGAGAGCGAGAGAGTGTGTGAGTGTGGGTGTGTGAGTGTGTGTGTGAGAGAGTGAGTGAGTGTGTGTGAGTGAGAGAGAGAGAGAGAGAGTGTGTGTGTGTGTGTGTGTGTGTGTGTGTGTGTGTGTGTGTGTGAGTTAAAATGTGTGTATGTGTGTGTGAGAGAGAGAGAGAGAGAGAGAGAGAGTGTGAGTGTGGGTGTGTGAGTGTGTGTTTGAGAAAGTGTGTGTGTGAGAGAGTGTGTGTGAGTGTGTGAGAGAGAGAGAGAGAGAGAGAGAGAGAGCTTGTGTGTGTGTGAAAGAGTATGTGTGTGAGTATGCATTTGTGTGTGTGAGAGTGTGTGTGTGTGTGTGTGTGTGTGTGTGTGTGAGAGTGTGTGAGAGTGCGTGTGTGTGTGAAAGAGTATGTGTGTGAGTATGCATTTGTGTGTGTGAGAGTGTGTGAGTGTGTGAGAGTGTGTGTGAGAGTGTGTGAGAGTGTGTGTGAGAGTGTGTGTGAGAGTGTGTGAGAGTGTGTGTGTGTGTGTGTGAGAGAGTGTGTGTATGTATATTTTGAGAAACAGTGAGTGACATCGTGAGACTTTCCCATGCTTCTGGGGATTCCCTCTTTGTGTAAAACTCTCTCCACAGTTCGAGCACAGGCACGGTTTCTCTCCTGAGTGAATCCACTGGTGCTGCTTGAGATTGCTCTTTCCGATGAAGCTCCTCCCACAGTGCGAGCACCGATAAGGCTTCTCTCCGGTGTGAATGCGTACGTGCTGTACGAGCGCGCCTCTCTCGCTGAAACACTTCCCACACCGCGAGCAGTAATACGCCCTCTCTCTGGTGTGAAGATATCGGTGTACGTGGAGTGTACTCACGCAACCGAAACTCCTCCCACAGTCCACGCAGTGGTACGGTTTATCGCCGCTGTGAATGCACAGGTGCTGCTGAAGATGAGCCATTTGTGTGAACCTCCTCGCACTGTCCGAACACCGGCAGGGCTTCTCTCCCGTGTGGTGCACTGGTGTTAATGAAGCGTACTCTTCAGACTGAACTTCTTCCCGCAGAGGTTTGAAGTGGATAGCAGCAAAACGTGCATGAGAAAAAGCTGTAAAACAGAAGCCATTCCTCTTGATGAAAGCTCAAGTGATGAAAGAATTGAGCAGGAAGCCTCTTTAGATATTCGAACACTGAAAAAGAGCGGCGGATTCTGCTTTGATCTGGACTGACCAGTCAATATGGTAGATCTCTTACCTTTAATGTTCATTTGATCCATGCTTGTCTCAAATACTGTATCCTGTATATTTGTGGCATGTCAAAGACTATGCTGGTATTTATTGATGTTTTCCTGATTGTTCATAGATGTCTGGTTTTAGTGGTGGAGTTCACTGATGAGCAGACAGTGGATGTTGGTCACAAGTCCTGGATTATTCATGATAATGAGGCAGGTTCTTTTTGTAGCATATTTAAATACTAGTATTGCATGGCTTTAAACAAATAATGACAACTTACTTGTATACTGTTCGTTGTTGATATGGCATGGGATTTTTTATTTTGCATAATTGGCCTTGTTTTTGTGACATTTTCTTTAACTTTTCCACATATTCGTCCTTAATTTTTAATTCAATGAATATTCAATATTCAATGATATTTATTGTTATTGTTTCAAAAACCGCGATGCACTGAAGCCGCATTAATTGAAGCACGAAGTGGCGAGGGATCCCTGTATTGATATTATATACACATATACATGTACGTATACGTCAGTGTGTGTGTGTGTGTGTGTGTGTGTGCGCGTGTGCGTGTATTCCTGATTTGTACATTATAAAGAGTGCTTGGAGATGTTTAAAATGATATAAACCAGTGATCCTGTTGTTTTAAACATATTAACATTTCTTTACGGTGGGAAAGGAATAAAATAACACCTGAACTACTTTTACAACCATATTACAAGAATCAAAACTGAAAGGCTTTATTTTTATGAAACAAAATTTTCAAACATAAATTTAAATAGTTCTCCAGAATCAGGTCCGTATTCTCCGCTGTGTGAATGAGTTTGCTGCTGGAGGTTTCTCAGCTTAATAAAACTCGAACCCTCATTTATACAGCGTTTCTGGTGTGAATGCGTTGATGTTTTCGGAGGTGGCTCTGGTGACCGAAGCTGCTCCCACACTCTGAGCAGTGAAAGGGTTTCTCTCCAGTGTGAATGCGGCGGTGTAACTGGAGATTGTCCCCACGATTAAAGCTTTTCCCGCAGTCTGAGCAGTGGTACGGTTTCTGTCCTGTATGAAGATGCTCGTGTTTTTGGAGAGTACTCTTTTGTGCGAAACTCCTCCCACAGTGAACGCACTGATACGGTTTCTCTCCGGTGTGAATGCGCTGATGTACACCAAGAGTGGAAACATTACTAAAATTCTTTCCACAGTCGAAGCAGTAATACGGTTTCGCTCCTGTGTGAATGCGTTGGTGGACACGGAGAGCACTCAGTTGTCTGAAACATTTCCCACATTCTCCACATTCATACGGTTTCTCTCCTGTGTGAATGCGCAGGTGCTGCTGGAGGTTACTATGTGTAGTCAGACCTCTCGGACACTGCGAGCACTGATACGGTTTCTCTCCAGTATGAGTTCGCTTATGTTTCAGGAGTTTCCCACAGTCAGTAAAACGTCTCTTACACTGCAAGCACTGAAATGGTTTCTCTCCAGTGTGAATTCGATGGTGTCTCTGGAGAGTCCCCCGGCTGGCAAAGCTCCTCCCACACAGCGAGCAGTGAAATGGCTTCTCTCCAGTGTGAATAATCAGGTGGGTTTTCAGATTACTCTTCTGACTGAAACTCTTTCCACACTGGGAGCACTGGTGAACTTTATTTTTCACTCGTTCATGAGAGGCGTGGACAGAAGAACCAGATGAGATTTGGGGTTGACTGGAACTCACTGATGGTTCCAGACTCTGATATTTCACCTTTCCTGACTTCATCCTGGTTGTATATTTTCAAGGTCTTGCACAGGATATGAGGTTTATTAATGCGGACACTTGAAGACTCCACCCTTTTAGATCTGGAATGAAAACATGTAGAAATCATTAAAAGGTTCAATAATTTGATGAATGTTAACGAAAACGTTTCCCCTCCAACACACGTCCTCCAGCTACCTCCTTCTATTACAGTATCAAAGCATTCATAGATAAACACCAACATCAAGATCAAACCCACAATATTGTACGTTCCGACACTAAGTGTTGATTGCAGTAAAGCCGTCCCTGCGGATCACTGTCATGTCTTCATGTCGTGGTGTGTCTCGGCTGCACTGCTTCCAGTAAGTGGATGTGGATACTAGATTTTTTTTGTCCAATCAGATTTCAGCTTCTATTTGCTGCCATGTCAATGTAATCCACCCAGGATCTTCAGAACGAGCGGCGCTGGTTGATTGCACTTAAACTAGCGGGAATGTTTCTTTAACCAATCAGATCTCAGAATCTTATCCAGCTCAACTTACAGAAGAGCTTTAAAGTCTCTGTCAGTGAGTATATTCTTACTCTCATGTACACTCTGACACCCTTGGAAAAGCAAACAGATGTTCTTTTGTTGCACAAAATTAAAAAAAATCAAATAGTTCCCTGTTCAAACTGAGATTTCACTAATAACGAACAGACGCTCCTCTGTTCAGCCCCCTGGAATAAACTCCCCACGAGAGCCTCAGGACTCTGATCCCTTACATATATAGAACATGGTCTCTGTTACCTCGACTGATGTGCGAATCTCTCATCAGACTTGCTGCTTTATGGAAGGTATCTCTGTGGAGTTCTGATGATCTGACGTTTCCAAGGAAGTATTTTCAGCTTGAATTCCTCCCGTTACCACAAGTGTCCACCACGAAGTGAATCGTTGCTGCTGCAGCAGGAATCAAGCGCCTGATGGCTGCACCTTCCCAGTGATGCAGTAGAAGTTGTGTACGAATGAAACAGAACAAAAGATAATAGCCTCTGCAAAATGCTCAGAACTTGCTTTCCAGTTGAACAGGTCATACCACTCAATCGGCCTCCTCCAAGTTTCCCTGTAATTGCCTTCAGGAACAACATCTGAATCTTCAGTTGGAGTGTTCCCAACACCCTACACAGAGACCTAAAAGATGCAGGGTACTCAGAACTGGTGTTTGCTGCAGAAGCACACAAGGTGTTCCTGTCACAAAGCAACTCTTGTCCACTGGGAGACCTTCACTGTACTCACACTAAACCAAGGAACTGTTCACCAACTCTCACCTAAAGTGTGCACTGGACGTTTCAGCCATGGGCTTCCACCTTAGGATGTTTGGGCCATGGGCTGTCTTAGGTGGGCTTTGCGGCTATACAATAAAACTATTAAAATTTTTTTTGCATTATATACAAAACATCTGTAGCCCAAATAACCTGAATTCCACCCAAAGCTTCTTCAGAGTGGAATTAATTCCAGCTTCAGATTTCCTGCATTTGGTTGCAAAAACTTCCATTTTTAAAAGGACAACAACGTCTGAGCATTGTGAGAGAGGACCCAACTGGGGCTGTACAGTGGTACTGGGGATTGAGAACAGTGCCTTTGGATCATTAACACTGAGCCTTAACCACTGAGCCACCACTGCCTCCAGCTTCACCAGGAGGTCTGTCCCAGAAACCATATTGTGAAGGCCAAATTATTTTTTATTCCCCCATATTTAGATGCATCCATGAATATCTACACCAGAGGTGCCCAGTCCTGCTTCTGGAGAACTACTTTCCTGAACACTTTATATGAAACCACAATGTGTCATATGTGACAGATCAAATCAGGTCTTCTTCTTCTTCTTTTCCTTTCAGCTGTTCCCTTCAGGGGTTGCCACAGCAAATCATCTGCCTCCATCTCACCCTATCCTCTGCCTCCTCTACTGTTACTCCAACGACCTTCATGTCCTCCTTCACCACATTCATAAATCTTCTCTTTGGTCTTCCTCGAGGCCTTCTGACTGGTAGTTCTGACCTCAGCATCCTACTACCAATATACTCACTATCCCTCCTCTGTACATGTCCAAACCATCTCAATCTAGCCTCTCTGACTTTGTCTCCAAAACCTCTGACATGTGCTGTCCCTCTAATGGACTCATTCCTGATCCTATCCATCCTCGTTACTCCCAAAGAGAACCTCAACATTTTCATCTCTGCTACCTCCAGCTCTGCCTCCTGTCTTTTCCCCAGGGCCACTGTTTCTAAACCATACAACATCGCTGGCCTCAACACCGACTCTGTACAGTTTTCCTTTCATTTTTGCCGATACCTTCCTATCACACATCACACCGGACACTTTTCTCCAACCATTCCAACCTGCCTGCACACGCTTCTTCACCTCTTTTCCACACTCTCCACTGCTCTGAACTGTTGAGCCGAAGGACTTAAGATCAAATCAGGTCTGAAGTCTTCATTTCAAAGTCTTAAGCCTTGATTAGATGATATCATCAGGTGGGCATGATAAGGGTTGGAATGAAGATCTCCTGCAAGGCTGATCTCCAGGAGCAGGATTGGAACCCTTGATCTAAAGATTCTATTCCATATTAGCATATTTACTGTCAAATCACATCCATCTATTATCTATGCACCTTACTATCAGTGATACAAAAGAAGAATCTGGAACTAATTCTAGCTGATTCTGGGCAACAGGTGGAGCAGACCCTGAACATGTCGCCATTAATTTATAATAAGTTTTGGCACCACCCCAAAAAAAAAAGAAAAAAAACCAAACAAACAAAAAAAAAAACCCCAGGCTATTCCAAGGATAAGTGCTGCTTCTTGGAAGCAGCCATGGCGACCAGGATTTTAGATCCACCTCAGGTTTCATGTGAACAAACAGGCACTTACAGAGTACTAAAGACGATACGATGCAATACACATCAAGCCGTGGTGGCTTCGGGTGGTAATAAGACCACAAGCCATCACATCAGTGCAGAAATTCAGAGCAGGGCCGTGAAATGCACATGAACGGTGAAGGTAAGGTCTGATCACGGGATGCTCAAGAATAACCTCTGGCACCCATAATAAACCATTCTGAGGAAAAAAAAATCAGAGGGGGCAGGCAGCAGTGATTCATCGCCTCATCCATATACTTATATTGACAATGAATTGATCATGATTGGCAGCAGCATTTATAACATTTAATAGTGGTTCTGAAATTCTTAACACAGACAGGGCTCAGCAAACCAGCTGCAACTGGCTGAGTACGTGTTCACCCTGTCCAAGGCCGAAGATAAAAAAGGAGGTGAGCTAGTTCCTGGGGTTGGCTGGTAATTATGAAATGTTTGTTGAAAATTTGTAGACATCACCAGCCGACTAAAATTGGGACACCAGATCTGGTCCATTTGACGAAACTACGCAAACAGGCTTTCTGCCAGGTAAAGGTGGTTTTGTGTGAGGCCAACTGTTACACTCACCTCACGTTCCTCCCCTTTACAGACGAGTTTATCAGACAGAGGGCTGGGGGCTATTTTTTCTCAGGTGTTGGGAGGAGGGGGAAGTACCTGGTGCGGTAAGTCAACTGCAGTGTCTCCATCTGGGACAGCAACTACAGCACTATAGAGAATACGTGTCTGGCCATCAGGTCCATAGTATTCAGTCTCCAGTACTGCTTATGGGGCACCAGCTCTCCCTGTGCACGGACCACAGCCTACTTCAATGACTCCACCCCATGAAAAGGTCAATGTGTAAATGACTCACTGGTATCTAGTGCACTGACTTAAATTTGAGATGATGCACGGGGCAGTGGGTATGAATGGTGATGGCTAATCAGGGGCGGGTAGGTGTGTGTGCTCTTGTATAAAGATAGACCAGTGACCAGAGAGAGAGAGAGAGAGAGAGAGAGAGAGAGAGTGAGAGAGAGAGATCTGAACAGTCGGGTGTCTGTGCATGTAGTCTATCGATTGATGGATAAAAATCCTCAGAGGGAGGAGTAAAAAGCATCTGAAAAGTGCCTGGTTTATGCTGAAAATGAATAATCAAAGTGAACCTTCCACCTGTCTCTGAGTCTGCAGTATGGCTGTATCT
>CM045741.1:1662500-1710000 GCA_024760905.1 Plotosus lineatus
GCACCAGCACACTTCATTCCTCCAGAATCTGCTCACTCTCTAAGACCTTGTTGAATGTTCTTGTCAAAAAAAATCTACTGCTACCTCTCACAGACACTTCCATACCTCCACCGGTATGTCATCAGGACCAACTGCCTTTCCACTCTTCATCCTCTTCAATGCCCTCCTCACTTCACCCTTACTGATCATTGCTACTGCCTTATCTTCAATAGCCACGTCTTCTACTCTTTTTTCTCTCTCATTGTCCTCATTCATCAGCTCTTCAAAGTACTCTTTCCATCTTTCCAGTACTTATGTCAGTCAATACATTTCCCTCTCTGTCCTTTATCAATCTAACTTGCTGCATGTCTTCCCCATCTCTATTTCTCTGCTGTGCCAACCTGTATAAATCATTTTCTCCCTCCTTACTGTCCAACTTAGCATACAAGTCATCATACGACCTCTGCTTGGCCTTTGACACCGCTACCTTCATCTTACACTGTGTCTCCCTGTACTCTCGTTTACTTTCATTCCACCACCAAGTCTCCTGATCTTCTTTCCTTCCAGAGGACACACACACCAAGTACTCTCCTACCTTTCTCCCTGATCACATTAGCTGTAGTTGTCTAGTCATCTGGAAGCACTTCCTGACCACCAAAAACCTGTTTCAACTCCTCCTTGAAGATAACATAACACTCTTCCTTTTTCAGCTTCCACCACTTTGTCTTCTGCTCTGCCTTTGCCTTTTTCACCTTTCTCACCATAAGAGTCATCCTGCACACCACCATCCTACGCTGTTTCGCAACACTCTCACCCACTACTACTTTGCAGTCACTGACTTCCTTCAAATTACATCGCCTACACAAGATGTAGTCTACCTGTGTGCTCCTACCTCCGCTTTCATAAGTCACCCTATGCTCCTGTTTCTTCTTGAAGAAAGTATTCACCACAGCCATTTCCATCCTTTTTGCAAAATCTATCATCAACATCTGTCCTTCTGTGTTCCTGTCCTGGATACCAAAACTGCCCATCACTTACTCGTCCCCTCTGATGCCTGCACCAACATGTCCTTTGAAGTCTTCCCCAATGACCACTCTTTCACCTCTGGGGGTACTCTGCATCACTTCATCTAACTCACTCCAGAATCTCTCCTTCTCTTCTAGCTCACATCCTGTCTGTTGGGCATAAGCACTAACAACATTGACCATCACACCTTCAATTTCTAACTTGAGACTCATCACTCTGTCTGACACTCTTTTCACTTCTAGAACATTCCTGACAAACTCCTCCTTCAAGATGACTCCTACTCCATTTCTCTTCCCATCCACACCATGATAAAACAGCTTAAACCCTGCTCCTAAGCTTTTAGCTTTGCTACCTTTCCACCTGGTCTCCTGAACACACAGTATGTCCACCTTCCTCCTCTGCATCATGTCAGCCAGCTCTCTACCTTTTCTTTGCATAGTTCCAACATTCAAAGTCCTTACTCTCAGTCCTAGGCTCACGCATTTCCTCTTCTCGCTCTGCCTACGGACACGCCTCCCATCCTCTCCTTCTTCAATGTCTTCGACCAACAGTAGTCCAATTTCCATCAGCACCCTGTTGGTTGACAGCACTGATGGCGGTCGTTGTTAACCCGGGCCTCGAACGATCCGGGATGAGTTTTGTTTTGACCATTTGCATTTTTAATGTGGCAGAAGTTTTACGCCGGATGCCCTTCCTGTCGCAACCCTCTGCATTGTATCGGCAAAAATGAAGGGAAAAGTGTACAGGACGGTGATGAGGCCAGCGATGTTGTATGGTTTAGAGACAGTGGCCCTGGGGAAAAGACAGGAGTCAGAGTTGGAGGTAGCAGAGATGAAAATGTTGAGGTTCTCTTTGGGAGTAACGAGGATGGATAGGATCAGAAATGAGTACATCAGAGGGACAGCACATGTTAGATGTTTTGGAGACAAAGTCAGAGAGGCTCGATTGAGATGGTTTGGACATGTACAGAGGAGGGATAGTGAGTATATTGGTAGTAAATGCTGAGGTTGGAACTACCAGGCAGAAGGCCCAGAGGAAGACCAAAGAGACGATTCATGGATGTGGTGAAGGCGGACATGAAGGTCGTTGGAGTAAGAGTAGAAGAAGCAGAGGATAAGGTGAGATGGAGGCAGATCATTTGCTGTTGCGATCCCTGAAGGGAACAGCCGAAAGGAAAAGAAGACGAAGAAGAGGTAATGGTATTTATAGATGTATAGTACAGTATGAGCGTCATACATCATACGTCACTGTAACAACTTACATTCACTTTCAACTTACGTTCGGCCGTCCTGAACCAATTAAAAACGTAAGTCGGGGAGCGTCTGCATTATATATCTGATTGGATACTACTAGCTGAGCTCAAGATTTGTGTACAATGAACTTCCGGCTTTCATTTGTTTCTTGTAAAAGTACCGCTAATAGTAATCCTAATGACAGTTCTTTCACAAGCTTTCTTTTCTTTATTATTTCACGTTCCTGTCTGTCTGTCTTCCTTTCGGCTTTTTTCCTTTTTTTTACTCGGGAGTTGCCACAGCGAATCATCTGATTCGCAAGAGGTTTTTACGTTGGATGCCCTTCCTGTCACAACCCTTTTAGCAAGGGACAGAAACACGCTGACGACTTTGCAGCTCCTCTTTACGAAAGTCAGCAATGGTTCTTTTACATCAACCTCTCACCATAGACAGTGACAGACATGGCCCGCCTTTGATAACCCAGTTAGCCGCACTATTATTTCACGTATCCATATTCAAGCTTTCTAGGGACCTAATTGCTATCATGCGTAAAACAAAGAAAGCCAAATTATCTCTTCCACAGGGCACACAGTCACTGGCCATGCATGGGTTTACTCGAGAAAAGAGCGCAGAAAGCTTGCAAGCCAAGTCCAACAAAGTCCCCGGTAAGTACGGCTAAGCTAGCCCGTGTTTATATTTGGTTCACATGGTCTTTTCTATTTTTACAATGAAAATATGTGTCTTAAAAGATTTTATGCCTATCCATATTGAACAAGTACTTTCTTGGATATCTTCATTTTATCAGTCACCATTAGTTATTGAAGGAATGAATAATTATAATTAGCACTAACAACACTTCTTTATAATTACATATGTATATGGAACATTGGAAATGGCCTAATGTCCTGCAGTGTATATGTATTGTCATTTGTGGTTTGCATATTGTACTTCTAATACATGTACCGAGTAACTTGTCTGTGTTTTTTATGCAATTTTCGATAATTGTTAGATAAAATATATATATATATATATATATATATATAACATACTCATTATAGATTTCAGCACTAAAATTTTAACAATGAAATGTCTATATTTAAATGATAATGAACATACAGTATTCTTTACTAATTTCTTTGTTTTTTTCTTATTGCAGGTATAATTGTTAAGTTCTGTAAATTTTATAATCGCTCAGACTAACTGCTTTTAAAGTTGAAATGCTCAAAAATGCACCTCTCAGCCTTTCAAATTTCAAAATTTCTGGGGGTGACCCCAACCAGACCCCCCTCTCGCATCCTTCCCGCACTCCAGCCCCACTTCGTGGGCTGAGGTGCTGTTGCGCGCCTCGGTCGCTTTGCGACCTCAAATGGCAGCTTCGCTGCTATAGTGTACTCACTTATTTTTTGACCACTGCAGCACTGTTCATGATCAGTACAACAAAGCCTAAACCCAGAGAGGACTGTAATTCCATAATTAATTCAATAATTAACTTCGAATCTGTCAAGGAGAATAATGAGAACAGTCGTCTGAAAAAGTGCAATAAGTTCAAGTAACTCAAGTCAGAAGAGACAGCTGATTAGAGGCTAGTAATGTTTCAAGTACCATCTTAACCAGTGCCATCTCTGTGCTATAATGAGGCCTGAGTCCTGACTGAGCTAGTCGTCATCTTGAATCCGTAGTCTGAATGACCGTTTGGGGCACCACTATTGATCTGCCAACCAGCTCCCACCACCTTCCTTGGCTTTCGAACTCTCTCACTGAGTCGCTCAGCTTTAGGCCTGTCCATTCTGGGATGTTGTCTTCCCATCTCTTCCTCTGTCTGCCTCTCCTCCTTCCACCCTGCACTGTGCCTTGCAGTACTGTCTTGGAAAGCCCTGATGATCATGTGACATGTCCGAACCACCTGAGCTTGCGTTTTTTTCACTATAGACAATAATTCTTCGTGGGGTCTGATGGCTTGCGTAATTCTGTTCCGTACTGCTTCATTTGTGATGTGATCTTTGTAAGAGATGCCGGGGAGTCTCTGAAAGCATTTCATCTTCATGGCCTGGATCCTTCTCTTGAGATCAGCTGTTATTTCCCATGATTCACAGGCGTACAGAAAAATGGATGTAACCATCAGTCTAATCTTTGAGCTGATGGCAATGTTTCTGTCACTCCAGATGATTGAGTTTGGTAAGCACTATGGTGGTCTGTGCAATCCTGGCCCGTATTTCGGACTTGGATTCTTGGTCTGTGACGATTTCTCCTAGGTATTTGAAGCTTGTTACTGTCTCCAGCTTCTGACCGCTGATCCTGATGTCAGTGTTGATGTCATTTGTGTTGTTTGTCATCAGCTTGGTCTTGTCTGCACTGATCTGCATGCCATAGGCTGCGGCGGTTGTGTCAAGACACTTAACTAGGTTCACCAATTCCTCTTCCTTTCCTGCAAGGCCGTCAATGTCATCGGCAAAGCGTAAGTTCGTGATTGTCCTGCCCCAGATGCTGACTGTTCCCTCAAGTTCTTCGACAACGTCAGTCATGATCCTCTCTAGGAAGATGCTGAAGAGAGTGGGGGAGAGCAAATAGCCTTGTCTTACACCAACTGTAGTCCTGAACCAATCTCCTATGCTGTTGTTGAAGTATACGGCACTGGTGGCTTTGTCATAAAGGTATTTAATCACTCTGATCAGGTTGGCGTTGATGTTGTACAATCTCATGGTAGCCCACAGAGCTGTGTGCCAATCTCTGTCGAACGCCTTCATGAAGTCCACAAAGACGTGGTAGATGTCTTGTTGGTGTTGGTGGTACTTCTTGCACAGTATCCTGAGGTTGAAGATACACTCTGTTGTGCTGCGCCGTAGTCTGAAGCGTGCCTGCTCTTCAGTGATGATATTCACAGCTTCTGGCTGCAGTCGGTTTCGCACAATTTTCAGTGTCACTTTACTCAGATGACTGATAAGGTTTATGGTGCGATAGTTCTGGCATTGCTGTAGGTTGCCTTTCTTGGGGAGGGTGGTGATGACAGATTGGGTCCACAGTGTGGGCCATTCCCCCGTTTGCCAAATCTTGTTGCAGATGGTCAGTAGAGCATCAATCATGGCTTCTCCCCCTGTCTGAACTAATTCACCTGGGATGTTGTCTACTCCAACCAAGTTTCCCTTCTTGAGCGATTTCACTTCTGTTTCCACTTCTTTACGAAGGATCGGGTAGTTGTCTTTGTTGGTTTCCGGAGGGACATTCA
This sequence comes from Plotosus lineatus, assembly GCA_024760905.1. Taxonomy (NCBI): domain Eukaryota; kingdom Metazoa; phylum Chordata; class Actinopteri; order Siluriformes; family Plotosidae; genus Plotosus; species Plotosus lineatus. The sequence goes on from CM045741.1 coordinate 1,667,961, forward strand.
GTACTTCTGGGTCTCCTGTGGCACTGTAGTTGTACAATTCCGAGCAGTATTCCGTCCACCTCTTAAGGATATCATGCTCATCTGTTAGACATTTTCCGTCTTTGTCTTGAATTGTGGTGGTTCACCCTTGCTTAACGCTGGTCAAATCTTTCGGTAATTGGTATGCTATCTTACTGTTGTTTTTCTTCATGTTTTCTTTGATGTTCTGACACTGTTCTTCGATTCAGGTTTCTTTCACCTTTCTCATGCTTTTTTTTGATTTATTGATTGACGTCCTTATATTCCTTTGCGCCTTCTGCATTGTTCTTCCTCCTCTTCAGATCTCTTCATTTGTCACACAGGTCAAGGACATCAGCTGTGACCCAGGGCTTCTTGACAGGACGGTGTTTGCCAAGTACCTTATTGGCTGTTTCATTCACTGCTGTGTTGAAGATATCGACCAAAGTGTCCGTGTCTTTGTCATTGGCATCAAGTAGTGTGAGCGCTGCAAATTTCCCTCCCACTATCGCTTGAAAGGTTTCTGTCACCTTTGGGTCTCTTAGCTTTTTGAGGTCGAATTTTATCCTAGTGAGGCCCTATTGTTTAATCCTCTTCAGGTGCAACTTGAATGTCATCATGACAAGTTCATTGTCGCTCCCAATGCTCCGTGTCTTGCTCCGTGTCTTGGTGATGTTCACACTGGAATGAAAGCGTCTCTTCACCATGATGTAGTCGATTTGATTGTGGTGTTCTCCATCTGGGCTGTGCCATGTAAATCTTCTGGATGCCTTATGGAGTTCAAATGTGTTTGTTACAATGACATTGTTAGAGCTGGCGAATTCCAGGAACCTCAAGCCTCTTTCATTTGACTTGGTGTTACAGTGACGACCGCATGTTCCTTTGCAGTTTGCATACGCCTCTGCACCAAGTTTGGCGTTCCAGTCACCTTGGACCACAAGGATGTCTTTCTTAGGAGTTTGGATTATGATCCCTTGTAGTTGCTCGTGGAAAACTTCCACTTCTCTGTCCTTGTAATCTGAAGATGGGGCGTACGCCTGGATGATGGTGATGTTGAAGGGAGTTGCCTTCAAACGGATGGTAATGAGCCAACTGAAGATTGGTCGACATTCCATGATGCATTTCATGGTGTACTTGTGAATAAGGAACCCAACTCCATGTTCATGCTTGTCTTTGCAGCCACTGAAGTACAGCTTGGGATCTTCATGGGTTGTTGTGTCTCCAAAGTTCTTCCATTGTATTTCACAGAGTCCTCGGATGTTCTAGCGATATCTACTAATCTCGTGGGTGAGTTCTTCTATTTTTCCATCCTAGAGTTCTCACATTCCAGGTACCAACGGAGATGTTGTTTCTGGTACAGATCTGACTGTTTCACACCAGTGTCAAACTTTCCACCTCTGTCCTGATGTGCAACAGAAGACGCGGCCCTTGTTAACCCTGGTGACGGCCGAGCCGGTATGGATTGAACTATGATTGTCATCAACGTAAATTTCCACGATTGTGTAAATAAAAAGCGGAGATGAAGTGCTAAATAGTTTCAAAGCCAAAAGGTTATTTCAGTAAATCTAGTCATATACAGACACTCCTGACTTACGTTCATCCGTTTTATTTATTTATTTTTTTTTCCAAAAAAAAAAAAAAAAAAAAGTCAAATTTTGAGTTTACATGTACCTACGTAGTATGCTGACGTAATGACGCAATGACACTGCGTCCATTGTTTACAAACGACAGATTGAACGTGCCCCTACTTCTTCCCAGTTCAGTTATACTAGGCCTTCTCAAAAAATTAGCATATTGTGATAAAGTTCATTATTTTCTGTAAACATTAGACTTTCATATATTTTAGATTGATTACACTCAACTGAAGTAGTTCAAGCCTTTCGTTGTTTTAATATTGATAATTTTGGCAAAAAAGTAAAGAAAAACCAAAAATTTGCATATTTCATCCGACCAATAAAAAAAAAGTCAACCTTCAAATAATTATGTTCAGTTCTGCACTCAATACTTGGTCGGGAATCATTTTGCAGAAATGACTGCTTCAATGTGGCGTGGCATGGAGGCAATCAGCCTGTGGCACTGCTGAGGTGTTACGGAGGCCCAGGATGCTTCGATAGCGGCCTTAAGCTCATCCACAGTGTTGGGTCTGGTGTCTCTCAACTTTCTCTTCACAATATCCCACAGATTCTCTATGGGCTTCAGGTCAGGAGAGTTGGCAGGCCAATTGTGGCAGGCACAGTAATACCATGGTCAGTAAACCATTTAGCAGTGGTTTTGGCACTGTGAGCAGGTGCCAGGTCGTGCTGAAAAATGAAATCTTCATCTCCATAAAGCTTTTCAGCAGATGGAAGCATGAAGTGCTCCAAAATCTCCTGATAGCTAGCTGCATTGACCCCGCCCTTGATAAAACAGTGTTCCAACACCAGCAGCTGACACGGCACCCCAGACCATCACTGACTGTGGGTACTTGACACTGGACTTCAGGCATTTTGGCATTTCCTTGTCCCCAGTCTTCCTCCAGACTCTGGCACCTTGATTTCCCAATGACATGCAAAATTTCCTTTCATCTGAAAAAAGCACTTTGGACCACTGAGCAACAGTCCAGTGCTGCTTCTCTGTAGCCCAGGTCAGGCGCTTCTGCCGCTGCTTTTGGTTCAAAAGTGGCTTGACCTGGGGAATGCTGACCTGGTGCCCAGTGCACTGCTTCCACAGGTCCCCCAAGGTCTGGAATCGGCCCTTCTCCACAATCTTCCTCAGGGTCCGGTCACCTCTTCTGGTTGTGCAGCGTTTTCTGCCACACTTTTCTTTCCCACAGACGTCCCACTGAGGTGCACAGTGGCTCTGGATGTTTCTACTCCAGACTCAGTCCACTGCTTCCCCAGGTCTTCCAAGGTCTGGAATCGGCCCTTCTTTCACTTTTCCTTCCCACAGATGTCCATGATGGCCTTCTGGACAGCAGCCAGGTCGGCAGTCTTACCCATGATTGCGGTTTTAAGTAATGAACCAGGCTGGGAGTTTTTAAAAGCCTCAGGAATCTTTTGCAGGTGTTTAGAGTTAATTGGTTGATTCAGATGATTAGGTTAATAGCTCGTTTAGACTACCTGAACATGATATGCTAATTTTTTGAGATAGGAATTTTGGGTTTTCATGAGCTGTATACCAAAATCATCAGAATTAAAACAATAAAAGACCTGAAATATTTCAGTTGGTGTGCAATGAATCTAAAATATATGAAAGTTTAATTTTTATCAGTACATTACAGAAAATAATGAACTTTATCACAATATGCTAATTTCTTGAGAGGGACAAGTAAAATGTGGGAGGTTTTGTTGGTTCACTCTGTATTATCAACACGGCCTGTTGTCACGTTTTCCTCCTCCAGTAGGGGTCGCTGAGAGCGTGTAGCTCTCGTTTCTCCACACATTGAGGGACATAGAAGAAGTTGTGCTGCGGTTGTGCTGATTGATGATCTGAGTTCTCCGACTCGACTCATCATCTTTCATTTCCAATCTTTCTGACAGACTTTTACCCCCCACAGTTCCATCTGATCCGTGCTGGGGAATTTGAGGCGATTCTCTGAAGGTAAGTTTAACTCGGTTAACAGTGGGGATTTGTTTTACTTGCACATTTATTGTAGTTTCTGTCACACTTTTATAATTGAAAAAAAATTCAATTTTAGTTTCAAGTGCAGAGATTCTGAGCTCGTCCTGAAATTTCTGATCATAAAATTAAATGTGAATAAAGTCTGTTTAAAGTTTTCACTGTTTAAACTTTAGGATATTTTAGATGTTAAGATAAAAAGTAATGATGATAAAGAATGATACCAAGACCAGGTTTACATAAAACAACTCCGGATTTGGATATTGTGGGGTTTTAGGATGTAAACTCAATTGGATTAAACAGATCAGGTACATTCATTAATTTTCAGAACCGCTTATTCCTAGTTCGGGTCACAGGGAGACTGGCGCCCATCCCAACCGATTCTGGGCGAATGCAGGGTACGCCACACGCCAAGCCAGTGCAGGCTTGGACCTTGATAAAATCAATACGACTGTGCATGTTTTTGTTTTGGACCATGGGAGGACACCAGAAACCACACAGAAACACCTGAATCCCTGGAATTTTTCCTGGGACTCGTGTGAGGTGGACATGCTAACCACTGCACCGCTGTTTTTTTTTAAAACAGCTGTAATTTTAAAGTTTATATTTTGGGCACCCATATGGCTTAATGGTTAGAGAGTCTGGTTTGGGACCAAAAGGTCAATGACTCCATGTGTGAACCATGACTGCGGCAGTGGGGAGAGTGAGCAGCACCTTCCCCTTCCTCCATCTTCAAGACTCAATTGCCTTGAATGACGCACCGAACCCCCAATTGTGTTCCAGGCACCACAATATGGCTGCCCACTACTCTATGTGTGTGTGTGTGTGTGTGTGTGTGTTTGTGTGTGTTTGTGTGTGTGAGATCTTCTTTTCTTTTTGGCTGTTCCCTTCAGGGGTCGCCACAGCGAATGATCTGCCTCCATCTCACCGTATCCTCTGCATCTTCTACTCTTACTCCAACTCCCTTCATTCCTCTCCTTTCCAGGGCATACTTCCACCTCTCTAGATTTTCCTGCACTTGTTCTCTGCTCTCACTACAGATCACAATGTCATCTGCAAACATCATAGTCCATGGGGAACCTTGTCTCACCTCATCTGTCAGCTTGTCCATCCTCATAACACACAAGAAAGGGCTCAGAGCTGACCCTTGATGCAGTCAACCTCCACCTTGAACTCTTCTGTCACACCGACAGCACACCTCACTACTGTTTTACATTTCTCATACATATCCTGCACCACTGTAACATACTTCTCTGCCACACCAAACTTCCTCATACAATACCACAGTTCCTCTCTCGGCACCCCGTCATATACTTTCTCCAGATCCACAAAGGCACAATGCAGCTCTCTCTGACCTTCTCTGTACTTCTCTATTACTATTCTCAAGGCAAACACTGCATCTGTGGTGCTCTTTCTTGGCATGAAACCAAACTGTTGTTCACAAATGCTGACCTCTGCCCTTAGTCTAGCTTTCACTATTCTTTGCCATAACTTCATCGTATGGCTCATCAACTTTATCCCTCTGTAGTTGCCACAACTCTGCACGTCTCCCTTGTTCTTAAAAATGGGCACCAGCACACTTCTCCATTCCTCCAGCATCTGCTCACTCTCTGAGACCTTGTTGAATGTTCTTGTCAGGAAATCTACTGCTACCTTGCCTAGACACTTCCATACCTCCACCGACATGTCATCAGGACCAACTGCCTTTCCACGCTTCATCCTCTTCAATTGCCCTCCTCACTTCATCCTTACAAATCTTTGCTACTTCCTGGTCCTCAACAGTCACCTCTTCTACTCTTTTTTTTTTTCTCTCTCCCTCATTTTCCTCATTCATCAGCTCTTCAAAGTACTCTTTCCATCTTTCCAGCACACTTCTGTCATCAGTCAATAAATTTCCCACTCTGTCCTTAATCACGCTAACTTGCTGCACTTCCTTCCCATGTCTATTTCTCCGCTGTGCCCACCTGTATAAATAATTTTCTCCCTCCTTACTGTCCAACCGAGCATACAAGTCATCATACGCCCTCTGTTTGGCCTTTGACACCTCTACCTTGGCCTTACACTGTTTCCATGTACTCCTGTTTCCTCTCTTCAGTCTTCTCTATGTCCCACTTGTTTTTAGCTAACATCTTCTTTTGTACACACTCCTGCACTTTCTCATTCCACCACCAAGTTTCCTTATCTACTGTCCTTCCAGAGGACACACCAAGTACCCTCCTTGATGACCACCCAAAGCCTGTTTCAACTCTTCCTTGAAGACAACACGACACTCTTCCTTTTTCAGCTTCCACCACTTTGTCTTCTGCTCTGCCTTTGCCTTCTTCATCTTCCTCACCATCAGAGTCATCCTGCACACCACCATCCTATGCCATTTGGCAACACTCGCACCCACTACTACTTTGCAGTCACTGACTTCCTTCAAATTACATCGCCTACATAAGATGTAGTCTACCTGTGTGCTCTTACCTCCGCTTTCATAAGTCACCCTATGCTCCTCTCTCTTCTGGAAGAAAGTATTCACCACAGCCATTTCCATCCTTTTTACAAAATCTATCAATATCTGTCCGTCTGTGTTCCTGTCCTGGATATCAAACCGGCCCATCACTTCCTCGTCTCCTCTGTTGCTTGCACCAACATGTCCATTGAAGTCTGCACCAATGACCACTCTTTCACCTCTGGGGTTACTCTGCATCACTACATCCAACTCACTCCAGAATCTCCCCTTCTCTTCTAGCTCACATCTTGCCTGTGGGGCATAAGTACTAACAACATTGAACATCACACCTTCAGTTTCTAACCAGCACCCTGTTGGTTAACAGCACTGATGGTGGTTGTTGCTAACCTGGGCCTCGACCGAGCCGGTATAAAATTCGATTTGATCATTCGCATAACAATTTTGGCAGAAGTTTTACCCCGGATGCCGTTCCTGTCGCAACCCTGTGCATTTACTCAGGCTTGGGACCGGCGTGAGGGTGAACACTAGCTTGTGCCCCCCCTCACAGCTGCATTTGTGTGAGATAACAGGTTAATATCACATTGACCACAGGTGACTGTTTTCTTAATTAAACTGCTTCATGGATCCTATAAGACTCTTCTGTATTACCTATCGTAATATTGCACTTCCTGAGCGTAAGGGCCGCCGGACCCCGCTGCCGAGCGTAAGGGCTGCCGGACCCCGCTGCCGAGCGTAAGGGACGCCGGACCCAGTGCGGTTGGTGCAAAAATACTCCAAGTTCCTTTCGATGACGGAGCTGAGTGCATGTATTCACTCTTTATTGAGTGTCTGTATTTAACATTAAACACTTTTTTTGATGAGTTAAATGAAAGTTTTTATTGTAGGTTCCGAAGGCAGAGGAACGTGCTGTGAACACGGATATTTGAGAACTAATGGTGTTCTCACTGGTTCTCACTGGGCGGGGCTTTCAAAATGTTTTTGAGTAGCAAGAGAAGCACCTGTTGCAGGAACCTCCATCCTCCAAATGTCATCAATTCTGTTCACCAACTTTAAAAATGTCCCTGAAATAAGAGGCTGCAGTGAGGATCTGTCAGGAGAAAGTGACGAATACACGTGACATCACTCAGATTGTTCAGCTGATGTATTGTAATGTATCAGCAGGTTTCCTCCCATGGTCCAAAGATGAACGTGATGCTGATCAGCTGTTCTAACTTGCTTCTAGGTGATTGGGTGTGTTCACCCTGTAATGGTCTGGCGAGGTGTTCAGGGTGTACCCTGTTTAAACCCAATGCCAGCTGAGCTGGACACCAGCCTCCCGAGAATAACCCGAAAATAAATCTGTTTGGCTGAAGAGTGAGTGACTTATTCCTGGGATGAAAGAGGATTATGTTTAATTCTGTCCTGGGATTGACATGTTTATTTTATCATGAAGTTGGGATTGTACAGAATAATTTTTTTTTTTTTTAATATTAAGAGATTGGGTCAGGAATATTTTAGTGGGAGATGAAAAATCCACCGCTGTCTCCTCCTGCTCATAGCAGTGATACAACATGCTGAAGGAAAGCCACTTTTCTAGGTGCCCACATTAACCCAGTGCTAACCATTAAACAGAGAAGGCTGAAACCATGGCGATAGCTGGATATATCGGGTATTTGTCAGTAAGCTCAGCAAACATGAGGCTTAGCCACAAGCTGGCGCTACAATATACAGATTAAACACCTCCAGTGAACACGGCGTCCTGCATACTCCCTCACTTTATTTATTTATCAAATAAAAAACGGTTGTGTCACTGATTTTCTCCAGATTTACATTACCTTGAATATCCTTTAGAGGTGCAGATATAGTTCTCAGGAAGTATAGCACATTACTCTAGCACAATTCAGCCCTGTTCTAATTCAGATTTGAAGGTACAGAAAACAGAGCAGTCACAGAGATACTGAAGAAGGGAACTGCAGAGTTTAGGGGCCGTGGCACTCCAACATCTCGGTTTGTTGGAATGAATTTGTAAACGGTTCAGCTGAAATTTACTGGTCAGTCTATTTTCCTACTCTCAACTAAGGGTGTGATCAATGGGTGGGAATTGAAGGAACAATATCATTGCCTCAGGTGGTAGAAATGATGTTAAGCTTAAACTGTACACCTGTGGTCTCCAACCTTGTTCCTGGCGAGCTACCTTCTTGCAGGTTTTATCTCAAACAAAAATCTAACATGTGTCTTCAAGAATTTCTTCATCCAGGTATTCAGGTGTGCATGATTTAAGGTTGCCGATAAAACCAGAAGGAAGGTGGTGTTCCAGGACGAGGGTTGGAGACCATTGCTGTACAGTATAAATACTTTTCCCTGTGCGATTATTTGGTAAAAAAGATGCTGAAGTTGTTAACCCCCCCCCCCCCCCCCAACAATATTATGGTCTCAAACAAAATAATTCTGAAGACGTATGAACCATGTTATGCTGTAGTGTTAGGACAGTTAATTCGGTGCACAAGGGAGCAATAGTTCTCCATCTGAAAGGGTGTTCTGTGCTAAATCTGGGCCTGAATCCTGCCATTCTAAACAGAAAGGTTGTTGCTATTTTGCCTTTGGTAAATAAAATTTAGCATTATGAATTTTATTTACTTTTATCAAAATACTAACCCTTTCACTTCTTTCCAATCCAGATCTCAGAGTTTTGTCCTCTCGACTCGTTCTGTCTTCATTCCAACATATATCCTGTCCTACGCAAGAACATTAATGAGAGCCTGCTAGGATGAAGTTAAACAAGGACAGACGTAAGAATCTGGACCCCCCACAGAGCTCCAGTAGTCCCCAAATAACATCCGGTACTCCCCTCACTGACACCTCTCATGGACCAGTGAGGAAAGTCCACCAGTGCTCACAGTGTGGAAAGAGTTTCACTCAAAAATGTTCCCTGAAAGATCACCAGCGGGTTCATACTGGAGAGAAGCCTTATGAGTGCTCCCTGTGTGCGAAGAGTTTCAGTCACAAGCGTTCGCTTCTAGAACATCAACGGATCCACGCTGGCGAGAAACCGTATCAGTGCTCACAGTGCGCAAAGAGTTTCACCAGACAGCGTAACCTCCAGCAACACGAGCGCATCCACACCGGAGAGAAACCCTATCACTGTACACTCTGTGGAAAAAACTTTCCCAGACAGATCAATCTGCAGCGACACCAGCGCATCCACACGGGAGAGAAGCCGTTTCACTGCTCGCACTGTGAGAGAGGGTTTAGCGACAAGAGCACTTTCCAGCAACACCTGCGCATTCACACGGGAGATAAACCTTACAAATGCGTGGAATGTGGGAAATGTTGTAGACAGCTGAGTGCTCTCCGCATCCACGAGCGCATTCACACTGGAGCCAAACCTTATTACTGCTTTGACTGCGGAAAGAATTTTAACACCGCTTCCGCTCTCCGTGTACACCAGCGCATTCACACTGGAGAGAAACCGTATTGGTGCTCAGACTGCAAGAAAAGTTTCACTAACGCGTCTGCTCTTCGTGGACACCAGAGTGTTCACACAGGAGAAAAACCTCATAAGTGCTTAGAATGTGGGAAATGTTTCCGACAAGTTACGGCTCTCCGAATCCACCAACGCATTCACACAGGAGAGAAACCTTATGCCTGTGTGGAGTGCGGGAAGAGTTTTAGCGATCCTTCCACTCGTCGAGCGCACCGACGCATTCACACCGGAGAAAAGCCATATTACTGCTCCGAGTGCGGCAAATGCTTTAATCGAGAGGATGGGCTCCGGTTACACCACCGCATTCACACGGGAGAGAAACCCTTTCTCTGCTCACAGTGTGGGAAGAGGTTTCGTCACCAGAGTCACCTCCGGAGGCACCAGCACACTCACACCAAAAATGCCGTATAAGGGTTCTGAGTGTAAGAAGGATTTCAGTAAGCAGAGAAGCAAACAGAGTACAAATCTGTTCATGCAGCTGAGAACACGGACATGATTCTGCACAGCAGAGTCCGAGAGATTATTCGGTATCGAATATGTACTTTGAGCCCTTGATACATTTTGATGGAACATTTTTTTAACGTTTACTGCAGGGTCAACATAGTCATTTTCTCTCTCTTTTTTAAATTACGTAATCGGGGTGACAATACAGTGGTGGAGTGGTTACAGCAGGTCTGCCTCACAGAAAGAAGGTTCTGAGTTTGAGTCCCGGCTCAGTGAAGAGTGTTTCTTTGTAGACTTTGCATGTCTTTCCTGTGCTTGAATAGGTTTTCTCCACACACTACGTTTCCTTCTATAATACAAATACATTAATATAATTGGCTGCTCCAGATTACCCCTAGTTGTGAGTGAGTGTGAAATTGTTGTGAATATCACGAGATGTAATTTTTATTTATTTATGTATTTACTTTTAGAGGAACTAAATACTCCCCCCAGCCTGAATATCCTGAACACGACAATATAAGCTGGTGTTCCACAATCACATTCAACTCGGCACACGACTCAAAGGAACAGAGGAAATGGAAGAACTGGATGGGAAATATAGAAGAGATGGTGAGGGTGAATAAGTCCTGTGTGGCTGCGATAGACAAAGAAAGAGGGCAAGCAATGACCTTCAGTCTCAACGCAGAGAAGGAACCCAGATGATGATGATGATGCTCCTGCAAGTTCATTCAAGATTCCTCACGTGTTCCCCGACTCACTTGAAATTGCTCTGTAAGATCGGTTCCTTACAGTGTGGATCATTTTCAACACTCTGCTCGACCGTCCGAAGATACCTGTCAGAAAGTCCAGGTCGACCTAAACAGGATGCTATTGATTCCTTTCCTTTGCTGGAGAATTGTACAATCACTTAGTTGACTGTAGAAGCGGAATCTCAAAGTTCTGTGCGATATGATCCACCCTCAGTCTGACCCCAGTACACCCAGGTTAAAATTCAGGCAAGTATTTTATGCCTGAGGTTGACGGCATGGCAAGATACATTTTTATAAATATACAGTGGTACCTCGGTGCTCGAACGCTTTAGAGGTCGAACAAATAAGGAACTCAACCAAACAATCTGGAATTTTTTGGTCCTGGAAGCTGATTAAAATCCGAAAGTCAAACGTGAAAAACATGCGAGAAAAAAAAACAAGACCGAGAGGGAGGAAAAAATGCACGACTTCCAGAAATCAGTCTGTTTTGCCTCTATGCGACCACTGTGCACGTGTGGATGTGCTCGCTCCTGTTCTACAAAGTACAGTATACCATATTTTTTGTTTACGCGATTAGATTAGCCCATAAACATGGCTCCAAAGAGAGCTAGTGAGAAAAGGTCAGTTATGTGGACAACTGTTGAATTTAAGAATGAATTGATAGCTAAACATGAATCAGGCGTGTGTGTTACTGATCTTGTTAAAGAATATGGCATGGCTCAATCGATGATAAGCACGATTCTGAAAAACAAAGAGACTGTTAAAGCTAGTGATGTGGCGAAAGGGTCAACTGTTATCAGTAAACAAAGACTGCAAGTACTGGAGGAGGTGGCAAAATGATTGCTCATATACATAAATGAGCAGCAGTTAGCGGGAGATAGGGTTGGCGAGGATGTTATCTGTTATCTGCTGCAAAGAATGCAAAATCTATGATGATTTGGTGAAAAAACACCCCAGCACGAATCCTAAAGGGTTCCACTTTAAAGCAAGTCGAGGTTGGTTCGAAAATTTCAAGCGGAGAAGTGGGATTCACCCCATAGTTCATCATGGGGAAGCAGCGAGTTCTAACAAAGATGGCGCTCAGAAGTTCAAGCAGGAATTTGCTGATTTTGTTATGGCCGAGAATTATTTTCCCCAGCAAGTCTTTAATTGCAATGAGACTGGTTTAGTCTGGAAGAAAATGCCACAGAGGACATACATCGCGGATGAAGAGAAGACACTGCCAGGCCACAAACCAATGAAAGATAGGTTCGCGCTCTTGCTGTGCGGCCATGCAAGCGGAGATTTAAAAATCAAGCTGCTGCTCATTTATCACTCTCTTCTAATATCCTCAAAGCAAACACTGCATCTGTGGTGCTGTTTCTTGGCATGAAACCAAACTGTTGTTCACAAATGCTGACCTCTGCCCTTAGTCTAGCTTCCACTATTCTTTCCCATAACTTTATCCTGTGGTTCATCAACTTTATCCCTCTGTAGTTGCCACAACTCTGCACGTCTCCCTTCTTCTTGAAAAATGTGCACTTGCACACTGCCAGGCCACAAACCAATGAAAGATAGGTTCCCGCTTTTGCTGTGCAGCAATGCAAGCGGAGATTTAAAAATCAACCTGCTGCTCATTTATCGTTCAGAGAATCTGAGGGCATTCAAAGTGAACAATGTGATTAAAAGTAAGTTGCCTGTTATGTGGCGGTCGAATTCGAAGGCATGGTTGACCAGGCAATTTTTCACTGAGTGGGTGCATGAGGTGTTTGCTCCGAGTGTGAAAAAGTATTTGCAGAAAAAAATCCCTGCCATTCTGTTGCCTTCTCTTAATAGATAATGCCTATGCTCACCCTCCAGGTTTGGAGGATGACTTGACCGAAGAATATGATTTTTATGAAAATAAAATTCCTCCCGCCTAACACGTCATTGCTTCAACCCATGGACCAGCATGTTATTGCTAATTTCAAGTAATTATACATGAAATTCCTCTTCCAAAGATGCTTCGAGGTGACTAACGACACAGAGTTAACACTTCAAGATTTTTGGAGGAATCATTTTAACATCTACCACTACATTTCCATTGTCGATAGAGCCTGGAATCACGTCTCACGCAGGTGAATGAACTCTTCGTGGTGGAAACTGTGGCCAGAATGTGTGATGGAGTTCAAAGGATTTGGGGCTGTGGCGAGCACCAGCACACCATCTTCTGTCGAGGAGGAACAGCAGAACGATAATCAAATTATCGAACACATCATCAGCATAGGCCAAAGTCTTGGTTTGGAAATAGACACTGATGATGTCGATGACCTGCTGGAGGAACATCACGCCGAATTCACGACGGAAGGACGTCTGCACCTTCAGGAAGAGCAAAAGACGACGGAGGAGATGTCTTCCAAAGAGGATGAGGGAAGGAAGGATGCCCTGACTTCACTTATTCAGGACATGTGCTCAAAATGGAATGAACTGTCTAGCTTTGTTGAACTGTATCACCCTGATGAGGCTAAGGCTAAGGCTAGCAGAGCTGAGCACACCTTTTAATGAGGAGGTCATGGGCAACTTTTGTATCGTTCTGAAATGAAGGCAGGAACAAGCAACACTAGAAATGTTCTTCAAGAGAAGAAAGGAACAGCCTGAAGAAGAGCCATCCCCTTCCAAACAGTAACATGTTAATGTTTTTCTTTCTTTATTTCTTGTTTGTTTTGTTTTTTTTACATTTATTTGATGTTTCATCACTGCATAATGTTTGTACTGTATGCATTCCTTTACACAAACAATAAACATCTGAACAACAAACAGATAAAATAAATTAATCTATTAAGAATTTTGTGTTCGTCCTGTTGTTTCACATTTAATATACAATTTGATATATAAATGAAGTTATGAAATAACATTATGTTTAAAAAGGTAATTTTCTAGCGTCTTGGAACGGATTAAAACCGTTTGCATTATTTGCAATGGGAAAAGCAGATTCGGAATTCAAAAAAAAAAATCAGAATTCGACCAGCCATCAGGAACAGATTATGGTTGAGAAACGAGGTACCACTATTTTATTTTTAAAACTATTCATAACCTGAATTTAAAATAATAAATATATGACACATTCCACGACAACTGATGGGACATTTAGACTATATCTCCATTAAAGACAAATGTCATCTAACTGCATCATAGTGCAGTGGTACCGTGACTTACGAGTGTCTTTATCACAAATTTTCCATGATACGAGCTTCAATTCCACCAAAAATCTGCCCCATCCAACCAGCAAAATTTTGATTTATGAGCTCTGCTGGAGAAATGGCTTTTCTGGGCCGATTAGGCTCGTATTCTTCCTCTGCACTTCAAGAACTCCTTGTGCAGTGCTTCTCAATTATTTTCTGTAATTCCCCCTTTAGGAAGGGCACCCCCCCCCCCCCCATAGCGCGACTATAAATAGTGTTTACTGCACTTCATATTGATTGCTTGGTGCTTTTTCCCAACACCATAGGGAACACAGTGCGAGCACCACTGCCACCTACTGTAGAGGATGTGCAATTACACTTAATTCTAGTATAGTATGGCAAAAAAGCATGTTCCCCAGGGTCATACGTGCCCCCCTGGCATCACACCACGCCTCACTATTTGAGAACCACTGGCCTAGTGGGAGCTCACCACGAGCCTTTCCTCGCTGGCATTCATAGTGTGCACATGCACAAAATTCTCCTATGCCTCCTCCTCTGTTACACACCACCTCATGCCTGCCCATATGACATCTTTGCCGCAGTTGATGATCAGAAAGGTGAGTTGACCTATTGTTTATTCTTGTTAATGTATTATCATTATTATGAAATATGTATTGTTTTTACATGTTTATCTTTAATATATTAGGTTAAATATATGTGTTTGTGTCAGGTTATTATAGGTTTGGGAGGGGTTTAGAACAGATTACAGGGATCCCTCACTTTCCGCGGTTAATTGGGACCGAGATCCCCACGCAACCATCGAAATCCGTGACGTAGGATCACCCCCCACCCCTGACTGACGTATATACACATGTATATGTGTATATAATATCAATAAATACATATCCAATGCTAATGCAGCCGTGAGGGGTTGGGGGGCCCAAACCAGTGTCTCTCCCTCACGCCGGTCCCAAGCCCGGATAAATACAGAGGGTTGTGTCAGGAAGGGCATCCGGGGTAAATAAAAAGCCAAATAAAATATGCGAATCACAAGAAAGAATGACATACCGGATCGGTCGTGGCCCGGGTTAACAACGACCGCCATCAGTGCTGTTCACCAACAGGGTGCTGGTGGAAATTGGACTACTGTTGATTGAAGACGTCGAAGCATGGATGTGGTGAAGGAGGACATGGAGGTCATTGGTGTAAGAGAAGAAGATGCAAAGGATAGGGTGAGATGGAGGCAGATGATTCGCTGTGGCGACCCCTTAAGAGAAAAGCCGAAAGGAAAAGAAGAAGACCTATCCAATGCTATAAATGCTTATAATAACAATTAAACATTGAAAAAATAACATATGATGTAAATAAACTATAAATACAGACATTCTCCAACTTACCAACATTAGTTTTGCAAACATCCAGAGATAAACATGTCCAAGGTCGAAAGTGAAAGTGAAATGGAATTGAAGAAGAAGTAGAAATAGAAATGGAATAAAATCTACATAAAGATAGATCATAAATATAAGTATAAAATATGACTAATATTCTCCTGAGGTACACTAAATACAGGACAAGGCTCTGACAGGGGGGTGTGGCTGCGCAGACACGTACACACAGATGCAACAATTTACCCAGTTTTGATGGAAGATTTTGGGTTGTTTTTTATTTTACATAATTGGCCTCGGTTTTGTTACATTTTCTTTAATTTTCCCACCTATTATTAATTTCCTTATTTTTAAATTCGATTAATATTTAAATTTTTTTTTTTTAAAACCGCGATGCAATGAAGTTGCATTAATTGATGCGTGAAGTACCGAGGGATCCCTGTAATTGGTTTTCTATTATTTCCCATGAGGTGGGGCCGGTGGTGTAGTGGTTAGGGTGCTGTGCTCATGATTGGGATGTTGTGTGTTCAAATCCCAGTTAGACCCCCACTGGACTAAGACCCCTGAGTAAGGTCTTAACCACAAGTGTGCCTCTGTCCACCCAACAGTATAAATAGGTACCAGTAAAAATATACTGGGACGGTAACCTGCGATGGACTCGCGTCCCATCCAGTAGGAGTTGAACTTCTGGTAGCTTTATGCTATGGAAACTGGTGATAAGCACCGGCCTGATAAGCCACTAGGCTCGGGTTTAAAAAGCCCAAAGGACTTAAATTTTTTTTTTAATTATTATTATTATTTTCAATGGGAATTTTTGTTTTATTGAACGAACTTTTTGACTTACAAGCTTGCCCTCAGAACGGATTAATTTCCTCAGTCAAGGCACCACTGTATATAAATAATTTCAAGTTTTAACCATGAAAAGCAATTTTCAATGATTTGTGAACAACCATCTAAAAAAAAAAAACTACATCATGATCATAGGTGAAGAACTGAAATGGTAATTGATGAGACAAAAACTTCCCCAGGTTTCCCCCTGCAATTAATAACAATGTGAAATAAGAGATCAATTTAACTAAATAAGGCTACATGACATTGAAAAATAGTTTCTAATAGAAAATTATCAGCATTAACTACAATTTATTTAAAACCCACCTTTTTAGGAAACTGATGAGACAATAGCACCAGGAAAGTGTAAAAAAAAATAAACTGGACATGAGTCCAACTTGAATCACTAATTACTTCATGAAACAAACATTTTTTCGAACAAAATAGTTCCTGATCTGTACACTAAAATTTTGTACAAGTGAACATTATAAATCAATGCAAAGTCCCTTGTCATCTCAACACTAGATTACTGCAACTCACTCTGGGCAGGCCGACCTTTTCAACACTGTTCGCCCAGAATGCAGCTGCATGGCTTGTTTTCAACCTTCCCAAATTTTCCCACAACTCACCACTGCTACAAGCGCTCCACTGGCTTCCTGTAGCTGCTCACCTTTGATTTAAAACACTGACACTTGCATACAAAGTCAAAAATGCATTGCAGCATGTTCTCGCAGATCCTCCAGCACTGTGAGACTGATTCCTCCATCTACCAAGGGACATGGTAAAAATGCATCCAAACGCTTCTGTGTTCTGGCTCCAAGGTGGTTGGGATGAACTTCCTCTGAACATCCTTCTGTATGTGTGAGAATATGGGGATAGATGTGTGGATACAGTCGTGTTCAAAATAAATGCACGGTGTTTAAAAAAATAAATAAAGCTCAAAATCCTTCAATCGCTTTCATTTTGATACACACAAATGTATTGGGAACATGACATATTCTGATCCAAATCAAACTCTGGGAAATATATCAAGTTTGTTATTGCTTTAAAGAGATGGAAGAAAAGTGAATATTCAACTTAAAAATCACAGCGTCTGTTTTTCTTTACAAACTCAAACCTTCAGTGTAGAAAGTGAAAAACAGTTAAAGGTTTTGTTTGTTTTGCTCTCAGAACCAGTGTTTATACAAATAAATATGAGTTCAGAGTCCTACTGCACATCTGGGTTACTTGGAGTCGACCAACATCTGTTACCTGTGAGCAGGTGTTCCAGCCCAGGATGATTCGACTACGGTCTGCAGATCTTCTGTATTTCTGGGTTTTGGCTCAGAAGCTGCATTTTTTATGTCACTCCGCAAGTTTTCTAATGGATTAAGTTCCGGGATCAGGCAGCCACACCAGAACCTCAGTCTTGTCTGTCCGAAACCCAGATGTTTCCTGTTTACTGGTGTGTTTGGGGTCATTGTCTATTGTAACCCATTTCACAAGCATTTCCTTCAGCATGGGGCCGCACGACCTCTTCAAGTGTTCTAGGATCCCTGGGATGTGATAAATAGGCCCAACACAGTAGTATGAGAAGCATCCCCATATCATGATGCTGGTGCCACCTGGCTTCACTGTCCTAACAGTGGACTGTGGCTTCAATTCAGTGTTTGGGACTCGTCTGACAAAACTGTCTCCGACCACTCAACCCAAACAGAACAATCTTACTTTCATCAGTCCTCAGAACGTTTCTCCGGTTCTCTTTATTCCAGTCAATGTGCTCTTTGGTGGATTGGAACCTCTTCATGTCTCTTTATTTAGCAGTGGGACGTTGTGGGGCATCTTGCCGACAGCTCGGCTTTACATAGGTGTCTTCTAATTGTAACAGGACTCACAGGTCACGTCAGACCTTCTCTGATCTTCCTGGAGCTGATTGGTGGTGGAGTTCTTGCCACCCGAATTAGGATTAAGCAGTTAAGGAAATGAATGAATGGCTGAATAAAATTTATTCATTTATTTTTACTACAGTTATTTAAGATTAAAAAGTTTGACACAGGGGCAGTGGTGGTCGAGTGGTATAAGGTGCCGGATTGCTGATCCAAAGGTTGGGGGTTCGAGTCCCACTCTCCACAAGGTCGTCACTGTCCTCCCCAGTGCAGCTAACTGGGTTATCAAAAGCCAGCCATGTCTCTCACTGTCTATGGTGTGAGGCATGTAAAAGAACCATTGCTGACTTTCGACAAGAGTAGCTGCAAAGCCGTCAGCGTGTTTCCGCCCTGCGATGGCCTGGCGAGCTGTCCAGGGTGTACTCTGCCCTCGCCTTGACTTGGCTGGGATGGGCACCAGCCTCCCCGCGACTCTAATTCGGATGAAGCGGTTACAGAAAATTAACTGAAGTTTGACACTTGTTTATGAGCCCAAATAACAAAGGGTACAGAGACTGAATAAAGTTGTGTGTAAATATTTGTATGTGTCTCCCTGAACAAAACTGGGTTAAAATAACTGGGTTATTAAAGGCGGCTTTGTCTCGGAGGTTCATGTAAAAGAACCATTGATGACTTTCATAAAGAGGAGCTGCATCGCCGTCAGCGTGTTTCTGCCCCTTGCTGAAGGGTTGTGTCAGGAAGAGCATCCGACATAAAAACCGATGCCAAAATAAACTTGCGATGATTCGCTGTGGCGACCCATGAAAAGGGGAAAAGTAAAAAAAAAGGGTGTTTTTATTTTCTGCAGCTGTGCCGGAGTGTTTTTTTCTCATTCAGTAGGGGTCGCTGTAAGCGTGTAACTCTTGTTCCTCCACACATTGAGATAAATAGAAGAAGTCGTGCTGCAGTTGTACTGATTGATGATCTGAGCACTCTGGCTCGACTCATCATATTTCAGTTCAATCTTTCTGAGAGACTTTTACCCCCCACAGTACCATCTGATCCGTGCTGGGCATTTGAGGCGGTTCACCGCATTCTACTAGGAATATCCAGGTGAGCTGAAGTGGGAGAACAACAGCTGAATCCTGAATGTGTTTGTAGTTGGTGGAGTAGTGCAGTACACAGGATAGAGATCAGGGATGTGTAACCTTGAGTGATGTACCGAACCCCCAACTGTGCTCCAGGCACTGCAATATGGCTGCCTTCTACTCTTTGTGTGTGTGTATGAGACAACAGGTTAATATCACATTGACCACAGGCGACGGTTTTCTTAATTAAACTGCTTCACGCGTCCTGTAAGACTCTTCTGTATTACCTATCGTAATATTGTACTTCTTGAGTGTAAGGGTGTTGGTCCCCGTTCCTGCGTGTAAGGGTGTTGGACCGCGTTCCTGAGTGTTGGTCCCTGTTTCTGAGTGTAAAAGTGTTGGTCCCAGTGCGGTTGGTGCAAAAACACTCCAAGTTCCTTTAGATGACAGAGTTGAGTGCATGTATTCACTCGTTATTGAGTGTCTATTTAACATTAAACACTTTTTTGATGGTTTAAATGAAAGTTTTTATTGTGGGAGAGCAACTCGCGCATTGTTTGAATTTTTAAGATGGCGCTTTCGTAACGTGAACTTGTTTCGTATACAGAGACAAAAATTTTTGGAAAATGTTTTTCACAACCTGGATTTTTCGTTTGCTGGGCCAATCATAAGGTGAGGCACCACTGTATTTATAAGTAAGCTAAGCAAACACAAGGCTTAGCCACAAGCTGATGCTACAATGTACAGATTAAACACCTCCAGAGAACACGGCATCCTGCATACTCCCTCAACTTTACTTATTTATCAAACAAAAAACAGTTCTGTCACTGATTTTCTACAGGTTTACATTACCTTGAATATCCTTTAGAGGTGCAGATATAGTTCTCAGGAAGTATAGCACATTACTCTAGCACAATTCAGCCCTGTTCTAATTCAGATTTGAAGGTACAGAAAACAGAGCAGTCACAGAGATACTGAGGAAGGGAACTGCAGAGTTTAGGGGCCGTGGCACTCCAACATCCCAGTTTGTTGGAATGAATTTGTAAACAGTTCAGCTGAAATTTACTGTTTAATGTATTTTCTTACCTTCAACTGAGGGTGTGATCAATGGGTGGGAATTGAAGGAACAATATCATTGCCTCACGTGGCAGAAATGATGTTAAGCTTAAGCTTTAGACCTGTGGTCTCCAACTTTGTTCCTGGTGATCTACCTTCCTGCAAGTTTTATCTTAAAACAAAAATCGAACATCTGTCTTCATCCAGGTATTCAGGTGTGCATGATTTAAGGTTGGCAATAAAACCAGAAGGAAGGTGGTGTTCCAGGACGAGGGTTGGAGACCATTGTTGTACAGTATAAATACTTTTCTATGTGCGATTATTTGGTAAAAAGATGCTGAAGTTGTTAACACCCCCCCCACACACACACACAATATTATGGTCTCAAACAAAATAATTCTGAAGACGTATGAACCATGTTATGCTGTAGTGTTAGGACAGTTAATTCGGTGCACAAGGGAGCAATAGTTCTCCATCTGAAAAAGTGTTCTGTGCTAAATCTGGGCCCGAATCCTGGCATTCTAAACAGAAAGGTTGTTGCTATTTTGCCTTTGGTAAATAAAATTTAGCAATATGAATTTTATTTACTTTTATCAAAATACTAACCCTTTCACTTCTTTCCAATCCAGATCTCAGAGTTTTGTCCTCTCGACTCGTTCTGTCTTCATTCCAACATATATCCTGTCCTACGCAAGAACATTAATGAGAGCCTGCTAGGATGAAGTTAAACAAGGACAGACGTAAGAATCTGGACCCCCCACAGAGCTCCAGTAGTCCCCAAATAACATCTGGTACTCCCCTCACTGACACCTCTCATGGACCAGTGAGGAAAGTCCACCAGTGCTCACAGTGTGGAAAGAGTTTCACTCAGAAACGTTCCCTGAAAGATCACCAGCGGGTTCATACTGGAGAGAAGCCTTATGAGTGCTCCCTGTGTGCGAAGAGTTTCAGTCACAAGCGTTCGCTTCTAGAACACCAACAGATCCACGCTGGCGAGAAACCGTATCAGTGCTCACAGTGCGCAAAGAGTTTCACCAGACAGCGTAACCTCCAGCAACACGAGCGCATCCACACCGGAGAGAAACCCTATCACTGTACACTCTGTGGAAAAAACTTTCCCAGACAGATCAATCTGCAGCGACACCAGCGCATCCACACGGGAGAGAAGCCATATCAGTGCTTGCAGTGTGAGAAGAGTTTTATCGAACACGGTCATCTGATAAAACACCAGCGGGTTCATACAGGGGAGAAGCCGTTTCACTGCTCGCACTGTGAGAGAGGGTTTAGCGACAAGAGCACTTTCCAGCAACACCTGCGCATTCACACGGGAGATAAACCTTACAAATGCGTGGAATGTGGGAAATGTTGTAGACAGCTGAGTGCCCTCCGCATCCACGAGCGCATTCACACTGGAGCCAAACCTTATTACTGCTTTGACTGTGGAAAAAATTTCAACAACGCTTCCGCTCTCCGTGTACACCAGCGCATTCACACTGGAGAGAAACCGTACCGGTGCTCAGACTGCAAGAAAAGTTTCACTAACGCTTCTGCTCTTCGTGGACACCAGAGTGTTCACACAGGAGAAAAACCTCATAAGTGCTTAGAATGTGGGAAATGTTTCCGACAAGTTACGGCTCTCCGAATCCACCAACGCATTCACACAGGAGAGAAACCTTATGCCTGTGTGGAGTGCGGGAAGAGTTTTAGCGATCCTTCCACTCGTCGAGCGCACCGACGCATTCACACAGGAGAAAAGCCGTATCACTGCTCCGAGTGCGGCAAATGCTTTAATCGAGAGGATGGGCTCCGGTTACACCACCGCATTCACACGGGAGAGAAACCCTTTCTCTGCTCACAGTGTGGGAAGAGGTTTCGTCACCAGAGTCACCTCCGGAGGCACCAGCGCACTCACACCAGAAATGCCGTATAAGGGTACTGAATGTAATTTGAGTGTGAGGGATGAGTTTGAGTGTGAGGATTTCAGAAAGCGGAGGAGCAAATAGGAGCACAAATCTGTTCACGCAGCTGTGAACACGGACATGATTCTGCACAGCAGAGTCCGAGAGATTATTCTGTATCGAATATATACTTTGAGCCCTTGATACATTTTGGTGGAAGATTTTTTAACGCGTACTGCATGGTCAACTGCATGGTCTCTTTTTTTAATGACGTAATCAGGGTGGCAATACAGTGGTGGAGTGGTTACAGCAGGTCCGCCTCACATAAAGAAAGTCCTGAGTTTGAGTTCCGGGCTCAGTGAAGAGTGTTTCTTTCGACTTTGCATGTCTTTCCTGTGCTTGAATAGGTTTTCTATTAGCCAATAGGAGAGCAACTCTATCGCACCAATTTCAATATAAAAGCTGAGTGTGCATTGTTTGAATTTTTGAGATGTCACGTTTCATAACGTAAATCTTTTTCATATCCAGAGACAGAAATTATAGCTAAATGTGTTTTGTCACTTTGATTTTTCGTTTGTCGGGTCTTTTGTAAGGTGATGTACCACTGTACTCCCCTGGCCTGAATATCCTGAACACAACAATATAGGCTGGTGTTCCACAATCACATTCGACTCGGCACACAACTCAAAGGAACAGAGGAAATGGAAGAGCTGGATGGGAAATATAGAAGAGATGGAGAGTGTGAATAAGTCCTATGTGACTGCAATAGACAAAGAAAGAGGGCAAGCAATGACCTTCAGTCTCAACGCAGAGAAGGAACCCAGATGATGATGATGATGATGCTCCTGCAAGTTCATTCAAGATTCCTCACGTGTTCCCCGACTCACTTGAAATTGCTCTGTAAGATCGGTTCCTTACAGTGTGGATTATTTTCAACACTCTGCTTGACCGTCCGAAGATACCTGTCAGAAAGTCCAGGTCGACCTGAACAGGATGCTATTGATTCCTTTCCTTTGCTGGAGAATTGTACAATCACTCAGTTGACTGTAGAAGCGGAATCTCAAAGTTCTGTGCGATATGATCCACCCTCAGTCTGACCCCAGTACACCCAGGTTAAAATTCAGGCAAGTCTTTTACTCCTGAGGTTGACGGCATGGCAAGGTACACTTTTTATTAATATACAGTGGTACCTCGGTGCTCGAACGCTTTAGAGGTCGAACAAATAGGAACTCGACCAAACAATCTGGAATTTTTTGGTCCTGGAAGCCGATTAAAATCCGAAACATGCGGAAAAAAAACAAGACCGAGAGGGAGGAAAAAAATGCACGACTTCGGTCTGTTTTGCCTCTACTTGACCACTGTGCACATGTGGATGTGCTTGCTCCTGTTCTACAAAGTACAGGATACCATATTTTTTGTTTAAAATGGCTCCAAAGAAAGCTAGTTAGAAAAGGTCAGTTGTGTGGAAAACTGTTGAGTTTAAGAAAAAATTCATAGTGAAACATGAATCAGGCATGTGTGTTACTGATCTTGTTAAGGAATACGGCATGGCTAAATCGATGATAAGCACGATTCTGAAAAACAAAGAGACTGTTAAAGCTAGTGATGTGGCGAAAGGGTCAACTGTTATCAGTAAACAAAGACTGCAAGTACTGGAGGAGGTGGAAAAATGATTGCTCATATACATAAATGAGCAGCAGTTAGTGGGAGATAGTGTTGGCGAGGATGTTATCTGTTATCTGCTGCTGGGAAGCACGTGAAATCTATGATGATTTGGTACAAAAAGACCCTAGCACGAATCCGAAAGGGTTCCACTTTAAGGCAATTTGAGGTCGGTTTGAAAATATCAAGCGGATTCACCCCATAGTTTGTCATGGGGAAGCAACGAGTTATAACAAAGATGGTGCTGAGAAGTTCAAGCAGGAATTTGCTGATTTTGTCACAGCCGAAAATTATTTTCTCCAGCAAGTCTTTAACTGCAATGAGGCTGGTTTAGTCTGGAAGAAAATGCGACAGAGGATGTACATCACGCAGAAAGAGAAGTCACTGCCAGGCCACAAACCAATGAAAGACAGGTTCACGCTCTTGCTGTGCGGCAATGCAGGTAGAGATTTAAAAATCAAGCCGCTGCTCATTTATCATTCTCTATTAACATCCTCAAAGCAAACACTGCATGAAACCAAACTGTTGTTCACAAATGCTGACCTCTGCCAACTTTATCTCTCTGTAGTTGCCACAACTCTGCACATCTCCCTTGTTCTTAAAAATGGGCACAAGCACACTTCTCCTCCATTCCTCCGACATTCTCTCACTCTCTAAGACCTTGTTGAATGTTCTTGTCAGAAAATCGACTGTTACCTCTCCGACACTTCCATACCTCCACCAGTATGTCATCAGGACCAACTGCCTTTCCTCTCTTCCTCTTCAATGCCCTCCTCACTTCACCATTACTAATCTTTGCTACTTCCTTGCTCCTCAACAGTCACCTCTTCGACTCTTTTTCTCTCTCATTTTCCTCATTCATCAGCTCTTCAAAGTACTCTTTCCATCTTCCCAGCACACTTCTGTCATCAGTCAATGTGTTTCCCTCTCTGTCCTTTATCACTCTAACTTGCTACACGTCTTTCCCATCTCTATTTCTCTGCAGTGCCAACCTGTATAAATCATTTTTTCCCTCCTTTCTGTCCAACCTATCATACAAGTCATCATACACCATCTGTTTGGCCTTTGACACCGCTACCTTCGACTGACACCGTGTCTCCCTGTACTCCTGTTTACTCTCTTCGGTCCTCTCAATGTCCCACTTCTTCTTAGCTAACCTCTTCCTTTGTACACACTCCTGCACTTCCTGATTCCACCACCAAGTTTCCTTATCTACTTTCCTTCCAGATGACACACCAACAACTCTCCTAGCTGTCTCCCTGATCACATTAGCTGTAATTGTCTAGTCATCTGGAAGCACTTCCTGACCGCCCAAAGCATGTTTCAACTCCTCCTTGAAGCCAACACAACCCTCTTCCTTTTTCAGCTTCCACCACTTTGTCTTCTGCTCTGTTTTTGCCTTCTTCAGCGCCATCCTGCACACCACCATCCTATGCTGTTTGGCAACACTCTCACCCACTACTACTTTGCAGTCACTGACTTCCTTCAAATTACATCGCCTACACAAGATGTAGTCTACCTGTGTGCTCCTACCTCCTCTTTAATAAGTCATCCTATGCCCCTGTCTCTTCTGGAAGAAATTATTCACCACAGCCATTTCCATCCTTTTTGCAACATCTGTCCTTCTGTGTTCCTGTCCTGGATACCAAACCTGCCCATCACTTCCTCGTCCCTTCTGTTGCCTGCACCAACATGTACATTGAAGTGTGCACCAATGACCACTCTTTCACCTCTGGGGGTACTCTGCATCACTTCATCTAACTCACGCCAGAATCTTTCCTTCTCTGCGAGCTCACATCCTGCCTGTGGGGCATAAGCACTAACAACATTGAACATCACACCTTCAATTTCTAACTTGACTCACCACTCTGTCTGACACTCTTTTCACTTCAAGAACATTCCTGACAAACTCCTGCTTCAAGATGAGTTCTACTCCATTTCTCTTCCCATCCACACCATGATAAAACAGCCTAAACCCTGCTCCTAAGCTTCTAGCCTTGCTGCCTTTCCACCTGGTCTCCTGAACACACAGTATGTCCACCTTCCTCCTCTGCATCATGTCAGCCAGCTCTCTACTTTTTTTCTTTCATCGTTCCAATATTCAAAGTCCCTACTCTCAGTCCTAGACCAGTTCTTCTCAATTATTTTCTGTCGCACCGCCCCAAGGAAGAGGAAAACATTTCGCGCCCTCCCTGATATAAATACTGTCGCATTTTTTGTCTAAAAAATTGTTATAAGTAATCCTCTGCATCACACTTGTACCCTTATTAACATAAATACTTATTATCATTATGGAACTCAAAAAATGAAGAAATATAGATCACCTACCTACAAATAATAACTTCATTAATTTTTTAGTCTTTAAACAAAAAGATTTAAAGTGCATCAATTTGCCTGAAATAAAGAAGTCGTCATCATCATCATCATCATCATCGTCTTCCGCTACGTCCGGGGTTGGGTCATCCCTCTCCCCAGCCACCTCCTCCAACTCTCCCGGAGGGACACTGAGGCGGTCCCAGACAAGCCGAGAGACATAGTCCCTCCAGCGTGTTCTAGGTTGACCCTGGGGTCTCTTCCCGTTTGGACATGCCCGAAACACCACACCAGGGAGGCGTCCGGGAGGCATTCTGACCAGATGCCCAAGCCACCTCAACTGACCCCTCTCAATGCGGAGGAGCAGCGGATCTACTCCGAGCTCTCCACGGATGGGAGAGCTTCTCACCTTATCTCTAAGGGAGAACCCCGCCACCCGGCAAAGGAAGCTCATTTCAGCCGCTTGTATCTGTGAGCTTGTTCTTTCGGTCACTACCCAAAGCTTGTGACCATAGGTGAGGGTTGGAAGGTAGATCGACTGGTAAATTGAGCACTTCGCCTTGCGGCTCAGATCCTCCTTCACCACGACGGACCGGTACAGGCACCGCTTAACAGCAAAGGCTGCAGTGATCCGTCTGTCGATCTCTCACTCCATCCTTCCCTCACTCGTGAACAAGACCCCAAGATACTTCAACTCTTCCACTTGGGGGGCAGGACCTCATTCCCGACCCCGAGGGTGCATTCCACCCTTGTCCGACTGAGAACCATGGCCTCAGACTTGGAGGTACTGATCCTCATCCCAGCTGCTTCGCACTCGGCTGCAAATCGCTCCAATGAGAGCTAGAGGTCCCGACTTCATGAAGCCAAAAGGACAACATCATCCGCAAAAAGCAGAGACGAGATCCGATGGCCACCAAACCAGAACCCCTCAACACCTCGACTGCTCCTCGAAATTCTGTCCATAAAAATTATGAACAGAATCAGTGACAAAGGACAGCCTTGGCGGACTCCAACTCCCACCAGAAACAAATTCGACCTGTTGTTGCCAATACGGACCAAACTCTGGCTCTGCTGATACAGCGACCAAATGGCTCGTAGCAACGGATCCAGAACGGCGTACTCTCAGAGCACGCCGAACAAGATTGTTTGAGGGACACGGTCAAAAGATTTCTCCAAATCCACAAAGCACATGTGGACAGATTGGGCAAACTCCCATGCCCCCTCCAGAATCCTGTGGCGCGTAGAGAGTTGGTCAAGAGTGCTACGGCCAGGATGAAAACCACATTGTTCCTCCTGAATCCGAGGTTCGACTATCGGTCGGATCCTCCTCTCTAGTACCCCTGCATAGACTTTCCCAGGTAGGCTGAGTGTAATTCCCCAATAATTGGAACACACCCTCCGGTCCCCCTTCTTAAATATCGGGACCACCACCCCAGTTTGCCAATCCAGAGGTACAGCCCCCGATGACCACGCGATGTAGCAGAGACGTGTCAACCAAGACAGTCCTACAGCATCCAGAACCCTGAGATATTCCGGGCGGATCTCGTCCAACCCCGGAGCTCGACCACTGAGGAGCTTTTTGACAACCTCAGTGACCTCCACATAATAAAGTATCTTATTTAAACTACAAACACTTTTTGACTAACAATTTGAAACATTTGATACTGAAAAATGAAATTAAATAAAATCAATAAATAATATTCATATTGATCAGCAATATTAACTCAGGAGCACAATATATAAAACACTTTAACCGACAAAACAAAAATAGAATAAATCAATTTATTCTTCTTATTATTATTATCAAAATGAAACCTTTTAAGCACCAGTACATGTTCCAACTGTTCAGAAATCACAGAAATACTTAAAATCAGGTTCATCTATATCCAGTCTGTCAGATGTATCATCTCAGCATTATATATATACTGAAAGGCCCCAGAGTCTGAAGCATCAATAATCAAAAGTCACCACCAAGTGCAGCAAAAGGTCAGAGACAAAGTTCAAGGTTGGATTATAAAAAAAATTTGAAACCTTGATCATTTCAGAGTACATGAATCATCGCAAAATATGAACATGGCACCACAACAAACCAATCTGGAGGCCAAGATACACCAAAATACATATTGGGTGAGGAGGGCATTGTACAGGGAGTCAACAAAGAGACCAAAGGTAACCCTGGAGGAGCTGGAAAGCCTCATAACAAGGACTAGTGTATCTGATATACACTCCACAGTTCAAAAATTCTTGAACATATGGATGAAGGTCCTCTAAGTGGATCAGACCTAAATGTAACTTTCTGGCAATTAAAACAAGTCACCCATTTTGGCCCAGGAGATGTAAACCATAAACAAAAGTGGTGCAAGGAGAACAGGCTGTGTGCTAGGCCATGTGCAACATGCCCACACAGAGAGGCAGTGCCCAGTATGTCCCTCACGAACATCAGGTCTCTCACCAACAAGCTGGACGAGAGCCGCTTGAGGTTCATCCCATGTAGGATGGATAGCTAGCTGTGTGGCGATCGTCACTGAGACCTGGCTGGATAACAACATCCCTGACACTGTGGTGGAGCTCAATGGAGGCTGAAACTGAATATTGTCTTGGATAATCAGAGGAAGGTGGATGGTTGAAATTGATGTCATGAAATATATGGATTTCTCCGGTCTGTAATGAAATATATATATATTTTTTTTAAAAATCAACTGATTTCTTTTATATTTGCATTTCCCACACTATCCAGTACTTCATGATTTGGGCTGTTCAGTTGACCAATTACTGCTAAAACACAATCAGCACCTTTGTGTGTGTGTGTTACACACACACACAAACACAGACACACACATTTTATATACACAGGCACTATCCAGGTTACGACATACGCGAGTTATGACCACCTGTACTTACGACCACGTCGAGCGGATGCCTATTATGAGTTTACTGTATATATTTGGCAGCACATCACTTCTGCAGCAAAAGGTTTTCCTTCCTGAATCATATCAAGCAGTTCTACTTTTTCATGCAGCGTCATTGCCTTTTTTCTGGCTCTCCGGCACCTTACCATAAGCCTGAGAAGGTGTGCAGCGTTTGAGTGGCACAATGGAGCTTAACAGTAGTTAAAAACACACACTAAAAAATCACATGCACAAAGTGTGCGTGAATGAGGAAAAAAAGGGCATTACATCATCTCAAAAAATCAGCAGGAGGGAGAACAGCCATTGGCTGAATTTGAATCACGTGACAGTTGCTCGGCAATCCAAGAATATGCGAAGCCTTGAGTACAAAACTGCGAATAGTCAAAGGCCTACTGTGTGTATGTGTGTGTATATATATATATATATATATATATCTTCTTTTCCTTTCGGCTGTTCCCTTCAGGGGTCGCCACAGCAAATGATCTGCCTCCATCTCTCCCTATCCTCTGCATCTTCTACTCTTAATATATATATATATATATATATATATATATATATATATATATATATAAATAAAAGGGCAGGACAAAGACTTTCTATTGAACTCCGTTTATCACTACAGATCTGTTTCGAGGGGTGGTGATTATAGAAGAAGATAATCACCTGAAGAGAGAGGATGGTTTCACCACCCCTCGAAACAGATCTGTAGTGATAAATGGAGTTTCAATAGAAAGTCTTTGTCCTGCCCTTTTATTTTTGTTATTTGCTCTACCAAAAAGTGTTGAGCACTCTCCTACGGAAGGATACACTCAGAAAATCCTATATATATATATATATATATATATACACACACACACACACACACACACACACACACACACATATATATATGTAAGAGTAGAAGATGCAGAGGATAGGGAGAGATGGAGGCAGATCATTTGCTGTGGCGACCCCTGAAGGGAACAGCCGAAAGGAAAAGAAGATATATATATATATATATATATATTAGTCCTTCTCAAAAAATTCTTTTCTCTCAAGAAATTAGCATATTGTGATAAAGTTCTTTATTTTCTGTAATGTACTGATAAAAATTAAACTTTCATATATTTTAGATTCATTGCACACCAACTGAAATATTTCAGGTCTTTTATTGTTTTAATACTGATGATTTTGGCATACAGCTCATGAAAACCCAAAATTCCCATCTCAAAAAATTAGCATATCATGAAAAGGTACTCTAAACGAGCTATTAACCTAATCATCTGAATCAACCAATTAACTCTAAACACCTGCAAAAGATTCCTGAGGCTTTTAAAAACTCCCAGTCTGGTTCATTACTCAAAACCGCAATCATGGGTAGTTTAATCAAGACGTCATGTTCCGCTTCTCCAATTCCAGCTCTAAAAAGAAGTGTTTCTGATGAATGTCCATCGGCATTTACAGACAGAGATAAAGCTAATATGTTGAATGAATATGAGTCTGTAACCAATCTGAATGGTGCAGACAATAAATCTCTTCTAAATTTTGATAGACGCACTAATACTGTTATAGATGATATTAAGATAGAAGTTAATGAGATATCCGACATAATTAAATGTCTACCTCTTAAGAAAGCTGCTGGACCAGATCAGATTAGTCATCAGTTATTGAGATATACTGTTGAGTCTATAAGCCCAGTGTTGTGTATATTTAACACGTCACTGAACTTATCAGTATATCCTAGTCAATGGAAATACGCAATGTTATGCCGCTATACAAGAAGGGTGATAACTCTATTGTATCAAATTATCGCCCGATTTCACTGATAAGCTGTGTTGGAAAGCTGTTTGAAAGGGTGGTTTTCAAACATGTTTATAACATTTTGTGGCAAATGATTTGTTATATAGATATCAATGTAGATTCAGGAGAGGTCACTCTACTGAACAACAACTTGTTGAAACTTATAACCAGATTTGCACATCGCTTGATAAAGATTACTATTGTATGGTTTTTTTGTGATGTCTCTAAAGCATTTGATAGATTTTGGCACATGGGGCTTATGCACAAACTAGAGAAGTATGGAGTTTGTGGAAAACGACTTGAATGGTTTAATAATTATCTAAGTGGTCGCAGTCAATCAGTTTTTGTTCATGGCTCGTTGTCTAAACCTTTGGTGTTAAAAGCTGGAGTACCTCAGGGGTCAGTTTTAGGTCCTTTGCATTTCACTGTTTATGTAAATGAGTTTGCAGATAAATTAAATTGTTTTATTTGGCTTTTTGCTGACGATACTTCATTAGGAACATTGTCAAAAGAAAAGCAATTAATGGAACAGCTTATGAATGAAAATTTAGAACTTCTATGCAATTGGGCAAAGGATTGGTTAATTTCATAGAACCCAGAAAAAACAAACTATGCTATTCACTATTAAGAATAATCAAGATATTAATTTGTATTTTGATGGCTGTAAAGTGAAAGCAGTGGACTCTCACAAACATTTGGGTTTATGTTTTTCATCAAGTGGGAGATGGCACTTTCATATTGAAAATATTGTTAAAAAGACTTCCAGAATGATAGGCTCACTTTGAAAGCGACACTGTCCAAAATTTATACAGTATTTATCAGACTACTTTGAGTATGCATGTGAGGGATGGGACGGGTGTTCGATTGAACAAGCCAACAGATAAGAAAAGTTACAGCTTGAAGCTGTCCGTATTGTTACTGGACTGCCAAGATACGCTTCTTCTCAATCACTATATTTTGAAACAGGCTGGGAATTGCTGTCTGAAAGAAGGCGTGTCCGTAAATTAATGTTACTTTATAAGATACACAAACGTCTTACTCCAACTTTTCTCTGTGTTCTACTACCTCCAGTAGTAGCGAACAGAATGAACTATCCATTAAGAAATAGCCATGATTATAGTATACCTCCTACACGATTAAAATACTCAAAACTTTCATTTTTTCCATCAACAGTTAAATTGTGGAATGATATCCCACTAGGAAACAGAGACAGCAATTCTGTAGTTTCATTTAGATCAGCGTTTTGTCTTAAACCAAAATGTGCACCGGTATATTTTTCATACGGGAAAAGAAAGTTAAATATTTTACACACAAGATTAAGATATATGTCGAGTTCACTTAATTATGATTTATTTAGAATTCATGTAAAGGATGATGCACGCTGTCAGTGTGGCCACAAGTGTGAGAATGTTTTTCACTATTTTCTAGAATGTCCCTGATATAATTTTCAACGTGAACAAATGTTAAAGACTTTAGAGCACATTGTCCATCAAAGAGCACTAATCGATATTAATCTCATTTTAAATGGCAATGCAGATTATTCTCTTAGAGAAAACCAGAATGTTTTCAAATGTGTACAAATATTTATTTGTAATACTAAACGATTCCTTTAATTCTTTTGCATTTCTCCGTCCTTTGTCAGTCTCTTGCTGTATATTTGTAATATAATTACTGTAACAACCTGGAGAGGGCTTTATTAAGCTGGATAACTTGTGCCCAATCCATTTCATGTTCGAATAAAATATGTTTTAATCAATTAATCATGGGTAAGACTGCCGACCTGACTGCTGTCCAGAAGGCCATCGTTGACACCCTGAAGCAAGAGGGTAAGACAGAAGAAATCTCTGAGCGAATAGGCTGTTCCCAGAGTGCTGTATCAAGGCACCTCAGTGGGACGTCTGTGGGAAGGAAAAAGTGTGGCAGAAAACGCTGCACAACCAGAAGAGGTGACCGAACCCTGAGGAATATTGTGGAGAAGGGCCGATTCCAGACCTTGGGGGATCTGTGGAAGCAGTGGAGTGGGCTACAGGTGCCGTATTCCCCAGGTCAAGCCACTATTGAACCAGAAACAGCGGCAGAAACGCCTGACCTGGGCGACAGAGAAGCAGCACTGGACTGTTGCTCAGTGGTCCAAAGTGCTTTTTTCGGATGAAAGCAAATTTTGCATGTCATTCGGAAATCAAGGTGCCAGAGTCTGGAGGAAGACTGGGGAGAAGGAAATGCCAAAATACCTGAAGTCCAATGTCAAGTACCCACAGTCAGTGATGGTCTGGGGTGCCATGTCAGCTGCTGGTGTTGGTCCACTGTGTTTTATCAAGGGCAGGGTCAATGCAGCTTGCTATCAGGAGTTTTTGGCGCACTTCATGCTTCCATCTGCTGAAAAGCTTTATGGAGATGATTTCATTTTTCAGCACGACCTGGCACCTGCTCACAGTGCCAAAACCACTGCTAAATGGTTTACTGACCATGGTATTACTGTGCTCAATTGGCCTGCCAACTCTCCTGACCTGAGCCCCATAGAGAATCTGTGGGATATTGTGAAGAGAAGGTTGAGAGACACCAGACCCAACACTGTGGATGAGCTTAAAGCCGCTATTGAAACATCCTGGGCCTCTGTAACACCTCAGCAGTGCCACAGGCTGATTGCCTCCATGCCACGCCGCATTGAAGCAGTCATTTCTGCAAAAGGATCCCTGACCAAGTATTGAGTGCATAACTGAACATAATTATTTGAAGGTTGACTTTTTTTTGTATTAAAAACATTTTTTTTTAATTGGTGGGATGAAATATGCTAATTTTTTGAGATAGAGATTTTGGGTTTTCATGAGCTGTATGCCAAAATCATCAGTATTAAAACAATAAAAGACCTGACATATTTCAGTTGGTGTGCAATGAATCTAAAATATATGAAAGTTTAATTTTTATCAGTACATTACAGAAAATAATGAACTTAACCACAATATGATAATTTTTTTGAGAAGGACTAGTATGTGTGTGTGTGTGTATATAGATGTATACATACATATATATATACACACACACACACACACACACACACACAGTAGGCCCTCGATATTCGCGGGGGTTCGGTTCCGGCCCCGCCTGCGAATAAAGATAATCCGTGAGTTCTGTACCCGGAAGTAAAACCCCATGTATCATATTACATGCACAAATAAGTATGCGCTAAAATATGCTTCTTAAACACATTCAGTCAGTCTTACTCACTAATACAGTATTAATGTAGTAAAATGTATTTATGATTCAGAAAAACTTGATTTTTTTTACTGTTATATTTATTGATAATAAAATATGAACATTATACAGCATACATATAAAAACATCTTTAAATTCATTCTTTTTGAGACATACGGCACTGTAGTTTTCAAAAATGCCCACTAGAGGAAGGTATTGAATTAGGCATAAGATGACGGAATTCTGGTATGAACTGCATTAAGTTCGAGCAGCTCAGCCACGCCCCTCAGCCGGAGCGAGTAGAAAACAGAGTTTTAGAGTGAGAGAGTTAGAGAGCATGACAAACCAAAGAAGCGGTGATGTGATGCGAGTTAATCCTCTGGTGAGCATGCTTTTGTTTATTGGGAGTAAATGAGAATAGTGAATTCACTACTGAGCAGCTCAGCTGAAGCGGATCATTAAAACACTAAAAAAGACTCATTGACAACTTGTGCACGAATGAGGAAAAAGGGGCATTACAACATCTCAACCAATCAGCAGGAAGGAGGAGAACCATTGGCTGAATTTGAGTGACGTGTCAGTTGCTCGGCAGCCCGCGAATACTCAAACCGTGAGTGTTAAACCGCGAATGGTCAAGGGCCAACTGTACACATATATACACATACAAAATGAAAACATACATACTGTATGTATAATATATTATCCAGTTAAGCTCTATGATGCCACTCAAACTGTCTCTTCAGAAGAAATAAGCTTTTCTCCTGAAGAAATGACAGTTTCCTCTGAAGTGCCTCTTCTTCTTTTCCTTTCGGCTGTTCCCTTCAGGGGTCGCCAGAGCAAATGATCTGCCTCCATCTCTCCCTACCCTCTGCATCTTCTACTCTTACTCAAACGACCTTCATGTCCGCCTTCACCACATCCATAAATCTTCTCTTTGGTCTTCCTCTGGGCCTTTTGCCTGTTAGTTCCAACCTCAGCATCCTACTACCAATATACTCACTATCCCTCCTCTGTACATGTCAAAACCATCTCAATCTAGCCTCTCTGACTTTGTCTCCAAAACATCTAACATGTGCTGTCCCTCTGATGTACTCATTTCTGATCCTATCCATCCTCGTTACTCCCAAAGAGAACCTCAACATTTTCATCTCTGCTACCTCCAACTCTGACTCCTGTCTTTTCCCCAGGGCCACTGTCTCTAAACCATACAACATTGCTGGCCTCATCACCGTCTTGTACACTTTTCCCTTCATTCTTGCCGATACTCTCCTATCACACATCACACCGGACACTTTTCTCCATCCATTCCAACCTGCCTGCACGCGCTTCTTCACCTCTTTTCCACACTCTTCATTGCTCTGGATTGTTGAGCCTAAGTACTTAAAATCCTCCACCTTCTTTATCTCTGCCCCCTGTAACTTCAAAGTTCCTCTTGGGTCCTTGTCGTTCACACATGATTTCCTCCACTTGTTCTCTGCTCTCACTACAGATCACGATGTCATCTGCAAACATCATAGTCCATGGAGATTCTTGTCTAACCTCGTCTGTTAGCCTGTCCATCACCATAGCAAACAAGAAGGGGCTGAGAGCTGACCCTTGATGTAGTCCCACCTCTACCTTGAACTCTTCTGTCACACCGACAGCACACCTCACCACTGTCTTACATCTCTCATACATGTCCTGCACCACTCTAACATACTTCTGTCACTCCAGACTTCCTCATACAATACCACAGTTCTTCTCTCGGCACCCTGTCATATGCTTTCTCCAGATCCACAAAAGGCACAATGCAGCTTCTTCTGACCTTCTCTGTACTTCTCTATTAACATCCTCAAAGCAAACACTGCATCTGTGGTGCTCTTACTTGGCATGAAACCAAACTGTTGTTCACAAATGCTGACCTCTGCCCTTAGTCTTGCTTCCACGATTCTTTCCCATAGCTTCACTGTCTGGCTCATCAACTTTATCCCTCTGTAGGTGCCACAACTCTGTACATCTCCCTTGTTCTTAAAAATGGGCACAAGCACACTTCTCCATTCCTCTGGCATCTGCTCACTCTCTAAGACCTTGTTGAATATTCTTGTCAGAAAATCTACTGCTACCTCCTCTCGACACTTCCATACCTCAACTGGTATGTCATCAGGGCCAACTGCCTTTCCACTCTTCATCCTCTTCAATGCCCTCCTCACTTCTCCCTTACTAATCTTTGCTACTTCCTGCTCCTCAACGGTCACCCCTTCTACTCTTTTTTCTCTCTCATTCATCAGCTCTTCAAAGTACTCTTTCCATCTTCCCAGCACACTTCTGTCATCAGTCAATACATTTCCCTCTCTGTCCTTTATCACTCTAACTTGCTGCACGTCTTTACCATCTCTATTTCTCTGCTGTGCTAACCTGAATAAATCATTTTCTCCATCCTTACTGTTCAACCTATCATACAAGTCATCATACGCCCTCTGTTTGGCCTTTGACACTGCTACCTTCGCCTTACGCTGTGTCTCCCTGTACTCCTGTTTACTCTCTTCGGTCCTCTCAATGTCCCACTTCTTCTTGGCTAACCTCTTCTTTTGTACACACTCCTGCACTTCATCATTCCACCACCAAGTCTCCTTATCTACTTTCCTTCCAGAGGACACACCAAGTACTCTCCTACCGGTCTCCCTGATCACATTTGGCTGTGGTTGTCCAGTCATCTGGAAGCACTTCCTGACCACTCAAAGCCTGGTTCAACTCCTTGAAGAAAACACGACACTCTTCCTTTTTCAGCTTCCACCACTTTGTCTTCTGCTCTGCCTTTGCCTTTTTCACCTTTCTCACCATCAGTGTCATCTTGCACACCACCATCCTATGTTGTTTGGCAACACTCTCACCCACTACTACTTTGCAGTCACTGACTTCCTTCAAATTACATCGCCTACACAAGATGTAGTCTACCTGTGTGCTCTTACCTCCGCTTTCATAAGTCACCCTATGCTCCCGTTTCTTCTTGAAGAAAGTATTCACCACAGCCATTTCCATCCTTTTTGCAAAATCGATCAACATCTGTCCTTCTGTGTTCCTGTCCTAAATACCAAACCTGCCCATCACTTCCTCGTCCCCTCTGTTGCCTGCACCAACATGTCCATTGAAGTCTGCTCCAATGACCACTCTTTCACCTCTGGGGGTACTCTGCATCACTTCATCTAACTCACTCCAGAATCTCTCCTTCTCTTCTCGATCACATCCTGTCTGTGGGGCATAAGCACTAACAACATTGACCATCACGCCTTCAATTTCTAACTTGAGACTCATCACTCTGTCTGACACTCTTTTCACTTCTCGAACATTCCTGACAAACCCCTCCTTCAAGATGACTCCTACTCCATTTCTCTTCCCATCCACACCATTATAAAACAGCTTAAACTCTGCTCCTAAGCTTCTAGCCTTGCTGCCTTTCCACCTGGTCTCTTGAACACACAGTATGTCAGCCAGCTCCCTATCTTTTCCTTGCATAGTTCCAACATTCAAAGTCCCTACTCTCAGTCCTAGGCTCACGCATTTCCCTCTTCTCTCTCTGCCTACGGACACGCCTCCCGCCTCTCCTTCTTCGACGTCTTCGACCAACAGTAGTCCAATTTCCATCAGCACCCTGTTGGTTGACAGCACTGATGGCGGTCGTTGTTAACCCGGGCCTCGACCGATCCGGTATGAATTTTGTTTTGATCATTTGCATTTTTTAAATATGGCAGAAGTTTTACACCGGATGCCCTTCCTGTCGCAACCCTCTGCATTTATCCGGGCTTGGGACCGGCATAAGGGGGAGAGACACTGGTTAGTGCCCCCCCGCCTCATGGCTGCATTTGAAGAGGAATAATCATCTTAACTGTTGTAAAGCTGTAGTATTAAAGTCTTTTTCAATTATTATACCAGTACAATGCCGAAATTAATGTTTAGAATGTGTGTGTGTGTGTGTGTGTGTGTATGTGTGTGCGTGTTTTCTCCCGCTCCGGCTGAGAGGAGTGGCTGAGCTGCTCGGCCTGAATGCAGTTCATACTTAAATTAAGTAATCTCATTTACTCCCTATAAACGCAAGCCGCACGCTTACCCCAATTAAAGAGTGCTTCTTAAGTCCTTCCCCTTTGAATGTGGGGTGTTTGTTGCAGGTGAGACACTGAGCTTGATCTTGCACACTTAAATCAGAAGTCCGGATAAGCTGCGCTTTGTCTCACAAGCTCCGTTTGTCACCTGCAACAAACGTGCGAGTTCATCCTCTGGTGCGGAGGTAAGCATGCTTGTGTTTATTGAGAGTAGATGAGAAGAGTGAAATTCGGGTGTGAGCCACGGAACAGCTCAGCCACACCCCTCAGCCGGAGTGGACAGAAAGAGTGAGAGAACACAGCCATCAAAATCAAAGTCCCCCCCAAAACACAGACCATAACAAAAAGAACATGAAATGTAATAAATTGGAGAAACAAAACGATAAACATGCCACACCACATTACATAAAATCACACACACAAACATTCTAAACATTAACTTAGGTACTGTACTGGAATAATGATTGAAAAAGACTTAAATACTAGAGTGCTTTCACATGATTATTCCTCTTCAGGCACTTCAGAAGAAACTGTCGTTTCTTCAGGAGAAAGTCTTATTTCTTCAGAAGAGACATCCAACGTCATTACCTTTTCTATTGCTTAGCCAGAGAAGACGCACAGCGTTTGAGTGGCATCATAGAGCTTAACTGGTAATTAAAACACACTTAAAAAAAGGCTCATTGACAACGTGTGCGCGAATGAGGAAAAGGGGGCATTATATCAGCTCAACCAATCAGCAGGAAAGAGGACAACCTTTAGCTGAATTTGAATGACATGTCAGTTGCTTGGCAGTCTGCGAATATGCAAACAGTGAGTGCAAAAGGCCTACTGTGTACATATGTGTATGTGGCTGTGTTCCACAAACATAGAGAGACAAGCAGTGAAAGAGGGACAGAGGCACAGAGAGAAAGAGAAAACACTGCTGTACCATCAACCAGGCAGTTAACAACCAAGATGATGGCAGTCATGCTGGGTGCCACGGTGGCGTAGTGGTGAACACATCCTGGGTTCCTGTTGTTCTTGTTGATTGGTTCAATGTGGCATGTGCTAAACTTGACATTCATGTTGATTGGCTCGATTTTACTTCCTGGAAAATGTTTCAAGGAACAGCACAGGGAGGGAAAAGTAAGGGGTATTTTTTTAATTAATGCTGTTTTCTGTTTATTTTCAGCTTTCATGCAAGTAGTTTGGTTGATACCACAAAATGAATAACACATTACCAGTAAAAGTCTTTTATTGTTCTGTTATTATTCATGTTTTCCACATGAATGGTAATAAGCACTTACCGTTCCACTCCGCTGGTAACATTTTAATAAGCGC
Source organism: Plotosus lineatus (assembly GCA_024760905.1). Taxonomy (NCBI): domain Eukaryota; kingdom Metazoa; phylum Chordata; class Actinopteri; order Siluriformes; family Plotosidae; genus Plotosus; species Plotosus lineatus. The sequence goes on from CM045741.1 coordinate 1,707,156, forward strand.
CCACCCACTCAAATTTTTTTTAGGTGCCCTGGGCGCTTATCACGTCAAATATGGTAAGTGGTTTTGGAAATGGATGAAGGTAATGATGGAGCAGAAATACAGGAACAGACATTTACACAGAAATCGATTTGATGACCGAAAGACATTTGATGGTACAGAGAAGCAATGAGCCAGACACGCCCCTTTACTCTCAAACCCAATATGGACACCACAATGATTCAGATTTATTGATTACGGGATTAATACATTCATTTTGTTTTTCCATCACCTGCAGAGAGGACTGTGTACATCACATTATAGAAATAACTAAAACAGGTATGGTACTCGAGGAGTAAGCACGCAGTATCGGCGCTCCTGAGGCAATCACTTTACACCGGGATTATCATGGCGGGGAGACAAAATATTACTAAGACAAATAATAAAACGGGTTCTAGCGGATCAAATGAGCCTAAAATCAGCACGTATTTTCGCTTACAAGATGGACAGCAGGACGATGAGACCAGTCAGCCGTTTACCTCGCCGCCATTAAACCTGACAAGTACCGACGGTCCGGGCTCAGATACAGATTGGAAGGAATTTCTACGTCAAGAACTAAACAATCAGGCCAGCCTAATATGTACCAGGATTGACTCGGTTAAGGAAGAAGTTGCAGACTTGGCCAAGCACATTACTACTGTGCAGTCTGCGGCAGATTTTGTTTCGAATGCAGTGCAAGAACTTGAAACCAAAATGGTGACATCTGAAAAGATGTAAATTTGAATAAATTATTTGGTGAGCATGAACTACCATCCTTGAGTGTTAAAGAGGCTGAAGAAATGGGAAGCATACTAACTTTGGATGAATTAACAAAAGCATTAAAAAAATATGTCCAATGCAGCCGTGAGGGGGGGAGCACAAACCAGTGTCTCTCCCTCACGCCGGTCCCAAGCCTGGATAAATGCAGAGGGTTGCGTCAGGAAGGGCATCCGGCATAAAACAAATGCCAAATAAACTATGCGAATCAAAAGAAAGAATGATATACCGGATCGGTCGAGGCCCAGGTTAACAACGACCGCCATCAGTGCTGTCAACCAACAGGGTGCTGATGGAAATTGGACTACTGTTGGTCGAAGAAGGAGAGGCGGGAGGCGTGTCCGTTTCCAGAGAGAGAAGAAGAAAGGCATGAGTCTAGGACTGAAAGTAGGGACTTTGAATGTTGGAACTATGGCAGGAAAAGGTAGAGAGCTGGCTGACATGATGCAGAGGAGGAAGGTGGACATACTGTGTGTTCAGGTGACCAGGTGGAAAGGTAGCAAGGCAAGAAGCATAGGAGCAGGGTTTAAGCTGTTTTTTCGTGGTGTGGATGGGAAGAGAAATGGAGTCATCTTGAAGGAGGAGTTTGTCAGGAATGTTCTAGAAGTGAAAAGAGTGTCAGACAGAGTGATGAGTCTCAAGTTAGAAATTGAAGCTGTGATGGTCAATGTTGTTAGTGCTTATGCCCCACAGACAGGATGTGAGCTAGAAGAGGAGAGATTCTGGAGGGAGTTAGATGAAGTGATGCAGAGTACCCCCAGAGGTGAAAGAGTGGTCATTGGGGCAGACTTCAATGGACATGTTGGTGCAGGAAACAGAGGGGACGAGGACGTGATGGATAGGTTTGGTATCCAGGACAGGACCGCAGAAGGACAGATGTTGGTAGATTTTACAAAAAGGATGGAAATGGCTGTGGTGAATACTTTCTTCCAGAAGAGAGGAGCATAGGGTGACTTATAAAAGTGGAGGTAGGAGCACACAGGTGGACTACATCTTGTGCAGGCGATGTAATTTAAAGGAAGTCAGTGACTGCAAAGTAGTAGTGGGTGAGAGTGTTGCCAAACAGCATAGGATGGTGGTGTGCAGGATGATGCTGATGGTGAGGAAGGTGAAGAAGGCAAAGGCAGAGCAGAAGACAAAGTGGTGGAAGTTGAAAAAGGAAGAGTGTCAGGTTGTCTTCAAGGAGGAGTTGAAAGAGGCTTTGGGTGGTCAGGAAGTGCTTCCAGATGACTGGACAACTACAGCTAATGTGATCAGGGAGACAGGTAGAATACTTGGTGTGTCACCTGGAAGGAAAGTAGATAAGGAGACTTGGTGGTGGAATGAGGAAGTGCAGGAGTGTGTACAAAGGAAGAGGTTAGCTAAGAAGAAGTGGGACATTGAGAAAACCGAAGAGAGTAAACAGGAGTACAGGGAAACACAGCGTAAGGCAAAGGTAGCAGTGTCAAAGGCTAAACAGAGGGCGTATGATGACTTGTATGCTCGGTTGGACAGTAAGGAGGGAGAAAATGATTTATCCAGGTTGGCACAGCAGAGAAATAGAGATGGGAAGGACGTGCAGCAAGTTAGATTGATAAAGGACAGAGAGAGAAATGTATTGACTGATGATAGAAGTGTGCTGGGAAGATGGAAAGAGTACTTTGAAGAGCTGATGAATGAGGAAAATGAGAGAGAAAAAAAAGAGTAGAAGAGGTGACTGTTGAGGACCAGGAAGTAGCAAAGATTAGTAAGGGTGAAGTGAGGAGGGCACTGAAGAGGATGAAGAACGGAAAGGCAGTTGGTCCTGATGACATACCGGTGGAGGCATTTTACATGTAAAACGAGTGATTCGTTCCGAGGCTCCCAATACTACCCTCTAAACCCTTTAAAAATGATAAAAGTATACCTTTTAAGGCCTCCTTCTGCTTCAATATTGTACTGATGGTAGACAGGTTTGGCCATATTCCTTTGCAATATCACTCAACCACATGCCACAAGCCCGCTTCTTCTTTTCACTTTCACCGGGAATCACACGCGCGTGTGTTCACCATGTCTTCTTAGCAGAGTTATAATC
>CM045741.1:1715000-1922500 GCA_024760905.1 Plotosus lineatus
TAATACGCTTCAGTGCCTTACCAGAAGACAGAGAAGTTGTGCAGCGTTTTGGTGGCATGACTGAGCTTAAAAACAGAAAAAAACCCCCAAACAACACATGCACAGTTTGCGCGAGCAAAAGGGGGGCGGGACATCAGCTCAACCAATCAGCAGAAAGGAGGACAGCCATTGGCTGGATTTGAATGACGTGCCGGTTGCTGGGCAGACCGCGTGTACTCAAACCGCGAGTGCAAAACCACGAATAGTCAAGAGCCTACTGTACCGGTGGAGGTATGTAAGTGTCTAGGAGAGGTAGCAGTAGATTTTCTGACAAGAACATTCAACAAGGTCTTAGAGAATGAGAGGATGCCAGAGGAATGGGGGAGAAAAGTGCTTCTGCCCATTTTTAAGAACAAGGGAGACGTGCAGAGTTGTGGCAATTATCTAGGACAGGAACACAGAAAGACAGATGTTGATCGATTTTGCAAAAAGGATGGAAATGGCTGTGGTGAAAACTTTCTTCCAGAAGAGAGAGGAGCATAGGGTGACTTATGAAAGCGGAGGTAAGAGCACACAGGTAGACTACATCTTGTGTAGGTGGTGTAAGTTGAAGGAAGTCAGTGACTGCAAAGTAGTAGTGGGTGAGAGTGTTGCCAAACAGCATAGGATGCTGGTGTGCAGGATGATGCTGATGGTGAGGAAGGTGAAGAAGGCAAAGGCAGAGCAGAAGACAAAGTGGTGGAAGCTGAAAAAGGAAGAGTGTCGTGTTGTCTTCAAGGAGGAGTTGAAACAAGTTTTTGGTGGTCAGGAAGTGCTTCCAGTTGACTGGACAACTACAGCTAATGTGATCAGGGAGACAGGTAGGAGAGTACTTGGCGTGTCCTCTGGAAGGAGAGGAGATAAGGAGACTTGGTGGTGGAATGAGGAAGTGCAGGAGTGTGTACAAAAGAAGAGGTTTGCTAAGAAGAAATCGGACATTGAGAGGACCGAAGAGAGTAAACAGCTGTACATGGAGACACAGCATAAGGCGAAGGTAGCGGTGTCAAAGGCCAAACAGAGGGTGCATGATGACTTGTATGCTCAGTTGGAAAGTAAAGAGGGAGAAAATGATTCATACAGGTTGGCACAGCAGAGAAATAGAGATGGGAAGGACATGCAGCAAGTTAGAGTGATTAAGGACAGAAGGGGAAACGTGTTGACTGATGACAGAAGTGTGCTGGGAAGATGGAAAGAGTACTTTGAAGAGCTGATGAATGAGGAAAATGAGAGAGAAAAAGAGTAGAAGTGGTGACTGTTGAGGACCAGAAAGTAGCAAAGATTATCAAACAATAACAAAGTTGGTCCTGATGACATACCCGTGGAGGTATGGAAGTGTCTAGGAGAGGTAGCAGTAGATTTCCTGATAAGAATATTCAACAAGGTCTTAGAAAGTGAGCAGATGCCAGAGGAATGGAGGAGAAGTGTGCTTGTGCCCATTTTTAAGAACAAGGGAGATGTACAGAGTTGTCGCAACTACAGAGGGATAAAGTTGATGAGCCATACAATGAAGCTATGGGAAAGAATAGTGGAAGCTAAGGGCAGAGGTCAGCATTTGTGAACAACAGTTTGGTTTCATGCCAAGAAAGAGCACCACAGATGCAGTGTTTGCCTTGAGGATGTTAATAGAGAAGTACAGATAAGGTCAGAAGGAGCTGCAATGTATCTTTGTGGATCTGGAGAAAGCATATGACAGGGTGCTGAGAAAGGAACTGTGGTATTGCATGAGAAAGTCTGGAGTGACAGAGAAGTATGTTACAGTGGTGCAGGACATGTATGAGAGATGTAAGACAGTGGTGAGGTGTGCTATCGGTGTGACAGAAGAGTTCAAGGTGGAGGTGGGACTGCATCGATGGTCAGCTCTCAGCCCCTTCTTGCTTGCTATGGTGATGGACAGGCTGACAGATGAGGTTAGACAAGAATCTCCATGCACTATGATGTTTGCAGATGACATTGTGATCTGCAGTGAGAGCAGAGAACAAATGCAGGAAAATCTAGAGAGGTGGAGGTATGCCCTGAAAATGAGAGGAATGAAGGTTCGCCTGAGTAAGACAGAATACATGTGTGTGAACGACAAGGACCCAAGAGGAATGGTGAGGTTACAGGAAGCAGAGATAAAGAAGGTGGAGGCTCAACAATCCAGAGCAATGGAGAGTGTGGAAAAGAGGTGAAGAAGCGTGTGCAGGCAGGTTGGAATGGTTGGCGAAACGTATCTGGTGTGATGTGTGATAGGAAGGTATCGGCAGGAATAAAAGGAAAAGTGTACAAGACGGTGATGAGGTCAGCAATGTTGTATGGTTTAGAAACAGTGGCCCTGGGGAAAAGACAGGAGGCAGAGCTGGAGGTAGCAGAGATGAAAATGTTGAGGTTCTCGTTGGGAGTAACGAGGATGGATAGGATCAGGAACGAGTCGATCAGAGGGACAGCACATGTAAGAGATTTTGGAGACAAAGTCAGAGAGGCTAGATTGAGATGGTTTGGACATGTACAGAGGAGGGATAGTGAGTATATTGGTAGTAGGATGCTGAGGTTGGAACAACCAGGCAGAAGGCCTAGAGGAAGACCAAAGAGAAGATTTATGGATGTGGTGAAGGAGGAAATGAAGGTAGTTGGAGTAAGAGTAGAAGATACAGAGGATATGGTGAGATGGAGGCGGATGGTTGGCTGTGGCGACCCCTGAAGGGAAAAGCCAAAAGGAAAAGATTATATTATATGTGTGTCTGTCTTCCTTTCGGCTTTTTCCCTTTTACTCGGGAGTTGCCACAGCGAATCATCTCGATCGCACGTTTGATTTGGCAGAGGTTTTTACGTCGGATGCCCTTCCTGTCACAACCCTTTTAGCAAGGGACAGAAACACGCTGACGACTTTGCAGCTCCTCTTTATGAAAGTCAGCAATGGTTCTTTTACATGCCGCTCACCACAGACAGTGAGAGACATGGCCCGCCTTTGATAACCCAGTTAGCTGCACTGGGGGGGACAGTGAGCCTCGAACCCCCAACCTTTGAATCAGCGATCCAGCGCCCTATACCACTAGACCGCCACTGCCCCATATATATATATATATATATATATATATCCACACACACACACACAGTATCGAAATAACTAACAAACAATCCATGTCCGGTACAAATACACACACTCACACACACGGATACACGGATACATGCATACATACACACAGAGAGTGAGATATGTGCTCCCATGTTTATCTTTGTCAGGTTCTGAAGGAGTGAGCTCAACTTATTTACTTTTCACTGAAACATAGAAACAAACCTTAGGAGCCATATAAAGTACATGTATATATCTTCTTTTCCTATCGGCTTTTCCCTTTTTCAGAGGTCGCCACAGTGAATCGTCTAATTGGCATGTTTGATTTGGTTCATAGGTCTTCGTTCGGATGCCCTTCCTGTCACAACCCTTTATGAAGGGACAGAAACATGCTGACGGCTTTGCAGCTCCTTTACGAAAGTCAGCAATGGTTCTTTTACATCAACCTCTCACCATTTCATTGCACTCCAAGTTTAAAAGAAGTAAAACAAACAAAAAAAGAAGTAAAAATTGTGATTGGCATCAATATGAAAATAATCAAGAACCAAACAATAATTAGCTGCAGGAGAAAGCAACTTCTCTCCAGGACTGAATTCCACATGAGTCCTGATGGTGTCCACAGTGCAGAGGAGGACAGTGCACATCCCTGATCTCTATCCTGTGCACTGCACCACTACACCTTCCACAAACACATTCAGCATTCAGCCGCTGTTCTCTCACTTCAACTCACCTGGATGTGAACAGCAGAACGCGGTGAACCGCCTCAAACGCCCAGCACGGAGCAGATGGAACTGTGAGAGGGAAAAGTCTGTCAGAAAGATTGGAACTGAAAGAGGATGAGAAGGAGAGCTCAGCTCGCTCATCAGCACTTCTTCTATTTCTCTCAATGTGTGGAGGAACGAGAGCTACACGCTCACAGCGACCCCTACTGGAGGAGGAAAAACACCCAGGAACAGCCACAGAGAGAAACAAATTTTATTCTCAAGTAAATCTGAATGAAATTTCACTGAACCTTAAAGGCAATCATGGATAAAGTTAATTATTAATAATTGTGTAAATCATTTAAATAAGGTGTTTTATTTAAGTTACGTTTCATTAAAATAAGTCTTCGTAATCATTCTAAAGAAACTTAATTATTTTCATATGGTGAAATATACATAACACAATTAATGATAATTAATTGCAAATTTATTCAAATGTAATTCAAAGTTTTAGAATCAGAAAAAAGAATCCTTATTATATATATATGTTGTCAGGTCAGGTTTTTCCCTGCTTCTGGTAACATGTAAGCCAGTACAACCTGTTGCATGGTCGAGTGATCAGCTATTAAACCGGCTCCCCTCCATGTTCCAAATTTGGTGAGTCGGGCGGCGGGCAACCCAGTAGGAATAAAAACAAAACCTATCAAAAGGGCGGATGAACTCTTTAGAGTCAACGGCCAGCTAGCTTGAGATGGTGTCCCAATAAAAACACCCTGCAGAAAAAACTTTGGCCTCTACTGTGGATTTGTTGCCCTTTGTATACAGCCATGACAAGCTGTTATGGCTGTCACCTACACCAGAATTCTGGCATGGCACCCAAATTGATTGACTCATATTTGTGTGTGTGTATATATATATATATATATATATATATATATACACACACACACACACACACACGTGTATAATATATACACACACACACATACACATATATGGGGCAGTGGTGGAATCCGAATGCTCGAGTTCGAATAAATTGGAATCCCAACAAAAGATCCGTGACTTTTTTCCGTCCCGGAAACCGAACAAAAACCGGAAGTCGAACTCGAGAAATGCGCGAGAAAAAAACAAGACCGAGAGGGAGGGAAAAGTGCGCGACTTATGGAAGTTGTTGATGCTATGTATCACCCTGATAAAGTGCGCTGTTCTGTGGAAGTCTGGAAGTTGTTGATACTATGTATCACCCTCATTAAGCTAAAGCTAGCGCTAAAGCACTAAAGCTAAGCTAAAGCGCTGGCAGCGCTGTGAACACTGTTTTCATCTCCAAAAGTGCAGGAGACAGTGTGATGAAAGCAGGTGCGCTTTATTGTTCACAGGGAAGGCACTATAACATGGGGAAACGTATGTCACCGTTAGAGATGCGGAGAAACAGCGAGAACTGGTGGAGCACGGAGCTGAGAGCCAGAGAGATCACGGGGAAGAGGGACAATCTTCTAGCACTGGAATGAGCACTCTGCTTGTCTTTATAGCCCGTGATCAAGTGGAATCAGGTGTGTGTATGTTTAGCGCTCCACCCGCGTGTGACTTCAATGCGCAGAGAGAGAGAGAGAGAGAGAGAGAGCGAGCGAGCAAGAGAGTTCTCGGCCAAAACCAGAGTCTCTCACAACACAGAGCGTAATATAGTGTACTGTATTCAGTAATTTTTTCACTTAATTTGCAGACCTATGGTATGAGTTACGGTACTGTTAATTTCTGTTCAAAAGACGATGGAATGGATTAAGACTATTTCCATTATTTGTAATGGGAAAAGCAGATTCGGACTTTAAACAAATCAGAATCCGAACAGCCGTCTTGAACGGATTAAGTTCGAGTACCAAGACTCCACTATGTGTGTATTGTATTGTATTGGCAGTACACTGGCGTAGTGGGTTGTACGTTTCCCTCACTGCAAGAAACTCTGTGTTCGATTCACAGCTTGGGCGGCTGTGTAGAGTTTGCTTGTTGTCTCTGTGCTTGTGAGGGTTTCCTCCGAGTACTGCGGTTTCCTCCCATGGTCTAAAAACATGCACAGAAGGGTAATCCCCCTCAGATCATCAGAAGACAGCAGGTTAGTCACCTTCAAACGACGGCTGTAAACTTCTACCTAAATTCGCACTATGCTTCACACAAACACACACACACACACACACAGCAGTGGGCTGCCACGTACTTTGGTGCACCTGGAGAGGTTTGGGGGGGTTTGGTGCCTTGCTCAGGTGGAGAAAGGGATGGTGCTGCTCACCTTCCTCAACACACGTTTTCCCTCTTGGTTCAGGAATCGAACCAGCGACCTTTTGGTCCTAAAGCCGCATGCGTAACCATTAGGCCACGGTGGCCCCATAACTGAGTGCAGATAGTTTTGGTATCGGTGCCAGTGCTTCTTAAACTGTATCAAACCTGACAACCATTTCCTCATGAACTATGATTAGTATGAGTGCTTCACACACTTCAGGAGACGGTCAGAACCGTTCTCACCTGTGGGGGTGTAGCTTGGTACAGCGAATCACAGCCAACTGCCATGTTCACTTTGAAGCCTGAATCCGATCATCCTGTTCATTTCAGATTACAGATCATTTCAGATCCCTAACTTGTGAACCAAATACGTTCCGGACAGCCATTCATTAGATGAATTTGTTTGTAAGTCGTTAAAAGACTGTAAGTCTTTAGTGTGGAACGTACGTTTAAAGCTTGTATAAGTAACCTCTACGAGTTTGTACTGTATACAATCTCTCTCTCTCTCTCTCTCTCTCATATATATATATATATATATATATATATATATATATATATATATATATCTACAGTATAGTGTTGCTTATGAAAATGGTCGATACAGCGATGCAAACACAAAAAAAAAGAAAAAGTGTTATGTAAATTGTCTACCTCTGCATTATTTGTAATTTGGATCTAAGTGTATTTCAGGATAATGTTAATCATATTTCATACTTATATTTATGATATATCTTTCTTTAGATTTTATTCAATTTCTATTTCTACTTGTTCTTCACTTTCACTTTCAACCTCGGGCAGCCTTGTTCGTATGCCCGGATGTTCGTAAAAAGAATGTTCGTAAGTAGGGCAGCGTCTGTACATACCGCAAGTGATCTGATCTGCTCTGTGCACATGCTAACACTCTCCACTCTACCATGGCGACGATGGTTACTATGGTAACATGTACACCTGAACTTGCATAGTTCATACAACTACCATAAACAAATGAAAACAGGACTGTGAGGGTTTCGCAAAGTCTTGTACAAGTTACAACAAGGCACCAGAGACGAAGGAGGCTCTGCCGTGTTCACTTTTATTTCCTGAAGTCGTCGCCACCGGCCCGAGAGCACAGGGTCCACAGCACACTGGCCTGAACTGGTTACGTCCGTTGGGGTGGTGTTGTGAGTGATGCAGTAAAGCAGCCTCGTGTAGTCGTGAGTCTGATGGAAGTTCTGTGTGATATATATATAATGATGTCAGTTCAGCAAAGCTGTACTGAACAGTGGGTGAAAATAAGGGGTGAACGGGTCGCATTGCGGTCGTATTGAACATGGTTCAGAAACGTTGCTAAAGGCGACAACACGGCAGCGACGAGGCAGCAAGACTCTAACACCCAGTTCTGAGAAGTGCCATGAAATTTTAAATAATTTGGAAATGTGGTTTTTGGCAGTCACTGCCTCATATTGGTGAAAATTGCGGTGTTAAAGTGATATCCAATGGACCGCCCTCAGAACTGCCCTGTGTGAGCCCTGCTTTAGCGACTGGGTGAGATGTGTATCCAGAAATGATGCAAGCGTAACTGAAACCAGTTTCATCCCTGGCTTGGATCAGATTTGCTTTTTTCCCCCCACTGTTCACACCTCAATGTGGATACAAGGATTTAAATCAGATTTAAAGTTACTGCTCCACGGAAATCTGAGCATTCTGGGCATCATGCTTTTCTGTCGGTTTTGGGAATCGGTGATGCGGGCGGTTGGGTCGAGCAGATTGTGAGTTGCCTCAAGTAGTTTTTCCTGTGGGTTTCACCTTCGCCGCTGTTCCTCCACTGTTCCCCTTGCAGTATAAATACGGATCTCCCTCAGATTCCAAAGCGCAACCTCGACACGGTGATGAGTTTTGAGCAGAAATTCCCACATGGTTACGTCTGATTATTTTTTGGTGAAAATGATAAACACCTAAAAAGAAAAATCAATACAAGCGAAGACCTCTGCACTCACCTCTGCACTCGATACACTTGGAAATGGCGCTTATTAATAAACTTCGCCATCTGCGGCTTGATCGGCGCAGCAGTTGGGGCGCATCAACCGTCTCAGATATTTATCTTTGCACCAGTGTGTGACTGAGACACTAAACTCTGCGGCAGACTGGACCTCTGTACCAATCGGCCCACGTTTCTCAGAACAATCCTAACTGGGTTTGAGTTGCTCTGATGGGAGACGCAGCAGGTCCTGGATCTCGGCCGTATGAACAAGTCTGTGTCGCTGTAAGTTGGTATAGCGGGTGAAGCCCCTCCCACACGCCGCACAGCGATATGCTTTCTCTCCAGTGTGAACGTGTTGGTGTCGCTGGAAACTGCTGTGCCGAGTGAAACTCTTCCCGCACGCCGGGCAGTAGAACGGCTTCTCCCCCGTGTGGACGTGCCGGTGCTCCTGAAGGTCGGCTGCTTGGGTGAAACTCCTCCCGCACTCCGGGCAGCGATGGGGTTTTTCTCCGGTGTGAAAGAGGAGGTGCTTTTGGAGATTGCCCTTCTGCGTGAAGCTCATGCCGCAGGCAGAGCACTGGTACGGTCGCTCCCCTGTGTGGATGCGCTGGTGCTGCTGCAGATTGCTCTGGTCACCAAAGCTCTTCCCACACTCCAGGCAGCGGTACGGCTTCTCCCCGGTGTGGATGCGCTGGTGTTGCTGGAGATGGCTCCTCTGGGTGAAGTTCATGCCGCAGGCAGAGCAGTGGTACGGTTTCTCCCCGGAGTGGATGCGCTCATGCTGCTTCAGATTGCTCTTCTGGTTGAAGCTCTTGCCACAGTGCGAGCACTGGTAGGGTTTCTCCCCAGAGTGGATCCGCTGGTGCTGATTGAGGTTGCTCTTCTGGCTGAAGGTTTTCCCACACTGGGAACACTGATGAATCTCTTTTGGACTAAATCCCAGAGAGGCGTCTCTGAGTAGCGGACCAAAAGTCCATCGCTGGCTGCTGGAGCTCTCTGAAGGTTCCCGATTCTCACATTTAATTTCTTCTGCTTTCATCATGGTCGGAGCTCTCGACTGTTTTGAGGGAAATTTATAACTGAGGGGAAAGTGGACCGAGGGACTCTGAGATGATATGACGCCACTCATCTGGAGAAAAAGGGGGAAAAAACAGAAAACCCTGTAAGTTTGGTTTAATTTCATGAACTTCTGAGAAAACTTTCCGTTTTTTTAACCGCTTCCCAGTTTTCTATTCCAAAATGATCTGCAGAAACTTCCCACCCAACACGCCTTCCATCCCCAGAACACACGACCTAACGACAAGCTGCCGTGTGCACACGCCCGAGGGCGGCCGAAAACGGGGAAGGGGCCGTGTGCCCGGTCGTCACAAGGAGGCCTTGCACTTCAGACATGTGAAAATCATGTGACTTTTTTTTTTTTAAACATAAAGAAGGATTTTTACATTTCTGCAACACTTAAAAATATTCAGTGAAAATATTAACTGTCCAGAAAAACTCAAACGTTTATCACCACCTTCCGCAGGACGTTGTTCTCTTTTAAATGACGTAAAAAGTTCTGCACACATTTGGGGGACGTGCACTCCACAGCATCACATGGTGCAAGTAAGAAACCAGAACGCTGGTGCTGACCCGTGCTGGGGGCTCGTGATCATTTTAGTTTTGAAATATTTTTAATTACTTGAAATCTGAAAAGTGCTTTTTTTGGACCCCCGTATAGGAGTCATTTCATTATAACAATGCCGAGTATAACACTAACTGTGCTGGTTCTGGTTCTGATAACTATATTAAGGCTCCAGGGGGAACCTTAGCGCCTCTAATTGTTCTGTTTCGTGCACAATGAAACCCACTTTATAACCGAAACTTTCTATAAAAACAGTCGCTGTGCTTTATTAGGAACATCGGTCTGCTCCGATCTACAGCGACACAATCAGCCCCTCATGGGCCAGTCAGTCAGGAGCTTCAGTTAACATTTACTTCAAACACCAGAAGGAAGGAAACGTCTAATCCTCGGGAACCGTGACTGTTACGTATGCCTAATGGATTCTATCCCGGACGAGCCCCCACTTTTGTTACGGATAGGACAATTCAGATGATTGAAATTGCCCTATGAAACCAGCAAAGCATAACAGACCATGACATAAACTATGTACAATTTAATAATATGAACAAAATAAGACAAAGATCATATTATTTATAACTTAGACCTAAACCATATACAAGTTACCCAAGGGTCCCATAGTCACCAAGCGCCTGCAACAGGGTAAATTTAGTATTGGCGCATGTGCTGGCGGGGAAAGGCTTGCCATCCCACGTGATTGAACGAAACAATTGATGACCATCCTCGCGTGGGCTGTGCGTGGCCGTGGATGATGGCCTTCGACGATGAAGTCCCGAACGGCACTGGAGTGAAGCACGTTCCATGATCCACCTTGGAGGACTTCCCCTTTTGGTGATCCGCCGCGATAAGTCTCCTGGGGTGATCTCCCATAAGCGACACGAAGAGACCCGAAATCCTGGAGGAGACTGGAACAGCCTGTAAGTCGGCAACCAGTCCTTAATATAGATTCCCCCAACAAGTTGTTTTCTCTCTGGTACAAGCCTGAACATGCCCAGACAAGCCCAGACATGTCTGTGTTGCTCCTTCCCTCTGTTGGATTGCGCGACTCCAGTCTTCTTTTGGAAAATTACAGACTCAAACTGCTGAGTGACACCATGTGACTTTCTTCCATTATTTTTATATTTACATTCACACAAATATTTACCTTAACACCCCATAACAGTGACATGGACCTCTTTTGGGTTTTTCAGAACATTCTGATTTCTTGCTTGGATTTTCCAAACAGCCTCACGTGATATTGCAGAAAGTGTGAAAAAGAAACACATGGTGGTCGATGATTCCGTGGATGGTTCCATGGACAAAACATAAGAGAACACAAGAAACTGGCGCAGGTGGTTTGAGCTCCTGAGAATGATACATGTAGGAACTCGTATATTTACCATTTACAGCCATGTTGAGCAGAAAAGCATTTCAGCCTGAACACAAGATCAGATGTGGCAGAAAAGGACTGAAACCCTGAAGAATGCATCAGGTTTCAGGACCAAGTCAACCAATAACATCCAAGCACCGTAACCCAAGGCTCCCATAGTACACCATTGCTCCTTATTTCTGTACACCGGTGTTGTGCTTTTGGGGTTTTTTTTTGTCCCACTCTGGATAAACTTTGCAAAAAAATGTTTTCCTCCTCGCTCTGGTGCTTGATGTGAACATCAACTGAAGCTGCTGACGTGATTTACTACAGCTTCCTGCTGGAGCTTCTATCACATGATGGAGAAGTGTGAAAATAAATAGGTGTTTCTATTAAAGTTGGACAAAAACATCACCTGAACCGCTGAGTCCCGCTTCGGACTTATGGACTTACAACTGCAGCTTCACATACTGGCTGCAGTACCTGATTCATTCTGTTTACACCATCTGGGTTCATGCTCATGCCAATCGATGATTTACTTTCCTCATCCATCCTTTTACAAAAACAAAAAACGAACATTAGCTGGCGGCTATGATGGAGCTATAAACTGTTTTACACTATCAAAAGCAGATTCTGTGGCATCATCATCCACCGTTAAAAACATTACACACGACGAACACAGCATCCAACACCGCCAGACACAGCAGGGCTTCAGGTGGTCATTCCCGGCTGTGACTCATCGTCTGAATGTAATGAAACTCACCACAAGTCAGACCTTATTTTAAAAAAGGGTTAAAATAGATGTCTTTCAAACTTTCAGAAACAAAAACAAAAATCCATACATGTCAATACCTCATATCAAGTTGTTTAATTCGACGCTACAACTCTGTGACATGAGGTAATATTTATTTATGTTGTTTTGGATCAATTTCATTATTTTCCAAATTCATATTATTTATAACGATTTTAATAATAATAATAATAATAATAATAATAACAACTGAAAGAATGACTTTGTCTGGATGTTCTGGATGGTTCTCCTCATCCTTCATTCAGTTTCTGATCTGCTTTATTCTACAAGCACCACAAGGGAGGCTGCAGCCCATCTCAGCTGGTTCTGGGAAAGCAGCTGGTACAACCTGAACATATCAGGCCATTACATGGCCAAAAAAGTCACACACACACCCGTAGTGGCAATTTGGAACAGCCCATTAGGAGGAAACTGGAGTACCTGGAGGATACCCATGCAAACGTCTCACAGAAATTCCCTCCTGAGACTGAAACCCAGAACCTCTTGCTGTGAGGACTATGTGCTACTTACTACAGCACCACACAGCCCGGTCCAAGTGAATTAGTATGAAGATGTGTTTCTGAAAAGACGACTGTAATGATGATAATAATTTTAATCCATCTTGAAAAATTATGATGATTTACAGACATTCCAGACATAGTGCAGATATGATGTGAAGTTAATTATTTATTTAATTAGAAATTATTTAGACCTCATGTGTGGAGTTGAACCTACACAATTAATTTATGATTATCTCTTAGTAGTCCTGAGTGTAAACTTTGACCTTTACAGAATAAACACCGGGTTCTGCTTCCCATGCACAGATTAATATTAATGATGCGAATGAGTCCTGATTGGATGCAGATGACACGGCACCCAGTGCACCGTTCCCCGAATTAAACTCACCTTCAGTTAACCACCTCAAATGCCCCTGGGGTAAAAGTCTGTCAGAAAGATTGGAACTGAAAGATGATGAGGAGAGTCGGAGTGCTCAGATCATCAATCAGCACAACTGCAGCACGACCTCTTCTATTTCTCTCAATGTGTGGAGGAACGAGAGATACACGCTCACAGCGACCCCTACTGGAGGAGGAAAAACACACAGAAAAGAGCGACACGCTCACCGCGACCCCTACTGGAGGTCATTCTATTGGTATCACGGGGAATCATTGGATGGCTGGTTGCCTCGGTGAGCCGCCCCTCCCCTAACACTGAGATAAGATAAGATAAGATAAGATACAGCTTTATTAATCTCACAATGGAGAAATTCACTGTTACAGGCTCTTGAGGTACTATCAGTAGGGGGTGCAAAAATAGATACAAGTACAAACATACACACATACATATATATTATATAAGTAAATAAATAAATAGATACATAAATAGTATAAATTACTAAACAATAAAAGAAAAGAATGGAGAAAAGAATGGAGCAACTTTATAGACTGGCCTATATTAAAGTGTAATGTATCTGAGTGCAGAGTAGATGGGTTGATATGGTTCACAGTCAGTGGGGTAGATGTGGTTGATTAAAGTGCGCGGGGTTTTTATTGCACATAACCGGTATTTTCAGACAGTTACAAAGTGGCGTTGTACAGTCTGATAGCGGTGGGAATGAACGACCTGCGGTAGCGCTCCTTCCTGCACTGAGGATGCCTCAGTCGTCCACTGAAGGAGCTGCTCAGCTCCTCTACAGTCTGGTGCAGTGGGTGAGAGCTGTTGAACAGGATGGATGTGAGCTTTGCTACCATCCTCCTCTCACTCACCTCCTCCACAGAGTCCAGTGGGCAGCCGAGGACAGAGCTGGCCCTCCTGACCAGCTTGTTCAGTCTCTTCCTGTCCCGCTCTGTGCTGCCCGGGGCCCAGCAGATGGCAGCGTAGAGGATTGCAGAGGCTACCACAGAGTCATAAAATGTCCTGAGCAGAGGTCTGCATACGCCGAAGGACCTGAGTCTCCTCAGAAGGTGGAGGCGACTCTGGCCCTTCTTGTACAGGGCGTTGGTGTTGTGGGACCAGTCCAGTTTATTGTTAAGGTGAACACCCAGGTACTTGAAACTGTCCACTGTCTCAATGTCCTGTCCCTGGATGTTCACTTGTAAGTGTGTGTGTGTGTGTGTTTGAGTGCTTCTCCTGAAGTCGACCACCATCTCCTTCGTCTTCCTAGTGTTCAAGCACAGGTGGTTGCGCTCACACCAGTCCACGAAGTCAACGATGACCGACCGGTACTCCAGCTCGTTCCCCTCTGACACACGGCCCACGATGGCGGAGTCGTCCGAGAACTTCTGGAGGTGGCAGCTGTTTGTGTTATATATGAAGTCCGAGGTATAGATGTTAAAAGGAAGGGTGAGAGGACGGTGCCCTGCGGTGCCCCGTGCTACAGACTACCACCTTTGACTTACAGCCGCGCAGCCGCACGCACTGTGGACGGTTAGTAAGGTAGTCAATAATCCAGGCAGCAAGATGCCCGTCCACTCCCACGTCCTCCAGCTTCCCCGCAGGCGCGCTGGCCGGATGGTGTTGAAGGCGCTGGAGAAGTCAAAGAACATGACCCTCACAGCGCTGCCGGCGATCTCCAGGTGGGTGAGTGCCCGCTGCAGAAGGTAGATGATGGCGTCTTCTACTCCGATGTTGGGCCTGTAGGCAAACTGCAGCGGGTCTAGGGTGGGAGCTCACCATAGAGCGGAGGTGTTCAAGGAGGAGCCTTTCCATGGTCTTAATGAGGTGGGAGGTCAGGGCGACAGGTCTGTAGTGGGCTGGTTCCTTCGCTTGAGCTGTTTTGGGAACCGGAACCACACAGGAGGTCTTCCATAGGACTGGAACCTTCTCCAGGCTGAGGCTCAGGTTGTACAGGTAGCATAGTACCACACAGAGCTGGTCTGCGCAGGTCCTCAGCAGCCTGGGACTGATGCCATCAGGTCCTTCAGATTTCCTCTGATTTAGTCGCCTCAGCTGTCTCCTCACCTGGTCTGATGTGAGGGAGAGGGGGGGCTGGGGTGGGCTGCAGAGGGAGGGGATGTGTCTGTCGGGCTGTAGCAGTCAAGTGAAGTTGGCCTGGGGAGGGGAGGTGTCAGCTGGTCTGGAGACGTGTGAAGAGGGGAGGGGAACGGGGAGGGGTGCAGAGGGGGAGGGGGGAGAATCAAACCTGTTGAAGTAGCAGTTTAGTTCATCCGCCCAGAGAGGTCAGTGGGAGGTCGTGTGCTTCCTTTTGATAGGGAACAGGATCTAATCACAGCCGAACGAACAAGAAGGTAAAAAAAAAAACCTTGATTTTATGTGAAAGAGAAACAAAGATGAGAGTAGGTTGAGGAACAGAGGGTGCAAAGTGCAGAGGAAGCACATGCAGCAGGGAGGACATGCTTTTTTATGTGTAGTTTACATTTCCTGTGGGCTGAAACTTCCGAAACACTTTGTGTGTGTTATTGTAGTTCTGATGTTACTTCTCCCTAAAGAAGAACTTCATCTGCACTTTACCTGAAAATATTCCCCCCCCCCATATATTACATTCTGTATCTGATATCTTACATTTTTCCCTGAAGGCTGTGCACAGGCTTTAAGAATCAAAGTCAGAAGAGCTGCAGTTTTTCACATCTTCAGAATGCTGCTGAAACCTTTTTTGAGTTCCACACTTCCAGCCCTGAGTAAAATTCAGCCGGGAGGCACCAGTCAGCCAGGCAGCGTTCATCCTCACGCCGGTCCCAAACTCAGATAAATGCAGAGGGTTGTGTCAGGAAGGGCATCCGGCGTAGAACATTTGCCAAACTTGTTAAGCGGATCATCAGTACGAATACTGGATCGGTTGAGGCCTGGGTTAAAAACGACCACGATCAGAGCTGTTAACCAACAGGATGCTACTGTTGTTTGAAGAAGGAGGATGGGAGGTGTGTCCATAGGCAGAGAGAGAGAGAGAGATGAGGAAAGGCATGAGTCTAGGACTGAGAGTAGGGACTTTGAATGTTGGAACTATGACAGGAAAAGGTAGAGAGCTGGCTGACATGATGCAGAGGAGGAAGGTGGACATACTGTGTGTTTAGGAGACCAGGTGGAAAGGTAGCAAGGCTAGAAGTTTAGGAGCAGGGTTTAAGCTGTTTTATCATGGTGTGGATGGCAAGAGAAATGGAGGAGGAGTTATCTTGAAGGAGGGGTTTGTCAAGAATGTTCCAGAAGTGAAAAGAGTGTCAGACAGAGTGATGAGTCTCAAATTAGAAATTGAAGGCGTGATTTTTAATGTTGTTAGTGCTTATGCCCCACAGGCAGGATGTGAGCTAGAAGAGAAGGAGAGATTCCGGAGTGAGTTAGATGAAGTGATGCAGAGTACCCCCAGAGGTGAAAGCGTGATCATTGGTGCAGACTTCAATGGACATGTTGGTGCAGGAAACAGAGGGGACGAGGAAGTGATGGGAAGGTTTGGTATCCAGGACATGAACACAGAAAGACAGATGTTGATAGATTTTGCAAGAAGGATGGAAATGGCTGTGGTGAATACTTCCAGAAGAGACAGGAGCATAGGGTGACTTATAAAAGCAGAGGTAGGAGCACACAGGCAGACTACATCTTCTGTAGACGCTGTAATTTGAAGGAGGTCAGTGACTGCGAAGTAGTAGTGAGTGAGAGTGCTGCCAGGCAGCATAGGATGGTGGTGTGCAGGATGATGCTGATGGTAAGAAAGGTAAAAAAGGCCAAGGAAGAATAGAAGACAAAGTGGTAGAAGCCAACAAAGGAAGAATGTCGTATTGTCTTCAAGGAGTGGTTGAAACAGGCTGTGGGTAGTCAGGAAGTGCTTCCAGATGACTGGACAACTACAGCTAATGTGATCAGGGAGACAGGTAGGAGAGTACTTGGTGTGCTCTCTGGAAGGAAAGAAGATAAGGAGACTTGGTGGTGGAAAGAGGAAGTGCAGAAGAGTGTACAAAAGAAGAGGTTAGCTAAGAAGTGGGACATTGAGAGGACCGAAGAGAGTAAACAGGAGTACATGGATACACAGCGGAAGGCGAAGGTAGCGGTGTCAAAGGCCAAACAGAGGGCGTATGATGACTTGTATGCTAGGCTGGATGGTGAGGGAGAAAATGATTTATACAGGTTGGCACAGCAGAGAAATAGAGATGGGAAGGACATGCAGCAAGTTAGAGTGATTAAGGACAGAGAGGGAAATATATTGACTGATGACAGAAGTGTGCTGGAAAGATGTAAAGAGTACTTTGAAGAGCTGATGAATGAGGAAAATGAGAGAGAAAAAAGAGTAGAAGAGGTGACCGTTGAGGACCAGGAAGTAGCAAAGATTAGCAAGAATCTTGATCGAATGCGTCGGGTTTACTGTTGGGCATTTTGTGTGGTGCTTTATGAAGATCTTCAGGGTGAAAGGCACGTCATATGTGTTTATCTGTTCATTGCAGGAGCTCTAAACGATCGAAACAGGTTGTGATATTGGGTTAATGTGTGTGATATTTTGAAGAGAATAAATGGCTATTGAAAGATTAAAATACATCATTAATTTCTTTTGGATGATGAACCTGATGAGTTTATCCTCCAGTTTTTCCTTTCTGTGATGTAACTGATTGTATACAATTGCACAATTATACATGCAATTACAAATGACAGGTAAATATTTTCACATTTCTTAGGACTATAGAGTTGTATGGAATGATTCTGAAATTTTCAGACCTCTTGCTCTTGATACAGTAGGACCTTGACTATTCGCGGTTTTGCACTCACTGTTTGCATATTCGCGGACTGCCAAGCAACTGACATGTCATTCAAATTCAGCTAATGGCTGTCCTCTTTCCTGCTGATTGGTTGAGATGATGTAACGCCCCTTTTTCCTCATTCGTGCACAAGTTGTCAATGACCTTTTTTTCGTGTGTTTTAATTACCAGTTAAGCTCTATAATGCCACTCAAACACTGTGCGTCTTCTCTGGCGAAGCGCTAGAAAAGGTAATGACGTTGGATGTCTCTTCTGAAGGAATAACTCATATAACTTGATACAAACATGTATATTTCACCTCATATATTAAAGATAAACATGTAAAAACAATAATTATTTCATAATAACAATAATAATACATGTAAATTAACATTAATAATAATTAATCATAAAACAAGAATAAACAATAAGTCAGCTAACCCTTCCGATGATCAACTGCGGCGAAGATGTCACGTGGGCAGGCATGAGGTGGTGCGTAACAGAGGAGGAGAATTTTGTGCATGTGCGCGCTACAAATACTCGTGAGGAAAGGCTCGTGGTGAGCTCCCACAAGGCCAGTGATTCTCAAACAGTAGGGGGTGTGATGCTGGGGGGGAGCATGTATGACCCTGGGGAACATGCTTTTTAGCCATAATGTACTAGAATTAAGTGTAATTGCGCATCCTCTACAGTAGGTGGCAGTGGCACTCTCACTGTGTTCCCTATGGTGTAGGGAAAAAGCACTGAGCAAACGATATGAAGTGCAGTAAACACTATTTATAGTCACGTTCGGGATGCTGGTGGGTTTTTTTTTTTCTTCCTATAGGGGGCATCACAGAAAATAATTGAGAAACACTTCACAAGGTGTTCTCGGAGCATGGAGGAATACATGCGAAAGAATACGAGGCTAATCGTCCCGGAAAAGCCATTTCTCCAGCAGAGCTCGTAAATCAAAATTTTGCTGGTTGGATGGGGCAGATTTTTGGTGGGATCGAAGCTCGTATCATGGAAAATTCGGTATAAAAGACACTCGTAATTCAAGGTACCACTGTGATTTAATGAAAATAAATTGCTTCTCAAGGGCTATGGCAGACATTTAAGAATCAGCTGAATGGTTTTATTAATTAATATGGAGACATGTCTTCGTTTACTGTTGATGAGAAAATGTAATTAAAATGTTTGAAGTTCAGATTCTCAAGCTGCATATCCGTAATGTGTGTTTCTGATAGAAAGGATTCGCTCTTCAGCAGGTGATTGATCACCTGCATTCTGAAGCCACGCTGATATTAGTGGTTGTGTAGCCATGTATTCATGCCTTTATTTCTTTGTTCTCTTCCTTCTAGAAAACAACCATGATGTGTGGATGAAACGGACTCGGTCTGTACACGTTTACTTGTGAGGTGAACGTAATGAGAATACACGGCACGGACCACTGTAGGGTTCAATCAGGATTTACCGCCAGATCTAAACATACAGAAAGGAAACGAGAGCAAAGAAAACTGTGTGAGACCAAAAACAAACTAGAAGAAAAAAAAAATCAGGAAAACAAATAAAATAAAGAGAATTAAATAACGGCCTGGAACGTGATGAGGGTTCAAGGTTTTTTTTTTGAGTTTATGAAATGGGGCGGCAAAGGCTCCTCTTGGCCCTTTATAGTTTTTTTTTTAGAAGTTTCTGGAGTGGGGTGGTGGCTTCTCTTGGATCTTTGAGTTTTTTATGAGTTTCTGAAATGGAACAGCAGCCCTCTTGGCCCTTTGAGTTTTTTAATGAGTTTCTGAAGTATGGCGATGGCTCCTCTTGGCCCTTTGAGGTTTTTCTTTTTGAGTTTCTGAAGCGGCGTGGCAGCTCCTCTTGGCCCTTTATGAGTTTTTTTTTTTTTTTTTTTTTACGAGTTTCTGAAGTGGGGCGGAGACTCCTCTTGGCCCTTTGAGGTTTTTTTTATGAGTTTCTGAAGTGGGATGGCGGCTCCTCTTGACCCTTTATGAGTTTCTGAAGTGGGGCGGTACATCTTGGCCCTTTGAGTTTATGAGTTTATGAAGTGGGGTGGTGGCTCCTTTTGGGGCGATGCTTCAGTCCCGGTAAAAATGTCCTTCAGTGTGACATCTGTTCACAGTGATGTTTGCAGGTTTTTGTGTTTTTTTCTGTTGTTTCATGAGGAAATAGAATTTTTTTGCATCGGTTGTTTATTGTTTGGTGGAATCAATGGTACGTGGTGCCTTTCAGGTCCTGTACTGTTGATAAGTTGTTTGTATTTATAATGTTCCAGCTGGGCGATGATGGGAAGGGTGTTTGGTTATTCCAGGGTCCAAGGCAGTGTATGAGGTGAAAGGTGATCTGCTCAACAGGGTCAGGTGGAAATTGGACTCGTATAGTCACGGCGGTTCTGGGCTGTCGCCGTTTGCTCAGGAATTCTGGAGAAGATTTTATTATCGTGCAAATGTCGCATTTCAATGTCCAGTATCGTGTCTTTCAGTGTTTCCTTTTCTTTCATGACCGAGTCATTCTTGTCACTGAGTATTCTGATGGTCGACTGGAGGAAGCCGTCAGACTGTTGAAGCCTCTCTGTGACTGTATGAAATTCCAGGCGAGAATGGAGGACTTATGCTTTTGTGTAACGTTCCCAGTAAGTAAAATTTATTATTAATAGACATTAATACTCTGACCTGAATTCCAGTTGTCTGCAGATGGTTGATGTCGGTGAAAAATGTCTTTTTCTTTTTTTTTTGGGTGTGGAGTTTTTAGCAGTGTGGTTGATTTAGACTTGGAGGTCTGAAGGTTTCTCCAGTCTGCAGCAGGTATGATGCGGTTCTGTAGTTATTAGTTCCACAGTGAATTTCTCGTCTTTAATCACACACAATGTTAATAGAGTTTAGTGGTATGAACTGAGAGTCGAAGTAACAGCCGTGCACCGCCCCGTGTTCTCTCACATTAATAATCCTGAAGAAGGGCCTGGCTTTGATTCCCAGATTCGGGGTGTTTCTGGGTGGACTCTGCTTGCATGGGTTTCCTCCAGGTACACCGGTTTCTTCTCACAGTCCAAAAACATGCACAGTTGCTCCTGTGTGAGTGTGCCTGATGAGCTGTTCAGGGTGTGCCTGAGGTGGGTGGCGGCCTCCTGGCGACCCTGTTTTACTGTCAAGTGTTTTAAGGAATTTCAGAATAATTAAGGGTAACAAATCCAAACTGAGGACAAAATCTATTTGCTGTCAGTTAGTTGTCCAGCATTTCAGTTCCTATTTCGAAGACATAGTCTCACATTCTCGATACACATATGAATCAATAATTAAATATTAACGACATGCACGTCTACATGTTTTGGATCTGTCCCCTCTGTATGTCACCACCGCCAAGTGCTAACAGAAAGTGGTTACAAAGGCACAAAACAAACAGTTGGCTCCGCCCCAGCCCCTAATTAAACATCTTTTCTGATGGGGAGTGCAACTCGTCTTCGTTCAGCGTCGTGCAGACGTGTTTGTGTTGCTGAAAGTTCCTGCGTGTGGTAAAAATCCTCCCACATTCCGAGCACCGATATGGTTCAGCCGCAGCGTGAATGCGCTGGTGGTGCAGGAGGCTGTCGTGTCGAGTAAAGCTCCGCCCACACACCGAGCAGCGATAGGGTTTCTGTCCCGTGTGAATGCGCTGGTGGTGCAGGAGGCTGCTGTGTCGAGTAAAGCTGCTCCCACACGCCGAGCAGTAATAGGGTTTTTGTCCCGTATGCACGTGCTGGTGTTCTTGCAGAGAAGCCTCCCGAATAAAACCCTTCCCGCACTCTGAACACTGAAATGGTTTCTCTCCAGTGTGAACGCGCTCGTGCAGCTGCAGGTTACTCTGTCTGTTAAAGCTCCTCCCACAGTGAGAACACTGATAGGGTTTGTATCCCTTGTGAATTTGCAGATGTTGGATGAGATTATGCCTCTCAGCGAAACTCTTCCCGCATTCTGAGCACTCATACTTTTTCTCCCCGGTGTGAACGCGCCGGTGTCGCAGGAAGCAACTCTGCCTGATGAAGCTGTTACCACACTGCGAGCAGTGATACGGTTTCTCCCCTGTGTGAATGCGCTGATGGGCCTGGAGGTTGGATTTTTGAGTGAAACTCCTCCCACACTCTGAGCACAGATACGGTTTCTCTCCGGTGTGAATGCGGAGATGTTTCTGGAGGTTACAGTTCTGAGTGAAGCTCTTCTCACAGTGGGGACATTGATACGGCCTCTTATCTGGCTGAATGTGCCGATGCCGCTGGAGACTCTGCTGGCTGGAATAACTCTTCCCACAGTGTAAGCAACGAAATGGATCGGACTCCGTGTGAATGCGCCGGTGTTGTCGGAGACTGGTCTTCTGACTAAAACTCTTCCCACACTCTGAGCAGACGTGTGTTTTCTTTGCATACTCCAAGGTGTTGGTGTGAAAAGTACCAGATGACCTTTGGAGATTACTGGGTTTCTCTGGAGATTCTGCATGTTCACACATGTCTGAACTCATCCTGGTCAGACCTCTGGATGTTCTTGCAGAGGTGACTAAGATGTGCAGGAAAGAAGAAAGGCAGCAGAGGAGGAGCAGACAGTACTCGCATCTGGATTAGAAAAAAGGGGGAGAGCTATTATCGACTATCACACCTTCAGCCAAACAGCACCACCACCACCCAAAACACACACTGCTCTACTGCGAACACTGTTTCTCTTGCTGGAGACACCTTACCTACAGATAAACTAATGAGAAGTCCGTTAACAGACAGCAAAACGGGGCTTTGCTAACACCGCCCATCATTCTGGAATACACCAGCTCTCTCCTTTCAGGGTTTAGAGAAGATTAAAAAAAAAAAAAAAATACCAGTTTCTCAGAACATTTTGAAAACCTAATTGTGGCACCTGTTTTTTTTTTTTTTTTTGTTTCCTTTTTAATAGAGAAATTAAGTGACAGTCGAAGCCCAAACGGCTGTAAATGTCGGTAAAGTGACCGAAGCTGTATGATCCATCCTCGAACACATTTACTTTTACAGGGATCAACCTCTGAACTGCCCATAAAACAGCAGCCCTGTAGTTCCAAAACCTCTTCAAATCTTTTAAACAGAACTAAACCAAGACATCATCATCACGGTATCTAACGCGGAATCGTGTTCTGTGTAGTTTTCACCGTCTGAGGTCCTCAGTGTGGTTTTAAAAAAAGAAGAATATCAGCTGCATCACAAGTTTCTGGTCGTGAGCGCCGACGATAAACAGGGATGTTTTAAACTCAACCTTAAGCCCGTGGACAGTTGTTAAAGTTTCCATTCAGTTGCAGATGTATTAAATAAAGACACAATACAGAGGGTTTTAGTGGGGCCAGTGGTGTAGTGGTTAGGGTGCTGGGCTCATGATCGGGAGGTTGTGGGTTCGAATCCCAGTTAGACCCCCACTGTGCTAAGACTCTGGGCAAGGTCTTAACCACAAGTGTGCCTCTGTTCACCCAGCAGTATAAATGGGTACCAGTAAAAATATACTGGGAAGGTAACCTGCGATGGACTAGCGTCCCATCCAGGAGGAGTTGAACTCCTGGTCGCTTCACGCTATGGAAACCGGGGATAAACACCAGCCTGATGATCCGCTAGGCTCAGGTGTAAAAAAACCCAACAGACTTTACCTTACAGAGGGTTTTGTTGGAAATAAAATGGAATCGGATCCACAATGTCTTTCTGAAACCATTTGTTTCCTCCTGTACGCGAGTCTCAACGCAAACTGTTAGAAATCATCAACATTCTTCACCAACATCACTTTAAGAAACTCACCTGGATGTTTCCAGCAGAACGCAGTGAACCGCCTTGAATGTTCCCAGCCCAGATCAGATGGAACTGTGGGGGGTTAAAGTCTGTCAGAAAGATTGGAACTGAAAGATGATGAGTAGAGTCAGAGAGCTCAGATCATCAATCAGCACAACTGCAGCACGACTTCTTCGCTTTCTCTCAATGTGTGGAGGAACAAGAGCTGCACACTCACAGCGACCCCTACTGGGGGAGGAATCAGATGCTTCAATGTGATTTTATTTAAAATTCTCACCTATAGAGTCATAATATTCTTTATATCTCCACTGATTGCAGTGAATTCACAGCACGATTCATACACAGAAGGGAAGGAAGTTCACTGAACAGAGACTGTTGTACAATCTCCACCGAGTTTGAGGTGAATAATTGGTTTGGTAGACAGCACCTTTCTTTTCTTTTCTCTTCTACCCTGAGCTCTGGCTGTGTTGGTCTCACACTTCTTGAGGGGGACAACAGCATTTTGTTGAGTCTCCTGAATTTCAGACTCAGTGACCCTAAGAATCCCTGACGTTTCCCCACTGTTTCCATCGAGATTATCCCGAGTTTGTGAGGTGAGATGATCAGATCATGCTGTTCCTGTGATGGATACTCATTAAAAATTAAACTGCTTAACAATGCGGTGAATCACAGATAGCTAAGTTCACACAAATCCGCAATAACGACAGCAGGGGAGGCTCATATAGGCTAATAATATAACTACTACTAACAATCGTGTCAGAGGACTGGTTATGAAACTAGTTTACTTTTTTTTTTTTAGTTTGTCTTTGTTCCTTGATCAAACTTCAGCACTCAGATCTGTAGATGTTGCACAAAGGTTCTGATTAAAGTGGAAAATTAGCAGCCGGAATCTGTTTTAACTTCTACAGATACGAGGTGTGTGGATTGTATCTGGTGCCAAATTACAATGTCCCCAATGAAGACGCTTCGTACACTAGTAGCAGTCAGTAATGTTCATCAGCACGAACCTAGTTTATATATTTTCCCCAGCAGAGACCACTTCAACGCTGGGTGTTGTTGGCTGCGATGGATAGAACTTCGGTACCCTGGATCACTGAACAGCTGTAAACTGGTCTCAGCTGGTGATACACAGACTCTTTTTATAATTATAGTGGCCGCCGTTGTGAGGTTAATCACGTGAGGAATGGATGTCCGACTCTGAGAATATCTGCACAAGTTCCTGGGACCAGTATTTAAAGGAACTACAAACTGAACTGTTCTGATCCACAGTAATCTCGGGTATTTACGTGTCCCCAACTATGTCCAATCAGCACATTGCAGCATGTCACATGATTATAAAAAAAATAATACTTAGAATAACATCTCCGGCCGGGCAGTGGTGGCCCAGTGATAAGGTGCTGGATTACCGATCCTAGGGTTGGGGGTTCAAGCCCCACTGTCAACTGTTGTCCCTGCTTTCCCCCAGTGCACAACCTGGGTTATCAAAGTCCAGCTGTGTGTCTCTCGCTGTCTGTGATGGAGGTTCATGTGAAAGAACCATTGCTGACTTTCATCAAGAGGAGCTGCATAGTCGCCAGCATGTTTCTACCCTGCGATGGCCTGGCAAGCTGTCCGGTGTGTACTCTGCCCTCACCCTGAGTCGGCTGAGATGGGCACCAGCCTCCCTGTGACCCTAATTAGGGATTAAACGGTTCAGAAAATGAATGAATGCCTCTGGCCTGACCGCAGTTCAACCTGATTATAGATGCTTCTGTGATGTTCTTACCTCCTCACCAAGTCGGGCTTGATTATAGTCATCTTGCTCACCTGCTCACCTTCCCTTCACTAACTGAGCACACACCACCTTCAAAAATCACATACATTTTCAGTACTCCTGGTTTTCTGTACCGATTCCTGATCGTCCTGCACATGGTCAGTTCAGGGTCAGCAGCACAAAACAGAAAATAGAATCATTTACTCACAGAACTGCTTATTTACAATAATCACAAGTCAGGATCAACTTTCATTATCAACACAGTACAACAAGAATTTTGGTCCACTGTTGTCGAATCCTATCACTGCAGTGTGTAAAATGGGCGGTGAAGGATCTCATTCGCTGCTGAAGTTTAAAAATCATTTTCTCCAGAATGGCT
Organism: Plotosus lineatus; assembly: GCA_024760905.1. Classification (NCBI taxonomy): domain Eukaryota; kingdom Metazoa; phylum Chordata; class Actinopteri; order Siluriformes; family Plotosidae; genus Plotosus; species Plotosus lineatus. The sequence continues at coordinate 1,740,318 of CM045741.1, forward strand.
TAAAAGGTTGAGAATTCCCGGCGGGTTCAGGTTCAATGCCTTGTTTACTCAGAACTCGTTAATGCTTTTTTCTTTCTAGATGAAAGTACAGTACATTGTTTATTGTAGTTTATAACAGTTTATAGTATAATAAGTTACAATATAATAGTTTGTCACAATATTTTATAATACAATATTCAATGTAATAAGCGGCCTGCTCCAATAAGCTTCCCCTCTCAGTGTTTTTATCGTCCATCTAATAACCGCCTATGTCTACTGGGAGCAAAATGGTAGATTAAACTTACCAACGTTATTGGATCAGTTTCTGTAAAGGTAAAATGAGGCGTTCACTGCCTGTAAAGTGAGTTTACACGAGAATGTCTATAATGTTCATCAGTGACAACACATTTGATTGTTCCGCCGTGCTTTATAAAACAGGAAAATATTGTGTGTTCTATTGGTAAATGTCCAACAACCGATGAATCATTAGAAACTGCTGCAGCAAAACTATGGGATGCTCTGAATGAATGGAGCCGGATATGGACCTATCAGAAAGTGAAGAGTACTTTCACTCGATTCTCCTACTCCCTCGATATTTGCGGGGTTTGGTTTCTGGCCCCTCCCACGAATAAGGATATTCCGCGAGTTCTATACCCGGAAGTAAAACCCCATGTATCACGTCACATGCGCGAATGAGCAGCCGTAAGTAAGATACTATGTATCTCATACAGGCGCTAAAATATGCTTCTTAAACACATTCTATAGACAGTCTTACTCATTAACACATTATTAATGTAGTAATAATTAAGAAAAACTTTTCAATTTTTACTGTTATATTTATTGATGATAAAATATAAACATTATACAGCATATACTGTTGTAAAGCACTCGTTTTAAAGTCTTTTTCAATTATTATTCCAGTACAGTACCTACCCAAGTTAATGTTTGTGCGTGAGATTGTATGTTCTGTAGCATATTTAACAAACGATACCAAAAGGATAAACTTTATTACACTTCATGTCCTTTTACATTGAACTTGAAGTGACGTCTTGGAGTGACGTCTCAAAGATGGCGCTGCCATTGAGGGCGACGTCGCGGAGTTCTCAGAGTCAAATTGTTTCTTTGTTCGTTTTAATTTGTTGTTTTGTTTGTTCATGTTTTGCACTATGCTCATCTATGACCGGTTGGCCCTACTACAGCTATGAGATCGGAGTCTTCAACTCCTATCGTGAGCGAATATGCTATGGTAGTTCAATGCTAGCCGCAACCCGGCTAACAAGAAGCCCAGGCGGAGTTCTCAGAGTCTCTGGCGCTTGGTTAGCACTTCTGGTTATACTGCTTGAAGAAGTAGACTCTGTCTCCTGCATTTTTGGGTCCGGCTGAATGTTCCTGGTGTCATAGAATCTTCTAGCCCTTCTGTGACACCAGGAACATTCAGCCAGACCCAAAAATGGAAAGGGTAAAAAAGGAGACAGGGTGTGTTGGAAACGGAGGAGCTTTATTATTCACAGGGCAGGCACTAGAGCACGGGGAAATCGTAGTCACTGTTAGAGAAGCCCTGTGATTGCTAAGTGGAATCAGGTGTGTATGTTTAGCACTCCGCCTGCGTGTGACAGCCACGCCCCCTCCAACGCGTAGAGAGAGAGTGAGAGCCACCAAAACCAGAGTCTCTCACAACACAGACCATAACACACTAAAATAAAAACCACAGACCAGTTAAAGAGTCTCTCATAACACAGAGCGTAATATAGTGTACTGTATTCAATAATTTTTTCACTTAATTTGCGGACCTATCGTATGAGTTATGGTACTGTTAACCTCTGTTCAAAAGACAACAGAACGGATTAAGACCATTTACATTATTTGTAATGGGAAAAGCGAATTCAGAATTCGAACAAATCGGAATTCAAATAGCCGTCTTAAGTTCGAGTACCAAGGCTCCACTGTACTTTCTCACCGCAAATAACGTCCATGATTTGCGAATTCACAGAAAACTTTATTCATTCATTTTCTGAACAGCTTCATCCTAATAGGGTTGTGGGGAGGCTGGCACCCATCTCGGCCGACCCTAGGCGAGGGCAGAGGCCGCCCTAGATGGCTCGACAGGCTGTCGCAGGGCAGACATTAAACATTACTTAACTGACAAATGAACAAAGAAAGACTTTTATGAGTTATTTTCAATATTTTTACTGATGTCATTTTTTTAACATTGAAAAGTTAGAATTCAGTGCAGCAACACAGCCAACAAAATGTGGGACAAAATCAAAAGCTTTTTGGAATGTAAGAGAAACTGGAAGCAGATCGGGCTCACAGTTGGGTAAAGAAGCAACATCCATTCAAGGCTCAGATTTTACACGTCAAGATTCAACTGAACCGAGTGCAGCAAAATTAATTACAGAATTTTAATTCGGGTCAAAACAAACATTTCCCAACTTGGGATTACAGACAATATCTCACGTACACCGTGCTGTGAAAAGATTCAGGGACTTTGAACCCATCTCAGCGTGTAATGGGCAAAGTCAGTAAGCAGTGTTGGATGCGTTAGATCTTCAGGCCCTCAGGCTGCGGTGCTGTAGGAGCTGTTACTCTATTGAGACAAACGAGGTCAAATGGGGTCAGGATAACTTCAGAAAAACGCCGCCACGTAATTCAGATCCGATCTGACAGAATAAGTCTGAATTAGCAATAATTTAAAAATTCCTGAGTTGAAACGAGGAAAATGTAAAATTTTCAGTGACACCAGGTTTGCTGAGATATTCTGAAAAGTTTTCAACAATTCAAGTTTGATGGATTTTGTCAATCACGTTGTCCACTTAATCCTAATTAAGGTCACAGAGAGGTTGGCGCCAACCCATCAGGCCATTGCAGGGTTAACACTAACACACCCATTCACTCACACACCTGGGGCAATTCAAAACAGCCAAAAGTAACCTACTGTGCATGTTTTTGTACCGTGGGAGGAAACCGCAGAACCTGGTGGAGACCCACACAAGCACGGGGAGAACATGCAAACTCCACTCAGAAGTGCCCCGAGCTGGGAATCAAACCCAGGACCTTCTTGCTGTGGGACAAATGTGCTGATCGCTACACCACCATCCCGCTTGATTTCATCAATCATTCTGAAGAAAAATGTAAAAATGTAAATTTTTGGGCAATTCTGTTAAAGTATCTCTAATGTTCTTAGACTACATGGATTACCTTCATCTTCACTGATATTAAACTCAGCAGGTAATTTGCTTTCATCATTTCCCATAATTTCAAGAGATAAGGAAATAACGATGATGTCAGAGTTTTAATTAAATTGATTAAACGTCGGTTGTCTGTACCAGCTAACAGGGACAGAGACTTCTCTCTCTTAACAAACAAACTTCAGGGGCATTGGGTCATCAGAACCAAAGTAATCCTCCATAAAATCAATCCGGTCCTGTTGACCTTTCACTGAGAACAAGTTGGCCAGACCCCAGTTGGCGAGCAAGTTCAATGCTCCTGCGACTTGGAGCCATTGTCCCGTTCAGACGTTGAATCTACACATCGTACAACTGCTTCAGTCGAAGTCAATCCAAAATGTGTTCGGACACGACGTAAAATTTCACAGCTTTTGATGGAGGATTCTATAACCAATACGATTAAACCGCACACCGACGTTCATCTTGATAACACAATGCAGCACACACTTATGGCTGCACCAATCAGCAGCATGCTTGCTCATGGGTCAGGGCTGGGTCAGCGGCCACTGCGTAACAACAAGACAGGTCTGTTTAGCGATTTTCAGCGGTCTGATTACCTTCCTGCATCGAGTAAATCACAAAACTTCCATATATAGTAAGTGGAGACTCCCTCAGGAATCACTCAGGTGGTACCGTGGTGATGGGGTACCGTGAGTGAAACCATGATCAGAGAACTTTGCATAAATGCTCAGGTTTGCTGCTTCATATCAATTTCTAGGGTACAAGCCTCCAGGAAATTATAGATTAAAAGTCAACCTATCAGATCGGAGAAAAGTTTGTTTCTGACTCTCTTCACCAGATCTGGCCAAAAATATCAAAAGATGTGAAACCCAGAATCTGTGGTGGCATCAGATGAGTTTTATCGGGAAAAGTACCATTGATGTCCTTATTTAAGAAAAATGCCAGAACTCTGCATGAGCTCCAACCATCTGGACTCGTAGTCTGCTTGATTGACCTGGTGCAGCCCACATCCGACTCCTACTGAAAATGCACGGAGCATCAGAACGAGGACAAGAGACCAATGACCGCTGAGCACCTGAAGTCACACCATTTCCAGAATAAAGTTAGTCAGTAAAATACAGGAAAATCATTTATTTGTACTTTTATCAGTGAGAGAGAGAGAGAGAGAGAGAGAACAAGAGCAAGAGAGAGGGAGGGAGGGAGAGAGAGATGGAAAAAGTGTGAGAGAGAGAGAGAGCGTAAGAGCGTGAGAAAGAGCATGAGAACGAGAGAGAGAGAGAGAGAGAGCAAGAGAAGAGAGCGAGAGTGAGAGCAAGAGCGTGAGCATGAGAAATAGAGTGTTAGAGAGAGTGTGAGACATAAAGCAAGAGAGCGAGGGTGAGAAAGAGAGCGAGAGAGAGCAGGAGCAAGAGATAGGGAGAGTGAGAGTCAGAGAGAGGGAGAGAGGGAGAAAAAGAGTAAGAGATAGAGAGAGTGAGAAAAAGAACGCAAGCACGAGAGCAAGCGAGAGAGCGAGAGCAAGTGAGAGATGGAGAGGGAGAGAGCGAAAGACAGAGAACAAGCACAAGAGGGAGAGTGAGAGAGTGAGAAAGAGAGCAAGAGATCGAGACAGAGAGAGCGCGTGAGCATGAGAAAGAGAGCATTAGAGAAAGAGAGGGAGAGCAGAGAGAGAACGAGAGAAGAGAGCGCAAGAGCTTGAGAAAGAGACAGCGTTAGACAGAGCGAGAGAAGAGAGCGAGTGATAGAGAGAGAGAAAGTTTTAGTGTAATATTCTGTAAGTTAAAAGTTTGGGGCAGATTTTGAATTTGTGGGGTGAAATTACAAACCTTTCGTTTTTTGGAGGCGATTCATGGGGTCCTTCCTTGTTGACAGCACGGGCCAAAATGTTCATCAGAGGACCACCAGGGGGCCACATTTCATTAGAACTATACCAGGTTATAATAGACCTGCAGCCCAACACAGATGTTTCAGGTTCATTTTTACCTTGATTCATTATCTTAACACGCGGTTTAGTGACCCTCGAGTTTCATTACTTGATAGTTTTCATACAGCTTCATTGTATTTATCATCAGCTTTAATCTGATTCTGCGGAGAGAGGCTTCTCCTGACATTCTTAACAACAAGTCCTCAATTCTCTCTGCCACCGAGGTGACGTTTCAGCCATAGTTTGTGTGCGAGTTTATCATCAGGATCACACCAAGGCTTCGATGTGGATTGTGCGGCGGTGGACAAGGAAAGTTCCATAACAATGTGGAACCTGGATTTTTTTTTTAAGGTTGATTTAATTTTGAATTAAAAAGGTGGATTGTTGGGCTTGGTGGAGGTTTGCACTCGGTCACTGCTGATTTATCAGATTTTTAAAAAATCAAAATTTCCAGTTAAAACACCTGTGGTTACCGTTTAAATGAAGCCCTGATGAGACGGTTCAGTCTGGTGTGAGTGTTTAGATGAAGCGGTTCAGTCTGGTGTGTGTGTGTGTGTGTGTGTGTAAGTATTTCGAGCAGGTCTAGTTAATTCCCACATGTTCTGACGAGAGCTAGAGCAGGTCCTCCATCTCCACCATTGGAATGTGTTTATGTCGCTGTAAATTACTTCGTCGAACAAAACTCTTGCCGCACTGCGAGCACCGGTACGGCCGCTCCCCCGAGTGAACGCGCTTGTGTTCGCGGAGGTTACTCTTGTTATTAAATCTCTTCCCACAATGCGAACATGTATACGGTTTCTCTCCAGTGTGAATACGTTCATGTTGCTGGAAACTTCTGTGTGTAGTGAAGCCCTTCCCACACTGAGGGCAGTAGTACGGTTTCTGCCCCGTGTGGATGTGTTGGTGTATGCGGAGCGCGGTCTTTTCTCGAAAACACTTCCGGCATTCCGTGCACTGATACGGTTTATCACCTGTATGAATGAGCAGGTGACGTTGGAGGGTCCGCCTCTCTGTAAAACTCCTCCCACAGTCGAAACACTGATACGGTTTCTCTCCAGTGTGGACACGCTGGTGTTTCACCAGCTTACTCTTCTCAATGAAACTCTTCCCGCAGTGTGAACATTGGTAGGGCTTTTCTCCCTTGTGGATGCGCTGGTGTCGTTGGAGATTACCGAGTTTAGTGAAATTCTTCCCACACTGTAAACAATGAAACGGTTTCTCACCGGTGTGGACGCGCTGGTGTTTTATTAGATTTCCACTCTCGATGAAACTCCTGTCGCACTGTGAGCACCGGTAGAGCTTCTCCCCGCTATGGATGCGCTGGTGTTTTTTGAGGTGACCCTTCTGGCTGAAATTCGTCCCACACTCCGAGCACGTGTACGGTTTCTCTCCCGTGTGAATCCGCGTGTGCTTTATGAGAGTGCTCCTCTGACTGAAACTCTTCCCACACTGTGAGCACACGTACGGCTTCTCCCCTGTGTGCATGCGCAGGTGTTCCCGCAGACTGCTTGTCTGACTGAAACTCCGCCCACACTGGGAGCACTGCTTCAGCTTCTTTCGGGCCCGTCCATGAGAGGCGTTCGTTCGGAAGATTGGGCTCTGGAGGCTACTGGAACTCTCCGGATTCTCACGATTAATTGCCTCCGATTTCATCCTAGCTGGTGGTCTGGATGGTTTTTGGAGATAAATTTATGATGTGTAAGAAAGAGGAAAGCGGGTGAAGACCGGAGACCTCATACCTGGACAAATAAAATGTAAACATGGTAATGATTCACAATTTATTTAATAACAAATTAAACTGAGAGTTCCATTTCATAACGTTGGTGGAAGAGAGGTGAGCAGAACCGCCCCAAATTGCCAGTTCATGTAAAACAGAATCAAAAGGAAAGGAAAAACTCTGACTAAAAGAAATGTAGTATAAAAGCCTGGTGGTAATGTCGGCTGGATCACTGATCTTAAGGTTGGGGGTTCAAGTCCCACTCTCAACAAGTTGCCACTGTCCCCCACAGTGCAGCTACCTGGGTTATAAAAGGCCGGCCATGTCTCTCATTGTCTATGGTGTAAGGCATGGAATAGAACCATTGCTGACTTTCGTCAAGAGGAGCTGCAAAGCCGTCGGCGTGTTTCTGATCAGGAGTCGGCGTCCCCTGAGGTAGTTCATTCACAGCAACGTTCTGGCAACTCCCGCAGCGGCACGAGAACCCAGTCGTATCGGCTTCTGCCCTTCCATTGGATCCTTCCAGTGGCGGGGGGTGTCGGTTTGCGACATACTTAGTAAACCATTGAAATGTTTCTTGTAGTGATGGTGAGGACCACTGAGGGCTCTCAGGGGATTGCATAGTGTGGGTCGACGGATCTTCAGATAATTAGTTCTGAAACTTCCTACACAGATCAGACCTCCTCCAAATCCCTCAATCTAATCATCTACAATCACTGTTATCGATAATACAAAACATGGTGGATCACAGACACCAGCATGACAAGGTCTGCAGAAATGGACAGCACTATCGGATTTTATATTACCGGTTCCGAAATACTTTTATTTATTTAAGATTTGGGTTTGAGAAGCTCAACCTGAGAGTATATGAAGCCCACAGTGCAGTGGAGGACAGTGCACATCCCTGATCTCGATCCTGTGCACTGCACTACACCAACTACATTCCGCATTCAGCTGTTCTGTCACTTCAACTCACCTGGATGTGAACAGCAGAACGCGGTGAACCGCCTCAAACGCCCAGCACGGATCAGATGGAACTGTGAGAGGGAAAAGTCTGTCAGAAAGATTGAAACTGAAAGATGATGTCGGAGAACTCAAGTCATCAATCAGCACAACTGTAGCGCGACTACTTCTATTTCTCTCAATGTGTGGAGAAACGAGAGCTACACGCTCACAGAGACCCCTACTGGAGGAGGAAAAAAACACACTCAGGAACGAGAGCAACACGCTTACAGCGACCCCTACTGGAGGAGGAAAAAAGCGAAAAAACCAATCTGATCACGCCGCTCTTCTGTGCTCTATTCTGGTGGTTCCGAACCTTGTTCTTGAGGGACCCAGACATTTTATCATAGTGGTAAAGTTTTTCAGTGCGGCTTTTCTGTAGCAGTGATGACTGAGTGAGATTTCTGATTATTATTAATTTTAAACAATAGTGTGACATGGTGGAATGCAGCCGTGAGGGAGGGGCACAAACCAGTGTCTCTCCCTCACGCAGGTCCCAAGCCCGGATAAATGCAGAGGGTTGCGTCAGGAAGGGCATCCGGCGTAAAACAAAAGCCAAATAAAATATGCGAATCACAAGAAAGAATGTCATACTAGATCGGTCGAGGCCCGGGTTAACAACGACCGCCATCAGTGCTGTTAACCAACAGGGTGCTGATGGAAATTGGACTACTGTAGGTCGAAGACATCGAAGAAGGCGTTGTGGGACGCGTGTCCATAGGCAGAGAGAGAAGAGGAAAGGCATGAGTCTAGGACTGAGAGTAGGGACTTTGAATGTTGGAACTATGACAGGAAAAGGTAGAGAGCTGGCTGACATGACGCAGAGAAGGAAGGTGGACAAACTGTGTTCAGGAGACCAGGTGGAAAGGTAGCAAGGCTAGAAGCTTAAGAGCAGGGTTTAGGCTGTTTTTTCATGGTGTAGATTGGAAGATAAATGGAGTAGGAGTCATCTTGAAGGAGGAGTTTGTCAGGAATGTTCAGGAAGTGAAAAGAGTGTCAGACAGAGTGATGAGTCTCAAGGTAGAAATTCAAGGCGTGATGTTCAATGTTGTTAGTGTTTATGCCCCACAGGCAGGATGTGAGCTAGAAGAGAAGGAGAGATTCTGGAGTGACTTAGATGAAGTGATGCAGAAAACCCCTAGAGGTGAAACAGTGGTCATTGGGGCAGACTTCAATGGACATGCTGGTGCAAGAAACAGAGGAGACAAGGAAGTGAGGGCAGGTTTGGTATCCAGGACAGGAACGCAGAAGGACAGATGTTGGTAGATTTTGCAAAAAGGATGGAAATGGCCATGGTGAATACTTTCTTCCAGAAGAGAGAGGAGCATAGGGTGACTTATGAAAGTGGAGGTAAGAGCACACAGGTAGACTACATCTTGTGTAGGCGATGTAATTTGAAGGAAGTCAGTGACTGCAAAGTAGTAGTGGGTGAGAGTGTTGTCAAACAGCATAGGATGGTGGTGTGCAGGATGACACTGATGGTGAGGAAGGTGAAAAAGGCAAAGGCAGAGCAGAAGACAAAGTGGTGGAAGCTGAAAAAGGAGGAGTGTTGTCTTCAAGGAGGAGTTGAAACAGGCTTTGGGTGGTCAGGAAGTGCTTCCAGATGACTGGACAACTACAGCTAATGTGATCAGGGAGACCGGTAGTAGGGTACTTGGTGGGTCATCTGGAAGGAAAGTAGATAAGGAAACTTGGTGGTGGAATGAGGAAGTGCAGGAGTGTGTACAAAGGAAGAGGTTAGCTATATATAGCTACATAGAGAGGACCGAAGAGAGTAAACAGGAGTACAGGGAGACACAGCGTAAGGCGAAGGTAGCAGTGTCAAAGGCCAAACAGAGGGCGTATGATGACTTGTATGCTCGGTTGGAAAGTAAAGAGGGAGAAAATGATTTATACAGGTTGGTACAGCAGAGAAATAGAGATGGGAAGGATGTGCAGCAAGTTAGAGTGATTAAGGACAGACAGGGAAATGTATTGACTGATGACAGAAGTGTGCTGGGAAGATGGAAGGAGTACTTTGAAGAGCTGATGAATGAGGAAAATGAGAGAAAAAAAAGAGTAGAAGAGGTGACTTTTGAGGACTAGGAAGTAGCAACGATTAGTCAAGGTGAAGTGAGGAGGGCATTGAAGAGGATGAAGAATGGAAAGGCAGTTGGCCCTGATGACATACCGGTGGAGGTATGGAAGTGTCTAGGAGACGAAGCAGGAGATTTCCTGACAAGAACATTCAACAAGGTCTTAGAGAGTGAGAGGATGCCAGAGGAATGGAGGAGAAGTGTGCTGGTCACTCCGTGAGACCCAAGGAGGCTCCACCTCAAACTCACATGCCATTTCCCCCTCTGATGAAGGATAACGGTCAAGAACCCATGCAGGTGAACCGCACCAGACTGACGGCTGAGGAGAGGCACCGGTGGCTGGCCAAGTCTCTGCATCTACTGCGCCGAGAAGGGCCATTACCTCGCCCAGTGCCCCACGCGGCAGGGTTCGACAGCTATGAGAGGATCCTCCACAACACTCGGGAAGCACCTGCAAGTTCAAGGTACGCTATGCTCCGCACAACACTCTTATCCTGTAGACGTATTCATTGACTCGGGCGCTGACGCTAACTTTATCAATCCGAGGATGGTTGAGCTCCACAACCTGCCCGTGTATGAACTCGAGACCCTCAAGGAGGTAGTGGCCATTGATGGTCGACTCATAGCTCACGTCACGCACAAGACCAAGCCAGTTCAGCTCAGTTTGTCCAGTATGACCAGGAATATTTGGAGCTGTTTGTTCTCCCTGCCTCCCTCTCTCCCCTGGTGTTGGGGTGGCCATGGTTGCAGACCCACAATCCCCACATTGACTGGTGCACCCTCACCATATGCAGCTGGAGTGACTACTGTCTGCAACACTGCCTAATGGCGGCCATACCCTCCCAAGCTTCACGAACCCCAGTCAACCTGAAGGATCTGGACTTAGCCGGTGTGCCCAAAGAATATCATGACCTGCAAGAGGTCTTCAGCAAGGACCAGGCTTGCTCATTACTTCCTCATCGACCGTGTGACTGCCATTAATCTACTCCGAGGTTCCATGCTCCCTTCCCAGCGACTGTACAACCTCTCGAAGCTGGAGAAAGATGCCATGAAGGCATACATTAACGAGTCTCTGGCTGCAGGTCTCATTCGGCCCTCATCTTCCCCGGTAGGCGCTGGATTCTTCTTCATCGAAAATAAAGATAAGACCCTGAGACCATTGCATCGATTACACAGGCCTGAACCATATCACCACAAAAAACAAGTACCCTCTCCCCCTAATCAATTCAGCCTTCTCCCCTCTCCACGATGCTACCGTTTTTTTCCAAGCTGGACCTGAGAAACGCCAACCACTTAGTTCGAATTCGGGAGGGGGACGAGTGGAAGACGGCCTTCAACACGCCCCTGGGGCACTTCTAATATTTGGTCATGCCATTTGGACTAACCAATGCCCCAGCAGTTTTCCAAGCTCTGGTCAACGATGTGCTTAGGGACATGCTGAACCGCTTTGTATTCGTGTACCTTGACGACATCCTGATCTTCTCTAGAGACCAAGACGAGCATCTCCGCCACGTGAGGATGGTACTAAAAAGGCTCCTGGAAAACAGATTGTTTGTTAAAGCAGAAAAATGTGAGTTTCATGTTCCCTCAGTCTCCTTCCTGGGGTTCATTGTGGAGAAGGGGCAGATAAGACCCGATCCGGCAAAGGTGAAGGCAGTGGTGGAGTGGCTGACTCCGGGGACGCGGAAACAGCTGCAGAGGTTCCTAGGGTTCGCAAACTTCTATCACCGGTTTGTGTGGGACTACAGCCACCTAGCAGCCCCCCTCACACAGTTGACATTACCCAAGACACCATTCCAGTGGTCCCCAAGTGCCCAAGCGACGTTTGACAGGCTGAAGGCTAAATTCGTCAATGCGCCGGTACTGATCCACCCAGACCCCTCGCTGCAGTTTGTGGTGGAAGTTGATGCCTCAGACTCGGGGGTGGGGGTGGTCCTCTCCCAACGGTCTCCCACAGACCAGAAGCTACATCCATGCATCTTCTCTCGTGGCTTGTCCCCGGCGGAACAGAATTATGATTTTGGAAATGGTGAGCTGCTGGTGGTGGTCTTGGCGCTCCAGGAGTGGAATAACTGGCTGGAAGGGGCAGTCCACCCCTTCATGGTCTGGACCGACCATAAAAGCCTATCCTACCGCCGTACAGCCAAGAGGTTGAACTCCCGTCAGGCACGATGGTCACTCTACTTGGGAAGGTTCAACTTCACACTAACATACCGACCCGACTCCCGGAATACAAAGCCAGATGCTCTCTCCAGGCAGTTCTCCATGGGGGAAGACACTACCATGGCGACCATCCTGCCCGCCTCCTGTATACTTGGAGCAGCCCAATGGGGGGTAGAACGGCGAGTTTGGGACGCCCATCAGGGGGAACTGGAGCCCGTCGGGTGCCCCCAAGGTCGACTATATGTTCCCCTGCCGGCCAGAACCCCAGCACTCCAGTGGGTTCACCCATCAAAATTAGCCTGCTACCCCAGAGTCCACCGAACCCTTTTCTTGCTCTAACAACGCTTCTGGTGGCCAACGATGGCAGCTGACACCATGGAGTTTATGGGACCTTGTGTCACCTGTGCCCGGAGCAAGTCCTCCCATCGTGCATCCATGGGTCTCCTCCAACCCTTACCTGTTCCCCATTGTCCCTGGTCGCACCTTGCGGTGGACTTTTCTCACTGGTTTACCCCCGTCTGAGGGCAACACTGTTATCCTGACAATAGTGGACCGGTTCTCCAAGGCGGTTCACTTTGTCGCCCTACCCAAACTTCCCTCGGCAATGGAAACAGCTGGTCTCCTAGTTCAACACAGCTTTCACCTCCATGGCATCCCCCAGGACGTCGTTTCAGACCGGGGCCCCCAGTTTGCATCCAGGGTTTGGAAGGCGGTCTGCGACACCTTGGAAGTCTCCTGCAGCTTGACCTCTGGCTACCATCCTCAGTCGAACGGGCAGGGAAAGCAAGCAAATCAAAGCCTCGGATCCTCCCTGCGCTGCGTCGCCTTCCGCCTCCCAGCCTCCTGGGCAACACCCCTCCCATGGGTCGAATACACACACAATTCTCTGATCTGCGCCGCCACCGGGATGTCCACATTCATGGTGATTAATGGGTTCCAGCCTCCCCTGTTTCCCAGCCAGGAGATCGAAGTGGTCATCCCATCTGTCCAGGCACAGTTTCACAAAGCACGCCGGGTCTGGAAAGAAGCACGCACTGCCCTGGAACGAACAGTGGCCCGAAACTGGATGATTGCCAATCATCACCGAACCCCGACACCTCCCTACACGGTCGGGCAACAAGTATGGCTCTCCTCCCGGGACCTGCCTCTGCAAGTCGACTCCAAGAAACTGTCTCCCAGGTACATTGGGCCTTATGTAATAGAGAAAATTATAAACCCCAGCGCCGTCCGCCCGAGACTCCCACCCTCACTCGAGGTACACCCAGTATTTCATGTTTCCCTGATTAAGCTTGTGGTAGAAAGTTCCCTCCACCCTCCCACTGACCCCCTACCCCCTCTTCCCCAGCTGATTGATGGACATCCCGCATACACAGTCAACCATATCCTTGATGTACGCAGGCGGGGTAGAGGGTTTCAGTACCTAGTGGACTGGGAGGGGTATGGACCCGAAGAATTCTCATGAATTCCCCGCTCCCTAATCCTGAACTCAGACTTATTAGAGAAATTTTATAGTCAGTTCCTGGGAAAGCCTGATCGGGCACCAGGTGGCGTCCCTTAAGGAAGGGGGGGGGGTTTACCAATATGGTCTGTGCTGGCTGGCGGCATTAATCCTTTCTTTAGACATTGCAGGCACTGGCGAGGGGCGTGGCTGTTGCCATTAGGCGAGTTCCAGAAGAGCACACCTGGTCCCACTCTGCAATCAGCAAGCAGCCAGCTAAAAATGGGAGCGGCACACTTCCCTCCGATGTCAGAAGATTGTCTTCCCCGTGATTACGTTCCTCTGCTTTCTCTTTGACCCCTGGTATCTTGCTTCGTGCTCGACCAGTTCCATTGATTTAGTATTCCCGTGATTTACAGTTCCTAGTGCAAAATAAAATCGTTGCACCTTCTTATGGTCTCCTGTATCTCTGGGTCCAGCACATACACTCCAGGCTTAACAAAGAAAATGGTTTAATCTGTTCATAAAATGTTTAAATGGTTTAATAAATAATTTTCTTTGAACACATATTTCATACAAAATTGGTGTACTTTTATCATTTTTATGAGGTTTATCCAGTCCAAAGACTGGAGCCTTGGCTTTTAACATGTAAAATGCGACCCCTACTGACAAAATTCCCACGTCACGAAAAAGGCGCTGGAACGGATTAATTTCGTAGGTAGGGGGCCGACTGTACTATGTATCTATTACAAAAATATGCTTCTTAAACACATTCTATAGACAGTCTTACTCATTATTACAGTATTAATGTAGTACTGATTCAAAAAACTACATTTTTCCTGTGATATTTATTGATAACAAAATATAAGCATTATACAGCACATATATATTCTATTTATATATAAAAGAACACCTTTAAATGTATTTGCTGAAAACATACAGCACTGTAGTTTTCAAAAATTCCCACTCGAGAGTTAGTATTACTATTTGTGAGGCGCATTTCCGAGGCAGCGTGAGATGGCAAAGTGGATCAACAGTGTTATTCAAAGGGAAAGCATTGAGGTGAGCATACAGTTTGTGTTTATAGGGAGCAGATGAGATTACTCAATTCAAGTATGAACTGCATTCAGTCCCAGCTGCACAGCCACACCCCTCAGCCAGAGTGGAGAAAAAAACAGTTAGTTGGAGACACAGCCATCAAAATCAAAGTCCCCCAAAAACACAGACCATAGCAAAAAGAGCATAAAAGAACAAGAATTGTAATTAATTGGATAATCAAAACAAAATGATCAACATGCTACACCACAGTACATAAAAATCACACACACAAACATTCTAAACATTAACTCAGGTATTGTACTGGAATAATAATTGAAAAAGACTTTAATACTAGAGTGTTTTCCAACAGTTCAGATGATTATTCCTCTTCAGGCATTTCAGAGGAAACCGTGGTTTCTTCAGAAGAGACATCCAATGTCATTAACTTTTTCTGGTGCTTAGCTGACGTTTGAGTGGCATCATAGAGCTTAACTGGTAATTAAAACACTAAAAAAGGCTCATTGACAACTTGTGCACGAATGAGGGAAAAGGGGTGTTCCATCATCTCAACCAGTCAGCAGGAAGGATGTCAGCCATTGGCTGAATTTGAAGGACGTGACAGTTGCTCGGCAGTCCGTGAATATGCAAGCCGTGAGTGCAAAACCATGAATAGTCAAGGGCCTACTGTATATATATATATATATATATATATATATATATATATATATATATACAGTGGTATGAAAAAGTATCTGAACCTTTTGGAATTTCTCACATTTCTGCATAAAATCACCATCAAATGTGATCTGATCTTTGTCAGAAAACACAGTGTCTGCTTTAACTAAAACCACCCAAACATTTATAGGTTTTCATATTTTAATGAGGATAGCATGCAAACAATGACCGAAGGGGGAGGAATAAGTAACTGAACCATCACATTTAATATTTTGTGGCCCCCCCTTTGGCAGCAATAACTTCAACCAGACGCTTCCTGTAGCTGCAGATCAGTCTGGCACATCGGTCAGGACTAATCTTGGCCCATTCTTCTTCACAAAACTGCTGTAGTTCAGTCAGATTCCTGGGATTTGAATCACTCTCTTGAGGTCATGCCACAGCATCTCAATGGGGTTCAAGTCTGGACTTTGACTTTCAGTCCACAAAATATTTTGCCAAAACTTCTGTGGAGTGTCCAAGTGCCTTTTTGCGAGCATTAAACGAGCAACAATGTTTTTTTAGATAGCACTGGCTTCCTCCTTGGAGTCCTCCCATGAACACCATTCTTGGCCATTGTTTTACATATAGTTGATGTGTGCACAGAGATATTGGACTGTGCCAGTGATTTCTATAAGTCTTTAGCAGACACTTTAGAGTTTTTTTTTGAAGCAACAGTACCAAACTCTCTCCATTTGTAGACAACTTCTCTGACTGTCGATTGTTGAACATCCAGACTTTTAGAGATGGTTTTGTATCCTTTCCCAGCTTTATACAAATCAACAATTCTTGATCGCAGGTCTTGAGACAGCTCTTTTGAGTAAGCCATGGTGCACACCAGACAATGCTTCTCATCAAGACAACTCTTACCAGGTGTGTTTTATAGTGGGCAGGGCAGCTTTCCTTTTATCAGTGATTGGGCACTTACCTGACTTAAATTGTTCGGTAAAAATTGGTTTCTCTTTAAGTCTCCTTAGGCAGAGGATTCAGTTACTTATTCCTCCCCCTTCTGTCATTGTTTGCATGCTATCCTCATTAAAATATGAAAACCTATAAATGTTTGGATGGTTTTAGTTAAAGCAGACACTGTTTTGTCATCTGTGTGATTTTGACAAAGATCAGATCACATTTGATAAGTGATTTTGTGATTTGATTTGATTTTATGCAGAAATGTGAGAAATTCCAAAAGGTTCAGATACTTTTTCATACTACTGTATATATACATACACACACACACACACACACACACACACACACTCGGCATATTCACAGTCGGCCCTTACGAAATTAATCCGTTCCAGAGCCTTTTTCGTAGGAGTTTTTGTAAGTAGATGCGCATTTTACATGTAAAATACGTGATTTGTTCCAAGGCTCCTAAGACTACCCCATAAACCCTTTAAAAATGATAAAAGTACACCAAGTTTGTATGAAATATGTGTTAAAAGTAAAAGAAAAATATTTATTAAACCATTTAAACATTTTATTAACATATTCTATCTATCTCGTGCCTGAGTCGTACAACGACCATTGAAGACCTGCCATGACACCCTGGTTATCATCTTCATGGAGGTTTTCTTCACAGGATTAGTGCAGTGGTTTGCCATTGCCTTCTGCATGATGCAAACCTACGGGCAATTTAGAATGGCCAATTAACCTACTGTGCATGTCTTTGGACTGTGGGAGGAAACCGGAGCACCCGGAGGAAACCTACGTAAGCACGGGAAGAACATACAAACTCCACACAGAAACACCCAGGCCAGGAATCAAACCCAGGCCTTCTTGCTGTGAGGCGGACGTGCTAACCACTACGCCACCGTGCCGCCATTAATATATTAAACCATTTTATTAACATATTTATTAATTAAACCATTGTTAAACATTTTTATTAACACACACACACACACACACACACACACAAAACACTGTCTCTCTCTCTCTCTCTCTCTCTCTCACACACACACACACACACACACACACACACACACACACAACTCTCTCTTTCTCTGTCGTGTTTTGCTGAATGTGCAGTGTGAATGTGAATGTGCCCCATGCAGCCCGGAACTGACAGAGAAATTCTATTTAAATGTTTAAATGGACGGGATGTTGTATTTAAAGCGGAATTACAGTACCTGTTTGAAAGATCACAGGTCCTGATTTAATATTAACTTGCTTCCTTGCGAGATCGGAGGTCTTGTCCCACAGAGCACTGGTTTCATGCCCCTTCTGCTTCAATATCATTCCGAAATAATTGCCTCCATCAATGTATTTCCGCTTTTCTGTATTTTCCGGGTCCATGATGGATAACAAAATATAACACTGAAATGGTTAATCTCAAAATAAACTCTTGAGCCAACATTCCTGTTGAACTCTCTTGTCTCACTCGTGTGACAAACAGGAAGTATGGGTACAGGAAGTATGGGTACAGCTGCCTCTTGGCCAATGGGAGGCCAGCGGGGCGGGATGTTGGGAGACAGCCAATGAGAGAGCAACTCGCTCATTCTTTGAATTTGTGAATGGCGTGTTTGAATTTTTGAATGGCGCGTTTTGCACTTTTTGGAAAAAGAGGTTGTTTTCATAAAACGAACATTTAAGAAAATGTTTTTTGTTACCTGGATTTTTCGTATTCAGAGGCTTTCGTAAGTAAAGGGCTGACTGTGTGTGTGTGTGTGTGTGTGTGTGTGTGTGTGTGTGTGTATATATATATATATATATATATATATATATATATATATATACATACATACACATACAGACGCTCTCCAACTTACTTTTTTTTTGGTTCCGGACAGCCGAACGCAAGTTGAAAATGAATCCAAGTTGTTACTGTATGTTCCAGTGACGTATGACGTTCATACTGTCCTATACATCCATAAATACCATTTCTGTTTCTCATAAAACACCCCTAAATCAATTATTATAAACATAACATTGTAAAATAATGTCAAATATATCAAACAATATCAACATGAATTTCAAATAAATTAAATTCAAGCAAAATAATTTCAAATAGATAAATTTACTCAAATAAATCAAATTCACTCATCAAATACAGTCTCAAATATAACCTTTAACATGCTCTATGATACGATTTTTCTGCTTGTAAACGGTTCCGATGGTCGATGAATGGTCACTGTACATGAAGCTGAGCCGAGTCACATTATATAAAGCTGAGCCGAGTCACTTTACATGAAGCTTAAAACAGCCAATCAACGCTTACAATGTGTGAGGCGCTCAACACCGAAAGTAGTGCACTTGTTTGTGCTTAAGACAAAGTGTGGATTATACGGACTTCCGGTCTTTCATATGAGCAAGGGCGCCGTTGAATACTCGTTTAGTACTCAGCCTGCACTGATGTGAATCACCAGAAGAGCGGAGAGTTCTCTTCCTTTTTTTGGATTCGGGTTTTCATTCATTTTACAACTCTCTTTGCTTAACTGAGTATGCATGGTAGATTGCGCTGATCTGAGCAGATAGTTAATTCATCTCTGTGTAGGAGACTTGCACCCATGCTCGTAGGCTTACGCTTCTGACCAATCATATTTGCTTAGGGTTACAAAAGTCCACAAAACAGTGTAAACACAAAGATCACAGAGATGACGTCTTACACAAGGGTAACACGCTATAAAACTGATATAACGATTTATATATATATATATATATATATATATACATATATATATATATATAAAACTGAACTGGGAAGGAGGGGTACGTTCAGTCTCTCATTTGTAAACAATGGATGCAGCGTCATTACGTCAGCGTACTACATAGGTACGTCTAAAGTCAAAATTTGACAATTTAAAAAAAAAAAAATCGAAAAAACAAAACAAATCAACGTAAGTCGGGGAGCGTCTGTATATATGGTTTAAACATATTTATTCATGATATATATACATGACAAGATAGGCAAACAAGTGCATTATATATATATATATATATATATATATATATATATATATACACGAATCAGGCATTTTACATGTAAAATGAAAACCTCCGCGTTCTGAAAAAAGGCGCTAGAACAGATTAATTTCATAAGTAGGGGGCCGACTGTGTGTGTGTGTGTGTGTGCACACACTGTATGTTTATATGGGGCAGTGGTGGTGTGTGTGCACTGTATGTTTATATGGGGCAGTGGTGGTCTAGTGGTATAGGGCGCTGGATTGCTGATCCAAAGGTTGGGGGTTTGTGTCCCACTCTCCACAAGGTTGTCACTGTCCTCCCAGTGCAGCTAACTGGGTTATCAAAGGCCGGCCATGTGTGTCACTGTCTATGGTGAGAGGTTGATGTAAAAGAACCATTGCTGACTTTGGTAAAGAGGAGCTGCAAAGTCGTCAGCGTGTTTCTGTCCCTTGCTAAAGGGTTGTGACAGGAAGGACATCCGACGTAAAAACCTCTGCCAAATCAAACGTGCGAATCAGGTGATTCGCTGTGGCGACTCTCGAGAACGTGAAAAAGCCAAAAAGAAAAGAAGAAGATGCTGTATGTTTATATAAACGTTTTCCTTCATTATTACTACATTTTACTACATTAAAACTGTATTAATGAGTAAGACAGTCATAGAATGTGTTTAAGAAACATTTTAGCGCATGTAATAGAGACACAGTATTTTACTTCCGGTTGCTCATTCGCGCATGTCATATGATACATGGGGTTTTACTTCCAGGTACAGAATTCGCGGATTATCTTGATTCGCGAGAGGGGCCGGAAACCGAACCCCGCGAATAACGAGGGCCTACTGTATTCGAACTAAATAACTCCTGAACTTTGTGCTGGCCTGGTGACTTCTCTCGGAAGAACCACACCCTTGCCTGAAGTCGGCCGAGACGGGCGTTGGCCTCCCAGAGACCCAAAATTGACCAGTGCGCTCTGCTGACAACCTTCATACATGTCTCACAGGAAGTACGAAAGTTTAATCTGTGTATGAAGCACCAAAGCTGCTTATATTCTGAATGAATTACATTCGCACATTTTTGACCCAACGAGTTTGAGTTTGGTGCTGTGGAAGAAACTCGGCTCGGGACTCGAAGGTTAAATCAAAAGAAGCATTTTGGTTTTATTCCAGGCAACAAACATTGATAGACTTATAGCAAGGTTTTTTTTAAGGTTTTTTATTTCCACACAACATTACTGTGGAGTTTTGGGCTGATCTGAGCCCGACGGTTCTGGTTCCCTCTGCAGGACCTGAAACGTATACAGAATTTCTGAAAATACATTATCAGCGATAATTACTATCAAACTAACACACCATGCGTTCCTGATCACAGTTATTACTGTACAATTAATAGTAATAATAATAATAATATCAATTATTATGAATGAGGAAGTGCAATATTTATATTATTGTAAAATTAAAGCTTGTGTTTATGGAAGGTTTTGGTATTTTCTGTCCATCACAGTCAGGATCTTTGGTTATTTTTAGATATTTGACCCGGAGGCGGCCGAGCGAAGCCCAGACGCTCCACGCAAAGCCATGTGCAGATTTTTCCATATTTTTAAAATAATAATTTAAGTGCTGCAATCCTCACAGTTTTTTGAAGTCATTTAGAGTTTGTTCTATGGCAGAAACAAGCGAAAACAACGAAACAACTTGTACAGGTTATTTTTTTCCGTTTGAAAACGTGCTGACGACGATGTCACTCGTTGCTCCTGACCGTAACAAGCTGCGTGTGTTCTTTGCTCGGTATTATCCACTCTGAATAACACCGTTTACCCCACAGACGGCGAGTGACTCCTGCGCTGTAAACGTTGATAACCCCATTGGGAGTTGTCACTCACAGCCACCTACAATGCTTACATTTACTTTTTTCCCCTGAAACTCCTCGGTCACCCGTCCTCATTCACAGCCGTGCAGGAGCACTGGTGTTTGCGGAAGTTACTCTGATAGGTGAAGAGTTTTCGGCAGTGCGGGCAGCTGAAGGGTTTCTCTCCGGTAATGGATCCGCTGGTGTAACTTCAGGACATTTTGTCGAGTGAAACTCTTCCCGCATTCCATGCACCGATAGGGTTTATCTCCCGTGTGGACGCGCAGGTGTTGCAGCAGGTTACTCCGCTGTGTGAAGCTCTTGCCGCAGTTAGAGCAGCAGTACGGCTTCTCGCCGGTGTGGACCCGTTGGTGTAACTGAAGGACATGCTGGCGATTAAAACTCTTGCCGCACTCAGAGCAGTATAAGGGTTTTGTCTCCATTGTGAATGCGCCGATGCTGCTGAAGATTACACCGATGTGCAAATCTTCTGCTGCAGTCCGAGCAGCAGTACGGTCTCTCTCCCGTGTGAATTCTGAGGTGGGCTGCAAGAGTGCCGCGGTCGACGAAGCTCTTGGTGCAGTGAGGACACGGGTACGGCTTCTCTCCGGCGTGAGCGCGCCGGTGTCGACGGAGAGCCGTGTTGCTCGTAAAACTGTTGCCGCACTCCAGACACGCGCATGGCTTCTCTCCCGTGCGGATCCGCTGATGGCGTCGGAGGCTGCAGGAGAAGGTGAAGCGGTTTCCACACCGCGAGCAGTGATACGGCTTCTCACCAGTGTGAACACGACGGTGTGCCTGGAATTTACTCATCTCATGAAAACTCTTCCCACAGTCTGAGCACTGGTGCAGCTCTTTTTTAATCAGAGTCCATGAGGCTCCGGTGTAGAACGCTCCAGAAAATCTCTGATGACTCCCAGAGCCATCTGTGACTTCCTGCTTCTCAAATTTCATATCTTCTGATTTCATGTCTGTTGGATTTGGTGATGTCGGTCCGAATGTAACTTGAGACACGTAGAGAAACTCAAATCTGGATTAAAAAGGAACAGAAAGAGAGCGACAGCTTCAGTTTAAAGAACCAACCATAATCACAGAAAATTACAATTCAGAGTCAGATGGCGGTCAGTTATCCAGCGGGAGCAGGACGTTCCCTCCAGAACTGAGAGAAAGGAAAAGGAATTAAAACACAAAAGAAAGGTCTGTAAGCCATGTCACTACCAAACCAGCGGAGCAGAACATCATCTTTTGCACACGCGGCCGGATTGCTGAAGAAAAAGATAGAAATTGGATCAGGTGGAGCAGAGCGGTCAGGAGGAGGAGAACAGACCTCTGGCCCACAGGTGCACAACCCATCCGACACACTGATAGAACAATTTATTAAACATTATGCAGCCATTTTTATTTCCAAAATCTTCGGGTGAATCTGGTACATTATAATTAAAACCAGAACATCCCACAGAACCTGTCTGGCTGTCAGGGACCTTGTGTAGGTGCAACATGCAGGTAAGTTCCTCCTTTTACCAGAAAACTGTACGAATTAAAACACAAAACTACAGCAGTACCCCGACTTACGAAATTAATCCGTTCCGAGGGCGAGCTCGAGCTCGAAAGTCAACTGTTCCAACCCCCTCACAAACTCATATGACCTGACACAAGCACTTTTAATATATTAAAGATAAACATGTAAAAACAATAAATATGTAATAATAAGAATAATAATAATAATAATAATACACAAACATTAACATTAATAATAAATAATAATAAAACAAAACTAAACAATAAGTCAACTAACTCTTCTGATCATTGTCTGCAGTACAGATGTCACGCGGGGTGCGAAGATGTCACGTGGGCAGGTATGAGGTGGTGCATAACAGAGAAGGAGAACAATTTTGTGCATGTGCACTGTTGCAATTTCTCTTCGTTGTGTAGTTCTTTCTCTCGCTGGTTCTGAGAGAGATCAAGTCATCTCGTGGATCAGTTAGTCTGTGTCACCCTGTCAGTCTGGGGGGGCATGAAAAGTCTTTTTTTCTCTCTATAGGGGCGTCATAGAAAATGTGGGCAGTGGTGGTCTAGTGGTATAGGGCGCTGGATCGCTTATCCAAAGGTTGGGGGTTCAAGTCCCACTCTCCACAAGGTTGTCACTGTCCCCCCCAGTGCAGCTAACTGGGTTATCAAAGGCGGGCCATGTCTGTCACTGTCTATGGTGAGAGGTTGATGTAAAAGAACCATTGCTGACTTTCGTAAAGAGGAGCTGCAAAGTCGTCAGCGTGTTTCTGTCCCTTGCTAAAAAGGGTTGTGACAGGAAGGGCATCCGACGTAAAAACCTCTGCCAAATCAAACGTGCGAATCAGATGATTCACTGTGGCGACTCCCGAGTAAAAGGGAAAAAGCCGAAAGGAAGACAGACAGACAGGGGCGTCATAGAAAATAATTGAGAAGCACTGCACAAGGTGTTATCAAAGTGCGGAGGAATACATGCAGAAGAATATGTGGCTCATCGGCCCGGAAAAGCCGTTTGCTGGTTGGATGGGGCAGATTTTTGGTGGGATCAAAGCTCGTATCATGGAAAATTCGTTATGAAACACACTCGTAACTCAAGGTACCACTGTACTTCCTGTGTTCTGCTCTCTGCATGAAAAACAGCTGCAGATGTTTACTCTGATGGGGTTTGTTCGCGCACTGGATTCGGTATTTATCTGAGACTTGAGGTGTGTAATCGGATTGGTTCCTCACGATACTGTGAGCTGGTGCTGCTTCAGATAGTTTATCTGCTCTTTCGTTCCCTTGGATGCCCGCATGACCCGAACACCAGGTGAAAACAAATCAAATCACTTTATCCTCCCTGATCTGGGAATGACACGTCTCTGAATGTCAGGATAATTACGTCACTCTGATCTGCTTTCAACAAAGTCAAAGAGTCGCAAAGTCACATTCTTGCCCTCCACGAACAGATCCAGAATCAACATCATGTAGACTTGCCCAAAGTTCTGCTGTGATTACAGAACCCTGTTCACCAAAAGACACCGTCACTTTATAACGATTGGGAGCAGGCCGCTCATCTGGTTTTATCCTTTGGACCTGTCGGTGCAAGTCGGAATAAAATATTTACTCGTATTTATCTCTCAGAACATCTGCGGGAAGATCAAAGAATCCACAAAGTTCTTCAGCACAGAATGGGGACAGGACGCAACTATAGACCTGCGTTTCAAAAGATGAGGGACGGGACTCTTCTGGGGACATTACTGCTCTCATTCTTGGTCAGAGAAACTGACAGTTTGATTGAAGAGAGAGACCCAGGTGCGGTGTGGTGCGGTTCAGGTTCACACGCCTGCCTCCCGGCTCGGGGGACGGCGTTTCTGTGTGGAGTCGCACGCTCACCTCGTGCTAGTGTGGGTTTCGTCTGGGTAGCCCGGTTCCCTCCATGAGCCCCGAGATGGTCTGGCAAGGGTGTACCCCGCTTCTACCAACTGTCAGCCACGATTCTCCGCAGCCTCCCTGCGTCCCTGGTGGGATTAAGCGGTTCAGTGAGTGAGGGAGTTGACGGCCTGACGTCCACAGAAATCACCAGGCGATGCACGAGGAGGAGCAAGAACGCGACCCGACTTGTCGACACTCGCAATACTTTCAAAGTGGATTTAGCTTGAAAGAGTAAACTCGGACCTGGAACAGAACCGGAGCTGTGAAACAAAACTTCTCATTTGTGCAACAACACTGCTCGTTTTCAGAGATGTGCGCCACCTAGTGGTGATGACCAGGTCAGCAACAGGGACTCGGGCTTATCGTGTTCTCAGGAGGTCAAACACACAGAAGGTATCTACACATCCTCAAAGATCTGAAAACAAACAACCTCTGTGAGGTTCGTGTGAATATTTTACCTCCTGATGGTGTCCACAGTGCAGTGGAGGACAGTGCACATCCCTGATCTCTATCCTGTGCACTGCACCACTACACCTTCCACAAACACATTCCGCATTCAGCCGCTGTTCTCTCACTTCAACTCACCTGGATGTGAACAGCAGAACGCGGTGAACCGCCTCAAACGCCCAGCACCGAGCAGATGGAACTGTGAGAGGGAAAAGTCTGTCAGAAAGATTGGAACTGAAAGAGGATGAGAAGGAGAGCTCAGATCACCAATCAGCACAACTTCTTCTATTTCTCTCAATGTGTAGGGGGACGAGAACTACACGCTGACAGAGACCCCTACTGGAGGAGGAAAAAAACACTCAGGAACAAGGTTGCCAAATATTTCACCAGTTGCTCACAAACCCATATTCTGACTGTGGAGCTCCCAGGCCTGGAAACCACCAGAGTTCTGATTTTGTTGGTGCCTTATTTATCTCAGAGGTATTACAGTGAAAATTTATAAAGAGTAAATTAAGTCTAAAATGAAAACTGGGATCATTTCCAGATCTTTATATAATTAGTAAAATCTCTGTTTTTTGGTTGGAGGTATTTTGACCTGATCACTGTTCTACTGGAATACAAGTAATACGTAATCATAAAATGAGGAGTTCCAAGTTTTTTCTTTAAGAGCTGAAACCAGAGCTGAAATATTTGCTGTTCATGTTTTCAGAAGTAAAAACCCAACTCAACTCAAATTTGGAACAGAGGAGTTTTATTTATTAACAAGGAAACAGTAAAATAAAGGTGAACTATCTGTTAAATGCCAGTCATATATTAATGTGTATATAATAAATGAGACAGAAAATAAGCTACATTCATTTCCTTCTGGACAAATACAGCCCAATTGATGTTTCTTTCAAACATTTTAATCGACCCCTTCCACAACCCACACACCGCTTTCATCAAAACCAAATCTATTGTATTCAGCAGTGCATCCACTAGGGGCAGGTCAGAGGTTATGCAGCACGAACATAATCACGCCGGAGGAGATCACTGCATAGGCAGCGACAGCAGAGGTCTGAGAGGCCAACGAATACATTTCAGCATATAGAATTCTTTTTGCTCTGTTCTCTTGCGGTCTTCTTGTGGACATAAAAAAAAAATCATCTCACACGGACCGCCGGTTTTCCTTCGCTACCATCTGAATCACGACAAACCACCTACCATGTCCTTATTAAACGTTTGTTTATGTCGCCGAATGGCAAAACGAAATTTGACCTATAAGTACGATTTTATCTTTGTGACTCTCGAGTAATCTCTAATGCAGTTTCCAGCGATACCACACCATCCACAAACTTCCTGAAAACACACGAGAATACAGAAGAAATTACCACAGGGTACAGACAAAAGGCTCGGAACCCATCCGCCTTTTATTTTGATCATTAATGCACCTTAAGTTGACATAACTCAAGCTTTTAAGCGACTGAAGAGTGAAAGTATAGAAGGTGATTATTTATAATCACACTACAGTGGTACCTCGGCACTCGACCACAATTTGTTCCAGACAGCTTGTCGAATTTTGATTTGGTCGAATTCCGAATCCGCTTTTCCCATTACAAATCATGTAAATGGTCTTAATTGGTGACGTCGTCTTTTGAACAGAAGTTAACGGTCCCGTAACTCATACCAGAGGTCCACCAATTAAGTGAAAAATGATTGAATGCAGTACACTATGTTATGGTTGGTGTTGTGAGAGACGCTTTAACTGTACTGTACTGCGGTTTTTATATTAGTGTGTTGTGGTCTGTGTTGTGAGACACTCTGGTTATGGCAGCTCTCACTCACTCTCTTTATGCATGCAGGCGCTGGAGAGGGCGTGGCTGTCACACGCAGGTGGAGCTCTGAGCTCACACACCTGATTCCACTCAGCAATCACCGGGCTATAAAGATGAGCAGTGCCCTCCTCCCGGTGACCTTTCTGGTTCTCGGCACCGTGCTCAACCCTTAGTTTATGATTTTCGTTTTCTCCACATCTCTAACAGTGACTACGATTTCCCCGTGCTCTAGTGCCTTCCCCGTCAACAATACAGCTCATCCATTTCATCACACTCTGTCTCCTGCATTTTTGGGTCCGGCTGAATGTTCCTGGCGTCACAGAATCTTCGAGCCTTTCTGTGATGCCAGGAACATTCATCCGGACCCTAAAATACAGGAGACAGAGTGTGATGAAAACAGATGAGCTTGAGAGCCAGAGAGATCCAATCTTCTAGTACTGGGAGGAGCGCGCTCAGTGCTGTAGTCCTGCCTGAACACATGTAAACCGCGTTTACCCACATGTATCAGCAGCTAATAGTTTACTCATTTCATTTTGCCTCATAAATCGTTGAGCAACTTCCAAGGGACCAATATTCCCTCTAAGCTGCGCAATTGCGCACTGGTCACACACTCTGAGCGCACAAGAAAACCTATCCAACGCAGTGAACGCACTGCAAATTAATTAGATAGATATAACTTTTTTTCTGTATTATTTTGCTGTGTAATTCAGTGAGTGACAGGTGTCCAGCCAATTATACGATACGATGCAATTACGCTACGCAGCCAATCATGGCACTGTCATGTGCTCTGCTCATACACGCTCCATAACAATAATAAGAGTGCAGCGGAGTTAAGTGACGCTAATGCTAACCCCTTATCATGGTGAAACGAGTGGGCAGTGAATGCGACTCCCCAAAGCAAAGTAAAAAAGAACTGCACAAAGTCTGTGAGTATACCAGAAAAGCTGGCGAAGCAATAACTATGCCTTTGAATTTGTGAACTCAATCAATGAGAGAGTGCAGAATGAGACTATGTGTGAGGTTAAAAATGCACCCTGGCATCCCCTGATAGTAGATGAGAGCACAGACATGACAGGACACTAAATACTTGTCATATATATCAAATTCAGGGAGGAAACTGATGTAATCTATAAAACTGTGTTTAATAAGCCATGAAACTTTCTACGATCCCAGGTGTGATAGTGGTGTGTGGCCACAGCGAGCACTTCTGATGTTGCTCACAGTGGGCCTCAGTGTGCTCAGGGAGGATGTCTGTATGCCCAGACATATGAAAAATTAGAGGGAACATTGCAAGGGACTGACAAAGAAGGTGTTATTAATTGTTGTAAATTACTGTGTTAAGCCCTGTCTAGAGACCAATGTGTGGACCCCCCTCCCAGGGGGTGGGGTACCCTTCTACTGTACATGTAATCCAAAACAGTTGTCAACTTGTCATGATCTCGGGAATTTCCGGTATGACAACTACATGTATTAAACCATCATTTGTACAAACGGCCGAGGAGAGCCGAGTGCTTGCGACCTTGACTTTCTGAGTTACAGCGGGATTCTGTACAGGAATAATAATGGACATCAGAAAGTTCCTCAAACGTTCAAATCAAAATGTCCAAAAGGATGCTAATGACTCGGAGCCAAGAAGAAAACATGCCTTGCACAACCTGAAGGAGAGGCTGCAACTGTAGCAACAATCCATGACTCTGGTAGTGTGACTCTGGTCAGTGAGCGATGTTTGAAGCACTGTGCTGTGTAGCATATATATTTATAAACATCACATTATAAACCCATTCAATCTAGACAATTATAATATTGGCATGCCGCATTATATTTATCTCCAGATATTTATATGTCGTATTTCAGACCTCTCCAGCATTATATATAGCGTTGAGCCATTAACCTGTTAGTGAAAAGATTTTATAATTTTGTATAAAATGTCTATAGATATAGAATACGGGACATAATGCTTGTGAAGTGACTAGATCTGTATAATTAACTAGCCCGTGGCAGCATTGCCGCAGCAGTGTAGCCTGTGCAGGCTACTGGCTAGTTGCCGCTCGTTGTTTAGGTCTAACGTAGCCTTTACACATAGGCCTGTGTATGTATTATGTATAATAAACTATACATGCTATACTATTACACTTTCACACACGCGTATGTATACTGTGTACATGTATGTAAAAGCATGTGTATGTATGTACATTTTTGTATGTATTTTTTTATATTGGTAGTTAAATATGAATAATATGAAAGATTTCAAGATTTCTATTTCAACAATTTAAAATGACATGGGATAGTTGAAATGTACAATTTCATTCTATAAGATGACCTATGCAAGAAGTAAATCTAGTTTTACTAAATACATGTTTTGAAGGTTTGTATTTTCTAGTTTAGTACTTACAGTGACATGTTTTTGAAGGTGCTGTGTATTTTACACCTGTTACTTTTGAACATTAAAATTGTAGTTGCTTTTACTAGATCTAGATTCAAGTTTTCAGTGTGTAATTGCTTCAAAATGTGTTGGATGTGAAGGTACTTTTATACTCTAAAAATGACTTCAAATGTCTCCTACAAGCCCTGTAGAAGAGGGGGGGGAGACCCCCCCAACCCCCCATGCAGGAGGGGGATACCCCCTCCC
This sequence comes from Plotosus lineatus, assembly GCA_024760905.1. Taxonomy (NCBI): domain Eukaryota; kingdom Metazoa; phylum Chordata; class Actinopteri; order Siluriformes; family Plotosidae; genus Plotosus; species Plotosus lineatus. Next base: position 1,769,607 of record CM045741.1, read on the forward strand.
GAACCCTCCCCGCGCTTCGCACACCTTGGGCCTATTGGCCCACGGTGCTGCTCCGCAGCTTCATTCATTTTTTTTTAGTTTATCCACATTTTTTTTTTACCACTACACCACTGAGCGCACTGTTTGTCTTTATAGCACGGTGATTGCTGAGTGGATAGCGTTCCACCGGCATGTGACAGCCACGCCCCTCTCCAGCGCCTACATGCATAAAAAGAGAGAGAGAGAGAGAGAGAGAGAGAGAGAGAGAGAGAGAGCAAAACCAGAGTCTCTCACAACACAGACCATAACACACTAAAATAAAAAACACAGTACAGTTTAAGCATAAGAACAATATAGATAAGAATTTTTACCTTTGTGGTGGTGAGCAGTTGGCATACAGTAGGCCCTTGACTATTCACGGTTTTGCACTCACAGTTTGAGTACTGTATTCACGGACTGCCAAGCAACTGACACATCACTCAAATTCAGCCAATGGCTGTCCTCCTTCCTGCTGATTGATTGAGATGATGTAACGCTCCTTTTTCCTCATTCACGCACAAGTTGTCAATGAGACTCTTTTTTTGTGTTTTAATTACCAGTTAAGCTCTATGATACCACTCAAACACTATCTCTGTCTAAGCAATTGAAAATGCTGGATGTCTCTTCTGAAGAAATAAGACTTTCTCCTGAAGAAATGACAGTTTCCTCTGAACTGTTGTATAAAGGTCTTTTCAATTATTATTCCATTACAGTATCTAAGTTAATGTTTAGAATGTTTGTGTGTGAGATTTTATGTTCTGTAGCATGTTTAATAAACGATACCAAAAGGATAAATTTTATTACGCTTCATGTTCTTTTACACTGAACTTGGAGTGACGTCTTGGAGTGACATCTCCAAGATGGCGCTACCTAGAAAGTGACATCGCGGAGTTCTCAGAGTCAAATTGTTTCTTTGTTCATTTTAATTTGTTGTTTTCTTTGTTCATGTTTTTAACTATGCTCATCTATGACCGGTCGACCCTACTACAGCTATGAGATTGGAGTGTCCTGAAGTTTAGCACCTTCCTATCATGAGCTAATATGCTATGGTAGCTCAATGCTAGCCACACCCAGCTGACAATAAGCCCAGGCGGAGTTCTCAGAGTCTCTGCCGCTTGGTTAGAAGTGGAAGGTTAGCACTTTCGGTTATACTGCTTGAAAATGTTCAGTCCCTGCAAAAAAAGAAGGACGAGCTTCATGCTCAGATTGCAGTGCTCAGGATCTACAGGACTGCTCCATGCTGTGTTTCTGTGAAACATGGCTCGAGGAGAGTCCACCCGACGAGGCTATTGCACCAGCTGGCTACACGGCCTTCATCCACTGCGAGCCCAAGCACCAGAGTCGTCGTTCGGCCCCTTCCCGCCTGGGCTTATTGTAAACTACATTTTACTACATTAATACTGTATTAATGAGTAAGACTGTCTATAGAATGTGTTTAAGAAGCATATTTTAGCGCATGGAATCGATACACAGTATTTTACTTCCGGTTGCTCATTCGCGCATGTAATATGATACATGGGGTTTTACTTCCGGGTACAGAACTTGCAGATTATCTTCATTTGTGGGAGGGGCCGGAACCGAACCCCCACAAATATCGAGGGCCTACTGTACGTAAATGTTGGAGAGGGAGACAGGAGGAGGATCCCCTTCCATAACAGAGAGGGAGAGAAGAAAGCGGATTCCCCTCCATAATAGCTTCAGATGAATCAGCCAAAGTTGTTTTTTCTCTTGCTACTCGCTTTTGCATGGATGACTCTTCTTCAGACTGTCCCTTTCTTTTCTTGAAGAACATTTCTAATGTGGCTTGTTTTTGCCTTCTTTTCTAAACCTTACAGAAGTGGCTTATGACCTCATCTTTAAAAGGTGTTTACAGCGCTGCTAGTTTCCTCAGGGTGATACATAGTATCAACAACTTCCAAGTTTCCGGAAAGCGTGCATTTCCTCTCCCTCTCGGTCTCGTTTTTTCTCGCGCTTTTTAGCGTTCGACTTCCGTATTTTGGTCGACTTCTGGGACAAAAAAAATCTCGGATATTCCTTCATTGATTTGCCGAACTGTTTAATTTAAATCAGAGTCATGAGGGAGACTAGATGCTCGCTGACTCTGGATGAAGGTGGGGTTCACCCTGAACAGGGCATCAGTCCACTGCAGGGGCAACACACACACACACACACACACACACACACACTCAGTTACTCACTCGCTCACAGTTAGGGGCAATCTGGAACAGCCAATTATGTAATGTGCATATTTTTAGACTCATTCTTTTATTTGTTCATTTTCCCCCAGTGCGGCTAACTGGGTTATCAAAGGCGGGCCATGTCTCTCACTGTCTATGGTGTGAGGCATGTAAAAGAACCATTGCTGACTTTCGTAAAGAGTAGCTGCAAAGCCGTCAGTGTATTTCTGTTCCCTGCTAAAGGGTTGTGTCAGGAAGGGCATCCGACATAAAAACCTATGCCAAATCAAACGTGCGAATCATTCGCTGTGGTGACCCCTGATAAAGGGAAAACACCGAAAGGAAATCTCTCTTTTATTCGTTCATTTTCTAAGCCACTTAATCCTAATCAGGCTTGCAGAGAGGCTGGTGCCCATCTCATCCGACTCTGGCTGAGGGTGAGATACACTCTGAAGGGCTCACAAGACCATCACAGGGTGACACACATACAGTCATTCATACCCACTGTGATACCTAGGGGAGAGTTTAACCAGACAATCAGCCTCGACTGTGCATGTCTGTGGAAGGAAACCAGAGTACCCCAAGAAAACCCAGGCAAACGGGAAGAACACACAAACACCACACAGAAACACCCTTGCCGGGCCCGGGATTCAAACTCCGGACCTTTTTGCTGTGGGACAGATGTGCAAACCACTGCGCCATCGTGCCACCTTCAACTGAAATATATACTGCAGAAATATTTCAGTCAAGGCAAATTAATCCTATGTATTTAACATTTAAACCTTTTGATAACTGCCGTCACTCATCCCCATTCAGAACTGTGTGAGTGCAGCGGTGTCGCTGGAAATTACTGGGGAAGGTGAAATGCCTTCTGCACTCTGAACAGTAATAGGGTTTCTCTCCGGTGTGAATGCGTTTGTGCAGCTGGAGAACGTACTGGGTACTGTAACGCTTCCCGCAGTCTGCACACCGGTATGGTTTATCCCCGGTGTGCATGCGCAGGTGCTGCTGAAGGGTGAAGCTTTGTGCAAAACTTTTGCCGCAGTCTGAGCAGTGAAATGGTTTCTCTCCGGTGTGAATGCGCCGGTGTCGCTGTAGAGTACTCCGGCAGCTGAAGCTCCTCCCACAGTCGAAACAGGGGTAGGGTTTCTCACCGGTGTGAATGCGCTGGTGTTTTTGGAGGTTGCTTTTCTGCGTGAAACGGTTCCCGCAGTCTGAGCAATAATACGGTTTATCACCGGTATGAATACGCTGGTGTTTCCGCAGATTGTTGCTCTGTGTAAACCTCTTTCCGCAATCTGGGCAGTGGTACGGCTTCTCGCCCGTATGAACTCGCTGGTGTGTTTCAAGGTTACTCATTTGGCTGAAACTCTTCCCGCACTCTGAACACTGGTACTTCCTTTTAATTACACTATAAGAAGCCTTGGTGCATAACAGTCCTGTTGATCTCTGGTGACTACTGGAGCTCATCGTGGCTTCCACATTCTCTCGTTTAATATCTTCAGATTTCATCCTCGTTCAGTGTCTGAGGTTCTTCTGAAGCCAAATTAAAGAAGCACTTGGATCTGAATCAGAAAGAGATTAGAAAAAAAAAAGGTGGTTTCATATTTTAACAAACAGACATAAACAGACCACAGGAGGCCAGACGCTCTGCCGGCTGGTCCACTGATGATTATTTTAAAAAATACAAAGTAAAACTGTGATGCAAAATGTGAATATAAAATACGTGAGGGTTATGCAAAGAATTAAGGACATCTACGTCAAAGTTTTGGGGTCGGTGGTGTAGTGGTATGGGTGCTGCACTCATGATCGGATGGTTGCGAGTTTGAATCCCACTGAGATCCCCACTATGCTAAGACCCCTAGGCAAGGTCTCAACCAGAAGTGTGCCTCTGTTCACCCAGCAGTATAAATAGGTACCAGTAAAATATATATTGGGAAGGTAACCTGCGATGGAATAGCATCCCATCCAGGAGAAGTTGTACTTCTGGTCGCTTCACGCTACAGAAACCGGGGATAAGCACCGGCCTGATGAGCCACTAGGCTCGGGTGTAAAAACCCAACAGACTTTACCTATGTCAAAGTTTAACAAACATAATACATAAACCTTAACCTTGTGACCGTGAAATAAAGACATCCAACCAGTCATCTCATCATACCATCCTACCAGCTGTGCACTGGATCCAATCCCTTTCACTATACTCCAGACTATCTCTCAAGACCTTCCATTTACCTCCACTATCATCAATAACTCATTGTCAACTGGTCAGGTACCTACAGCATTCAAAATAACCAGGGTTCTACTCATCATAAAGAAACAATCTCTGGATCCATCAGACATCAACAACTTTAGACCGATATCACTTCCTTTATGAAATTATAACCAAATGTCTATCTTTTGCAGAATAATCTCCTCGACCCAAATCAATCAGGCTTCACATAAGCACATTCCACAGAGACTGCACTCTTGGCTGTTACAGAGAAGCAACATGCTACAAGATCAGCCAAGATGTCATCAGTCCTCATTCTCCTTGACCTTTCAGCAGCATTTGACATGATCAACCACAAAGACTCTTTTGTCCATCATCAAGAGTCTAGGAATTTGTGGTGCAGCATGGAATTTGTTTGCTTCCTACCTGGAAGGTGTCTCATATGAAGCTGCATGGAGGGGATCCACATATTCTCCACACCGACTTTCCACTAGTGTTCCCCAGGGCTCAGTTCTTGGTCCATTTCTGTTCTCTCTTTATACCAAGTCTCTTATTGATGTCATATTCTCACATGGGTTCTCATACCATTGCTATGCAGATGACACTCAACTTGTTCTCTCTTTTCCTCCATCAGATACTGATGTTTCTTCCTGGATCTTTGCATGTCTGGCAAGTATCTCCTCATGGATGGCAGCTCACCAGCCGAAGCTTAATCCCAGCAAGACTGAATTGCTGTTCAGCCCAGCTGACTCATCCCCGCATCAAGATCTTGCAATCTCTCTGGATAACACCATGATCTCTACTTCAGTCAGCGTTAACAATCGCCTGTCCTTCTCTTCCCATTTCACTAATCTTTCTCAATCATGTTGATTTCTTCTCTTTAACAGCCAAAGAATTCGTCCATTTCGTTCCACTAAAGCCACTCAGATAATTGTTCAAACCCTTGTCATCTCAACATTAGATTACTCCAACTCACTCCTGGCAGGTCCACCTTTCAGTGCTATTCAATCTCTGCAACTCATTCAGAATGCTGGTGTACAGCTTGTTTTCAAAGCATATGACAGAGTGCCGAGAGAGGAACTGTGGTATTGTATGAGGAAGTCTGGAGTGGCAGAGAAGTATGTTAGAGTGGTGCAGGACATGTATGAGAGATGTAAGACAGTGGTGAGGTGAGCTATCGGTGTGACAGAAGAGTTCAAGGTGGATGTGGGACTGCATCAAGGGTCAGCTCTGAGCCCCTTCTTGTTTGCTATGGTGATGGACAGGCTGACAGATGAGGTTAGACAAGAATCTTTATGGACTATGATGTTTGCAGATGACAGTGTGATCTGTAGTGAGAGCAGAGAACAAGTGCAGGAAAATCTAGAGAGGTGGAGGTATGCCCTGGAAACGAGGGGAATGAAGGTTAGCCTCAATAAAACAGAATACATGTGTGTGAATGACAAGGACCCAAGAGGAACGGTGAGGTTACAAGGAGAAGCGATAAGGAAGGTGGAGGATTTTAAGTATTTAGGGTCAACAATCCAGAGAAGTGGAGAGTGTGGAAAAGAGGTGAAGAAGTGTGTGCAGGCAGGTTGGAATGGTTGGAAAAAAGTGTCCGGAGTGATGTGTGATAGGAGGGTATCGGCAAGAATGAAAGGAAAAGTGTACAAGACGGTGGTAAGGCCAGCGATGTTGTATGGTTTAGAAACAGTGGCCCTGGGGAAAAGACAGGAGGCAGAGCTGGAGGTAGCAGAGATGAAAATGTTGAGGTTCTCTTTGAGAGTAACGAGGATGGATAGGATCAGGAATGAGTACATCAGAGGGACAGCACATGTAAGACGTTTTGGAGACAAAGTCAGAGAGGCTAGATTGAGATGGTTTGTACATGTACAGAGGAGGGATAGTGAGTATATTGGTAGTAGGATGCTGAGGTTGGAACTACCAGGCAGAAGGCCTAGAGGAAGACCAAAGAGACGATTCATGGATGTAGTGAAGCAGGACATGAAGGTAGCTGGTATAAGAGAAGAAGATGCAAAGGATCGGGTGAGATGAAGACAGATGATTCGCTGTGGCGACCCCTGAAGGGAAAAGCCGAAAGGAAAAGAAGAAATGTACAGCTTGTTTTCAACCTTCCCAATTTTTTCCACACCTCACCACTGTTACAATCTCTCCACTGGCTTCCTGTTGCTGCTCGCATTCAGTTTAAAACAGTAATGCTTGCCTACAAAGCCAAAAATGGAGCTGCATCTTCCTACCTCAAAGCACTTGTCACACCTCTCACTGCACCACGTTCTCTCAGATCCTCCAGCACTGTGAGACTGATCGCTCTCTCTACCCAGGACATGGGGAGAAATGCATCTAAACTCTTCTCTGTTCTGACTCCAAGGTGGTGGAATGAACTTCCTCTGGATGTCCGGACAGCGGAGTCACTGGGTATCTCCAAACGACCATTGAAAATGTACCTTATTTAGCAATACTCAGATTAAACACTATGCTGTCTACAACAGCTTATGTAAATCGCTTTGGATAAGAGCATCCGGTAATTACTGTAAATATAAAGGTAATGAAAATGAAATGAGGTCAGGTGACCAATATACAATCTAACTCCATCTGCCCCTGAGAAGGACTCGCACACCATGTCGTGATCCTACATCATTTCAATCAAGAGGTATTGCAAAAAAAAAAAAAAAGGAATCATACAGGAATCCGTTTCCATGGCTCACACTCTGTTTACCTCAGCTGGGATTTCACTCATCTACTAAACCCACCCACCCTCACAGGGACCCCGCCTTTGCCCGTACTCAGCTGGGGTATCCTTCAGTTCCGCCCATGATGCTCACAAGATTAAGCAGTTTGGACAGATCATTAAGCTCCAAAATGTCAGAGATCTGATATCTCATTGCAAAGTCTGATGTGAAATAAGCCCTTCTGTGGTTGAGTCTCACTTTCATGTCTCTGTTTCTGGGTACATTTCCTTTATTTACTTTCTCTTTCCTGGTTTGACTTCGGCACAGGCTGGATGAAGCTATCCACTGACACATCCTGTTTTTCCAAGCAGCCACTGAGTACAAACTAGAACATTTTTAGCAGCGAAGCTTATGACCCATCCATGTTCTTCAGTCATCCATATTCTTCAGTTTCCTTTAACTTATTATACATTTACATTAAACAAGGAGACTGGACCAGAAACTCGGGATAATTTTCTCTCTGAACACAAAATAATAAATATGAAATAGTCCACGTTATCTCACTCACTGAGATCCACATGCCAAGTCAAACTAACTGAGCTTTAGGAGGGAGAATGTTCGAATGTTGTGATGTTTTAAATGTAACAGCAGAATCAGGAGGGAATTTTTCATGCTCTTCATCCTGAAAATAAGTTATAATAAAATTGCAATGCAAATCTTTGCAAATGCTCAACATGAACATGCTCATGATGAACATTTGGAACCGTGGAGTGAGTGAGTGAGTGAGTGGTCTGACATGGATGAGGAGAGAAGAAGAAACAGGGAGGGCTGAATACGAGTGATATTTATTCAAAAGCCCATGTCAACACAAACAATGGCTGTCAAAGTGAATCCAAGAAAAAACAAAAAAACAAAAAAAGAGCAGTTTGAGATCTCAAACACATTTACCACCAGCAGCACAAATCCAATCAAATATGTACCATGTTTTTCCTCTTCTTCCTTCAGCTGCTCCTGTTCACTCACCACAGTAGATCATCGTCTCCATCTTTCTCTGTCCTCTCTATCGCTTTCCATCACACCAGTCCCCTGCATGTCCTCCATCAACACCTCCAGAAATCTCCTCTTCTCCCAACATTCTTCCACCAGTATACCCTTCATCCCTCCTCCACACAAGTCTGAACCATCTCAATCTGCCCTCTCCCACTTTATCCCAAACACTCCTCCCTGTTCTGAACCCCTAACCTTTCATTTAATATTCTGTCCATTCTTGTATATCCCGGAGAAAATTACAGAATCTTCATCCGTGACACTTCCAGCTCCACCTCCTGTCCTTTAAATCAGCATACCTGGGCTCAGTACACACCATCTTTTTAATAAGATAAAATAATACATTATATACATTTAAATTTGAGGTGTGCACGTGAAAATAACATTTATATCAAAAATTATATATTTTCTGTACCTGTATCTCTGCAGCCTCACAGTAAATGCTGTACATCTCACAGGTAACCAACCAAACCTTTTGGGTTTCATGTGAATATTTTACCTCCTGATGGTGTCCACAGTGCAGAGGAGGACAGTGCACATCCCTGATCTCTATCCTGTGCACTGCACCACTACACCTTCCACAAACACATTCCGCATTCAGCCGCTGTTCTCTCACTTCAACTCACCTGGATGTGAACAGCAGAACGCGGTGAACCGCCTCAAACGCCCAGCACCGAGCAGATGGAACTGTGAGAGGGAAAAGTCTGTCAGAAACATTGGAACTGAAAGAAGATGAGTCGGAGAGCTCAGATCACCAATCAGCACAACTGCAGCACGACTTCTTCCGTTTCTCTCAATGTGTAGGGGAACGAGAGCTACACGCTCACAGCGACCCCTACTGGAGGAAGAGACAAAAAAAACCACGCAGAAACAAGATCGACAAACATTTAACCAGAAATCCATACAAAGCAATGACGTGGAAGAGAAACTCGACTGCGCACAGGCCCCTTTCACGTGGTAATTCGGATTCAACTTCCGGTTCGGGCAAAACAGTGCTTCGGGTAATATTTTCAATTGAAAGTTGACATTTTTGGCGTTCTTATAATGGTATGTTTTGAAACATAACAACATCAAATTTAATGGTAATACGTTAGGTTTAGCTTGTTTTGTGTAAACATGGTTAATTCTTGTTGCGCTCTTGGCTGTCAAAATCGTGCAGGCAGTTGCAAAGAAGCAATTTTTCACTGGTAAGTGTCTCTCAGTTTAATCGTACATTTACAGTTAGGTAGTTGATGTTTGGTTTGGATGGAGGATAGATTGAGATGGTTTGGACATGTACAGAGGAGGGATAGTGAGTATATTGGTAGTAGGATGCTGAGGTTGGAACTACCAGGCAGAAGGCCCAGAGGAAGACCAAAGAGAAGATTTATGGATGTAGTGAAGCCGGACATGAAAGTAGCTGATATAAAAGAAGAAGATGCAAAGGATAGGGTGAGATGGAGGCAGATGATTCGCTGTGGCGACCCCTGAAGGAAAAAGCCGAAAGGAAAGGAAGAATGAAGAAGATGGTGGTGCCACCTGTCATAGTAATTGAATTCCATGAAAAAAAATACAGATGTTTCCGTATAATATATTAAAATATTCCTTATGAACTCTGAGGTTTTTGTGCGATGGTACGTCAAATGACCCTGTTTTTTCAGTGTTCCTCATGCTAAATAATTTATTTCATAGTCAATCCCGCATCAGCTTGCCCCGATGAGGGACCTGGTCCTAGACCTCTTGTTGGATAATACAATTCACATTTATTTCTTATGTTGCATTCTAGTTGGGTGAGTAGCATATCAGTGAAGCCTGGAATTACCCAGCAGGTGCTAAACCTGCTTCAGTCAAAGGCGGCGACTGATTCAAGAAACCACAGCTCCCGCAGCATCATGCCTGATGGAATGTCTCTGAGGAAGCATCTCGACTGGGATCCAAAGCATCAAGAGATGGTTGGCTTTGTTGACCTTGGTGCAGGGTCACTGGAAGGTGGTGCAGGAGAGGCTACTGTGAGGCACTTGTTGTTATGGCTGTTGGTCTCCAGGGCCGGTGGAAAGTGCCTGTTGCATATTTTTCAACAAAAAGTTTATCAGCAGAAATCCAGTTTCAATTGTTATTATCTGTTATTTGTGCACTGTATGATTGATTGTAAAGGACATGTTTTGGCTCTTGTTATGGATGCTCATACTAAAAATCAAAAAATGGCAACTCTTTTAGGCTGTTCAATTGTACATGATAATATCAATAGTAGTTTTCCACACCCATCTGACAGTTCTCGTAACATTCATGTGTTCTTTGATGCTTGTCACCTGATAAAAAATGTCAGAGGTGCCCTTCATTCTTTAAGTGAAATTAAAACGTCTGCTGGTACAGCTAAATTTTTGCAGGAATTTCAAGCTTCTGAAGGTTTATGTGCTGCAAACAAACTTACTATTAAACATATTCACCTCCAAAAGCAGACAATGAATGTGAGGTTAGCGGCACAAACAATGAGTTCTTCAGTCGCTGCTGCTTTAAGGTGTGGACATCAGAAAGGTTGTGATGATTTTGCTGACTGTGAGGGGACAGCAAATTTTGTACCTATTATTGATCATATGTTTGATATTTTCAACAGTCGTCTGCCTTGTGCAAAAGGTTATACAAGTCCACGAAGGCCAGAAAATCTTGCTTACACTGAGAGGTTTATAATGCAGAGTCAGTGTTACTGAGTATGACGGATATGTCTGGTAGAAAGGTGTGTTTTGGTAAGAGAAAGATCGGTGTCATTGGTTTCTTGTGTAATATTGAGAGTTCCTCAATTTGTCTCAGGAATTGTTAATGTATCAAAACCCTGTACAGAGATATTTATTGACATACAAGTTATCTCAGGATCATTTGGAACTTTTTTCTCTGCTGTGCGACAAGGTGGTGGGTGGAATGACAATCCATCAGCTTTGCAGTTCTCCAGTGCTTTCAGGTCCCTGCTTAGTCATGCTGGTGTATCTATCACTGGTTCTATTAAATTGTATATTGTATATTGTAAATTGTATATAATATTAAATTGAGTATCACAGGACACAACATCCTGATCGAATGTTGTTGATACTGGGGCTGATATGGTTGTGCCTGCAATCTCTGATTCAGCTCTCTGTGATCACACACACAGTGTTACCAGACCTGAGCTGAGTGCATTTGTTGAGGGAATTTGAGAATATATTGCTGGATGGGTCGTGCATGCAGTCACAAAGAAGATTTCTTGCAGGTTGAAGATATCTTACTTCTTGGAAGGAGCCCAGTTGTGTTCTCCCCTGAACTGGTATGTGCATGACCTCTACAGATGTTCGGCCATTGTGCATCAATATCCCAGGTGAACTTGTACCTATATCTTCAATGAGTTAATTGTTAACATGACAAGCATGTATGTAACTGCTCTGTTATTGTGTAACTGTAATCAATAAAAAAGTTTCATGTTGCTCCTGCTCATTTATATGCTGCAAATGTTTACATTATATTGATGTCTCTGGGGATCCAAAACATCCCAAGTATTTACATTTATCGCATCGTTTTCCATATCGATGTGTGTCTGCTTACCTTGCTTTTTGCCCTAACCGGAAGTCAGAGCCTATTGACCACGGAGGCATGTATAATGTATGCAGAGGGTGCAGTCTCGTTTTTCTTCCACGTCATTGATACAAACACATTCTGCAAGCCTTGAGTACTGCATCATACCGGAAGTCACAAGAGACCAAAGTCGGTGATTGCCAGCGAAATGGCAGAGAGGCGAAAGCGACACAAAGTGGGTGGGCATTGAGTTCAAATGAGCTGAACATTCACACAAGTGATTACCAGTCAGAGCATGAAGAAAAATAGACTTCTACCAAAGAAAGAGATCCTCAAAAGTCTTCAGTATTGACGTCCATGTAAATTTTTAAAGGCACAAAAGTTACCATGGGTTGCACGGTGGTGTAGTTTGATTGCCTCAATGTCACAGGGCTCTCATTTTTTTAATGATTTTAAAAACAGTTATGTGTAACAACCTCTCTTTTTTAACCATTACAGTGTTAGAGCAAACCCTCCCCCCTTCTGTTTTATTGAAGTACACATGCTACTTCTGACATACCAGAAATCCTGATACTTCTGCTGTAAAATCATAAGTCAATTTGTTTACGATGTAAAGTTACTTTGAGACAATGATAAGTATAAAAAGGACTATATAAATAAATCTAAATTAAATTTAGTTAAAAATAAGGACTGATTTGGTTTTCCACGTTGCAGACACTTGAATTTTTCTATTCGTATCCATCACATCATGCAAAAAATAAATTAAATAAATTTGTAAAAACCCCACAATAAAAGTAAAAAGTATATAATTACTCTAATGAATATCTTTCTGTGAGATCATTCAATGTTATGCTAAAAATAATAAAGTGTGTGGTGTTTGTCATTTGGTGTGACACCCACCATAACTGATGTCAGCACCTGCTACTTGTCTACAATCTAACGGTATAAAACAACAACACATACAAAATACGCAAGTGGGTACAAGTCTTGTACTTTTTATTTTTAATATTTTACATTTTAAATCCATGTGGCATTTTTACATAAGAACAAGTGTGTAAATAGCATGAAGTGGGAGTGTCTAGGTATAAATACACACATTCATACAAAATTAGAATGTACAGGAATTCAACATATATAAATACATCGTGTCCAGTTGTGGCTGTGCTGGTGTTCACACTTTAACATGTTGAGTTAAGATACAGATAAACCTCCTACATTTTTAACGTGATTTTTAACCCTTTACGCCCGACGGTGATTAATTCGTCACACAAGAATTAAAACCCGAAAAGTGTAATTGATATCACGACGGGCATCTGGGGAATGAGTGTGATGAATGCGGTACGTTTCCTGTTGAAGTGGAGAATGGTACAGTATTGCGTGATTTTTTTCATGCGCTTTTTTCAGTTAAGCTCGAGACATGGTGAGTGAGTGGCGTCCGTGAGTCATCGTTCAAATTGTCAGCACTAAAAGCGCAACGGATCAAATACCAGGTGAGATTCATGCACATAAAAAAATCATCAGTGAAGAATGTTAGTTTTGTAATTTTATGAGGTAGAAATAGTTTATTTAATTGGGGGCAGTGGTGGTCTAGTGGTATAGGGCGCAGGATCGCTGATCCTAAGGTTGAGGGTTCGAGTCCCCACAGGCACAGGGTTGTCACTGCCCCCCCACCCCCCAGTGCAGCTAACTGGGTTATCAAAGGCGGGCCATGTCTCTCACTGTCTATGGTGAGAGGTTGATGTAAAAGAATCATTGCTGACTTTCGTAAAGAGGAGCTGCAAAGCCGTCAGTGTGTTTCTGTCCCTTGTTAAAGGGTTGTGACAGGAAGGACATCCGACGTAAAAACCTATGAACCAACTCAAATGTGCGAATCAGATGATTCACTGTGGCGACACCCGAGAACGGGAAAAGCTGAAAAGAAAAGAAGAGAAATAGTTTATTGAATTAATTTTACTAAAAAAGAACAGATTGTATATGAGTGACGTTTCCGTCACATCAGGGGTATGATGAACAAGCTTGGCTGTCAACAGTGATTACTTACAACGCAGTTTACAAATAGTAGAATTCCTGCAAAAAAATTAGTGTTTTATACTAATATGCTTATAATTTTATGGAAACTCAATACGAGCATCAATGATAAACATTATTGTTTTCTGTGAGGAATATCTTGGTGTTATTTATCAATTCAAAGTGAGTGATCATGAGGTAAAGTCTGACCCAATTTCATCCTTTAGAAAACATCATCGTTGAGTCAGTTTGACTGGTGAATGTCTCTCACTATTCAATTTCACCGCCGGTATATCAATCGCCCCCAGAACTTTTTATGGCGGGAAAAACATCAGTGTGGAAACTGCTGAGCTGCCACTTGTGACGATCGTGACGAATCTGAGACAGAAAGGGATTATTATGACGAGGTGGCTGATCCCAACTTCATCCCTGATGGATGATGTGAATATGGAAAAGGAAATAGATCTAGATGAAGAGATTCCTCCAAATGATGTGATTGAGCTCGATGGAGATTCGGCCGTTATCATAGATGAACACGCCCGAATGCCAACCACAGATGATTCTAGTGCAAGTGGAACAAGACGAAATCTCACTCGACACTGGTCAGTCCTTCAAAATGAAAATCCTTCAGTTATGGTGCCCTTCCTCGGTCCTGATCCACCTTTGTTGTTCTGAAATTATCTCTTCGGTCGTGGAATATTTTGCTGCGGGACTGTCAGAGCATCAAGATTAGCTGGATTTTCAAAGGATACGAACTGTCAAAAGACAATAACAAAAAAAGGACGAGGTGCAACTGAAGCTGCTAAAATCGAGAATGAGAACTCAGAAGCAGTTTACAGATGTAAAATGGTTCAACAATAGTGTCGTGAACATGTTATTATCTACATTCGCAAAAGTCGACCCCGTTACTACAGGACATCGCTTTGATTCCAAAACAAAGAAGATAGTTGACGTTGATTGTCCTGATATCGTGAAGCAGTTCAATAAACCAATGGGAGGAGAAGATTTAGCCGATCAACTAATCTCGCTTTATTGGAATCCCATCAGATTGAAGAAATATTATGAGATAGTGTTCCTGTCATTGAGCTGATGAAGGCTGGTAAAGTGGGCGGGAAGAGGAGGGGAGGAGCCGCTTCAAGCACAGAGACGAGCAAACCTCCTAGAAAGGGCTGTCATCGTCATTCAGTTGCACTTCAAGAAGACGCCGTTGGGCATCTTCCACGAATTACAGAAAAAAGGCAAAGATGCAAAAAAATGCAACGGGAGCCTGAACAGCAAATCCAACTGCTTCGAAGCTTCCCATGAGTCATTGTAGGATAAAGTAGCGCAGAACCGTGAACACCCTTATTTTCATACCAAAGGATTTTATAAGTGTTTCATTTCAACCTGATCCATTTTATTTTACATACATTTATAAAGTACCATTTGTGCCAGTATTTCTCTGCCAAAATATTCTTATGAGGCTCGTTTTATACCGTTATTTTTGTAAAAAAAAAAAAAAGAATTTTTTTCAAGGTTTGTGATATATTGTGCTACGTTATTGATAATGCAATAAAGGACATGTGATAAAAAAAATTTTACTTTTCACTTTACAAAATTTGCACGTGTTCTACGGATGTGAGTTCGTCACCAATTATTAATATTTATTTAATCTTTCCAACTGGACGTGACTAATTAGTCACGTATTATTATTTTTTATAATTAATGCAAAATTCATATTTTCAGTGCATATTATCTTTCACCAGCTTACCTAAGTCCCAAAAAAAAGCATGAGACATTTTTTTTACAGCTAGAAAATAATTCAGGGTGTAAAGGGTTAAAAGGTTAAAAGAAAGTCGAGTGATTATTTGCACACATTACATTCAGTGAGGCAGGAGAGGCTGTGCAAAAGTCTGCTGTTAGCCCAACCCCAACCGTCGTCAGTCGTTGGCTCGGCATGGTGGGAAGCACACCATGCTTTCGCTGTCGAAATATTCTTTGAAAACAACCGTGCTGCAATTGCTGCACAAAAGTCGTTTAGAAGACATTTCAGGATCCCAACCATGCAAAATGTTCCAGATCAGAAAAATCAGCATTGAGACCCGCTGTTTGGTGTCCAGGACCTTCTGCACGAAAACGGCAAACAGAATCTTAAACAAACATTTTGACTTCCATCCATGTGAAACCGACATTAATAAAGTTTCATGTGTGAAAATAATAATCTGATTTATCTTTGAAATGTTGGCAGATTTATTGAACCACACGATTGCCTGTAGAACTGAATAGAAGTTTTTAAATGGATACATCTGACAGACATAACATCATAATTCAACTATTTCAACAACTACCAAACACTGTACATGCTCGATTGTTATACAGTGGTACTGAAAGGGGTCTTCAGAGTTGCAGTAATTTCTATTTCTGCGTTTAATATCCTTTAACTATGTATTCATATTTGTTTCCTTATGGAAAAAGCACAAAGTATTCTTATAAGTATTGTATCCAAGATGTTCCGTGGGAAAACTGTTAACAAATGGACAATATCCATTTGTTCTTGGAATCAGCTCCGGGCATCTACCTTGAGTCCTGTCTAACCAATTGTTCTTTTATCTTTAGAGGACTGGTCTCACACCTTGGGCTCAAACCTAGGGCAGGACAATGGTTCTATTGTTTTATGACCCCCACCCATGAATATTGTAACCCACCTAGACTGCAGTCCATGGTATAAATAGAGTGAGTCGTCGACCTACGACCGCGTTTGGTTCTGGCAGACCGGTCGTAATTCGATCTGGTCGTATGTCGAATTTCCATCCAAATACACTCGCACCAAACAAAAACAGATGAATAAATCTTGCGCATTTAAATCTATACATCTATTTTCAATTCCACGTCACTGTGACACGCAGCGGAGAGCCAATCCTTTCTGTACTCCACTGTGTGGGCGGATCCGATAGCTTCAATCTCCAATTTAATTGGATTATAACAACAGCCACAGACTGCGCGTGTTGTTGAGTAAAGAGATAAATTTCCCTCATTTTGATCGGCTCATTTCCACAGAGCCAAGCACAGCTGACAAGCAAACACAAAAGGACAGACATGGAAAAACTTCAACCCGCAGACCAGCTGATTGCCAAAACTTTGGACGCGTTTCTTGTCACAAACACTGCAGCGTGTGAGTCCAATAAAATTAGAGTTTCAAGGTATCGGACCCGCCCACACAAAGGATTGGCTCTCAGCTTCGCGCCACAGTGACGTGGCATTGAAAGTAGATGAATAGATTTGCTCTGAGAAGTTAGAAAGTGAAGCTGCATCATCTCCTGCTTGGCCTTTTAAGATACTGGCGCTGCCGGCAGCACAAACAACTGTCGCGTGCAACACTCGCACTGCACTGCCATGAATCGTGCGTCACGACTTTTACGGTCGTTAAGTCGATCAGTCGTAACTCGCATAGGTCGTAAGTCGACGACTCACTGTACTTTGTTCATCTCTGTAAGCTTCAGTGAGCGTGTGAATAGAAAACGTGACCCTCGATTGGAAGCCACCCCAGAACTCTGGGTGACACAGACTAACTGATCCACAAGATGACTAGATCTTTCTCAGAACCAGTGAGAGAAAGAACTAGACAACGGAAAAGAAATCCCAACAGGTACCTTGACTTACAAAATTAATCCGTTCCGAGGTTGAGCTCGTAAGTCAAAATGTTTGTTAGATAAAGCAAAAATTTCCATCGGAAATAATACAAAACCAATTAATCCGTTCCAAGCCTCTCCAAAACTCATAACCTGCTTCAAACACGTATATTTGACCTAATATATTAAAGATAAACATGTAAAAACAATAAATATTTATTATTAATAATAAAAATAATAAATACATACATTCAGTAGTAAAGTCTGTTGGGTTTTTACACCTGAGCCTAGTGGCTCATCAGGCCGGTGCTTATCCCTGGTTTCTGTAGCGTGAAGCAGCCAGGAGCTCAACTCCTCTGAGATGGGACGCTGGTCCATCGCAGGTTACCTTCCCGGTATATTTTTACTGGTACCCATTTATACTGCTGGGTAACAGAGGCACACTTGTGGTTGAGACCTTGCCCAGGGGTCTTAGCGGGATTCGAACTCTCAACCTCCCGATTCATGAGCGCAGCACTCTAACCACTACACCACCGGCCCCATACATACAGTAGGCCCCCATTATTCACAGGGGTTTGGTTCCGGCCCCTCCCGCGAATCAAGATAATCTGCGAGTTCTGTACCCGGAAGTGAAACCCTGTGTATCATATTACATGCACGAATGATCAACCAGAAGTAAAACCCTATGTATCATATTACATGCCTAAAATATGCTTCTCAGATACATTCTATAGACCAGGGGTCAGAAACCTATGGCTCGCGAGCCAGATGTGGCTCTTTTAATAATAATGCTAGGAATGCTAGGAGGCAGTACGAAAGACAAATTGCAGAAGGAGCGAAATGTAATCCTAAGCGCTTTTTTCAGTACTGTAACAGGAAAAGAGAAGGTAAAGTTGAAATCCAGTGCATAAAGAATGAAGATGGATCACTGCTGTATGAGAACAAGGACATAGTTGATACTCTTAATGGTTACTTTGTTGACAATTTCACTACAGAGGGGACTTTTATTTGGCCGGAGGAAATTGTCAATTCTCAAGCTCATTTGGCAGAAATTGAATTTGGAGAAAATGAAGTATTGGACAAGCTGCGTAAACTTAAGACAAATAAGGCAGCAGGCCCAGATGGGTTATACCCTAGGGTGCTCAGGGAGGTTTGTGAGATCATCTCTAAACCACTGTTGGTTATTTTTAGGCAGTCATAAGTGACTGGAGAAATTCCAAATGATTGGAAACAGGGTATCATTATACCAATATATAAGGGGATCGTACAGAGCCAGGCAATTACAGGCCTGTCAGTCTTACTTGCATAGCATGCAAAATACTGGAATCTATCATAAAAGACAAGCTTGAGTCATTTCTTGAGCATAATAACATCTTGAAGGATAGCCAACATGGTTTTCGCAAGGGTAGGTCATGCCTGACAAACCTTTTGGAATTCTTTGAGGAGGCCACAAATACTTATGATCAGAGCAGGGCCTATGACATTATTTATTTGGACTTTCAAAAAGCATTTGATACAGTACCGCATGAGAGACTAATTTTTAAAACGAGGTCTGTTGGAATTGTAGGAGGTATTCTGGAGTGGATTAAGAACTGGTTACAGGACAGAACACAGAGAGTTGTGGTTGGAGGGATTTCATCTGAGCAAGGAATTGTGGGAAGTGGAGTCCCTCAGGGATCTGTGTTGGGACCCTTGCTCTTCCTCATCTACATTAATGACCTTGATGGGGACATTGAGAGCACATTGGTGAAATTTGCTGGACGATACTAAACTGGGCGGTTTGGCAAATAGTCTGGAGTCTACTAAGGTTATTCAGGACGATTTGGATAGACTTCGAATTTGGGCAGATACATGGCAAATGAAATTCAATGTCGCTAAATGTAAAGTTCTACATGTAGGGAATAAAAACATTAGACAGGAGTATTTCATGGGAGGTTTAAAACTAGAATGTTCCTCTCAGGAAAAGGATCTGGGTGTGATGGTTGACCAGTCCTCACTGGTACTAGCCACTGTGCGTTAGCAGTAAAAAAGGCAAATAGGATGGTGGGTTACATAGCCAGGAGTATTGAGTATAGATCTAAAGATGTTGTCCTTCTCTTGTATAACACATTGGTTAGACCACATTTAGAGTATTGTGTACAGTTCTGGGGACCATACTTGAAAAAAGACATCGAGACTCTCGAAAAAGTTCAGAGAAGAGCAACAAAGCTAATTCCGGGTATAAAAAAGGAATCCTATGAGGAGAGGCTGAGGATCCTAAACCTTTTCAGTCTTCAAAAAAGGAGAATTAGAGGTGATCTGATTGAGGTCTTTAAGTATCTTAAGGGGATTAATAAAGTCAACTATGCCCGATTACTTAGGCCAAGTTCTGTAAGTAGAACTAGGGGTCATAAATGGAAGTTATTCAAGGGTAAATTTAGCACAAATATTAGGAAATATTTTTTCTCGCAGAGGGTAATTTCAGTGTGGAATAGATTGCCTAACCACGTTGTCGAAGCAGAAACCTTACAAGTCTTCAAAAGCAGACTTGATCTAGTGCTGGATACCATCTAGTCATGGTGCGTCTTTAAGGTTAGAGTCACTTTAGAATAGGACAATGGTGAGCTTAGTTGGGCTGAATGGCCTGTTCTCACCACTCATGTTATGTTATGTTATGTTATGTTTTGATGACTGTATCTGGCTCTCAGATCAATCAGGTGGCCTTTCTTAACAGAATAACAAATACATAATTTCACTGTCATATAAATAAAAATACAAAAAAGTGCCATCAAATAAAACAAAAACAGATGAATAAATCTCGCGCATTTAAATCTATATATCTATTTTCAATGCCACATGTCACTGTGGCACGCAGCGGAGAGTCAATCCTTGAGTCAATCCTTTTTGTACGCCAATATGCGGGCGGGTCCGATACCTTGAAACTCCAATTTTATTGGATTATAACAACAGCCACAGACTGCGTGTGTTGTTTTTGAGTAAAGAGGTAAATTTCCCTCGATTTTGATCAGCTCATTTGCACGAAGCCAAGCACAGCTGGTAAGCAAACACAAATGGACAGACATGGAAAAACTTCAACCGGCAGACGAGCTGATTGCCAAAACTTGGGACATGCTTCCTGTCACATACCGAACACTGCAGCACGTGAGTCTTGTCATATTGACCATGTTTGGCTCTACATATGCATGCAAGCAGTCCTTCTCACATGAAAAACATGAAGACCAACCTGCAGTCACGTTTAACAGATGGAGGCCTAAACGCCTGCATGAAGCTGAACCTCACCATGTATCAACCAGTCTACAAAGCCATCAACAAAACAATGAAGCACCAGATGTCGCATTAATAGCAAGAAGTACTTTTATTATTCATAAATAACCATTATGACAATGTCGTTTAAAATGAATTCAGTCTTATTCAGTCTTATTATATTCTCAAATTGCTGGTCTTTTTCAATTTAGTTGTATTCAGTATTAATATTTTATATGAAAAATGCAGGTTACGAGACGCATTTCCCGAAAATTTTTGTCTCTGGAAACGAAACCAGTTCACATTACGAAAGCGCCATCTTAAAAATTCAAACGCACCATTCAAACATTCAAACAATGCACGAGCTGCTCTCCCATCAATGACATTCAAACATCCCGCCAAGCTGGCCTCCCATTGACTAACAATCGAGTTGTCATTCATGTTGCCTTCACTCAGGCGCCATCTTGAACAGGTCCACCTGACGCCATCTTGGACAGGGATCCTATTGCCTTGGAGGAATGACCCATCTACCTCCCATTGCCTATTAGAGAGCTGAATCCACCACGATGCTTTTCGTGTAAAAGACAGGAGTTACTGTTGTTTTATGATTTATTTCTTGACTCAGGCTTTTAATCTTCCATAAACATTTGTAAGATTATAACTCTGCTAAGAAGACATGGTCAGCACGCGCACATGCACACACACACACACACACACACACACGTGATTTCCAGTGCGAATGAGAATAAACGGGTCCGAGTGATATCACAAAGGAATATGGCCAAACCCGTCTACTATTGGTACGATATTGAAGCAGAAGGAGATCTTAAAGGTAAGCTTTTATAATTTTTTTTAATTTTTAAATGGTTTCGAGGTAGTGTTGGGAGCCTTGGAATGAATCACGCGTTTTACATGTAAAATGCGGTTCAACTTACGAAAAATGGAGGTTAAGAAAAAAAGTTCTGGAACAGATTAATTTCGTAAGATGAGGTACCACTGTGTGTATGTATATATATATATATATATATATACACACACACAAAACAAAAATAAAAGGACAGGACAAAGACTTTCTATTGAAACTCCATTTATCACTACAGATCTGTTTCGAGGGGTGGTGAAACCATCCTCTCTCTTCAGGTGATTATAGAAGAATACACAATGATAAAAATAAAAGGACAGGACAAAGACTTTCTATTGAAACTCCATTTATCAATATAAATACTGAAACTCCATTTAGAATATATTCTATAATCACCTGAAGAGAGAGGATGGTTTCACCACCCCTCGAAACAGATCTGTGGTGATAAATGGAGTTTCAAGAGAAAGTCTTTGTCCTTTATTTTTGTTATTTGCTCTACCAAAAAGTATTGAGCACTCTCCTCCGGAAGGATCTACTCAGAAAATCCTATATACACACATACATACATACATACATACATACATACACATATATATACATACACATACATACATATATACATACATATACATACATGCATATATACATATATATATACATACATACATATATACATATATACACACATACACATACATATATATACATACATATATGACGAACGCTTAAGCTCACGAACTTTTCGCCTCAAGAACATTAAATTTGCGAGCATATAGTCTCTGCTGACGCTAGTTTTCAGCGGACGAACCAAACTACGCGGTCGAACAGCGCCACGGTGGCAGCCACGAGAAGCTGACGCACGCTCATGGCGTCCCAGTTCGTCACCCCCTTTCTTTGAGTGCGGAAGTGGTTTGTGTTTGATAGACATTTTGGACCATATTGAGTGTACTTTTGCTATTATGGGACCGAAAAAGACCCCACCACAGGCGGCGATCATTGAAAAACACGAACGAGGTGTGCGTCAAGTCTACCATTGCTACCATCCTTAAGAACAAGGAAGCTATTAAGGGTGCGTGTGTGGCTAAGAGTGTTTCCAAACACTCCTTCCAAACAGTAAGTCCCTCCCTCCCTCCTCCTCCCACTCCATTCCATCAAGCCATCAACTACCATCACAAAGGTAAATAAAACGACTTTATTATACAGTACAGTTTATTTCTTTAATTACAATACAATAGCACATTTATTATACATAAAATAAGGTTTTTTTTTGTAGTTTTAAGGCTTATTTAGTAGAAAATTATGTTTTATGGGGACCTGGGAACGGATTATTCTCATTTTAATGGTTTCTTATGGGAAATAAATGTTCGGAAGACGAACTTTTCGCCTTACACACACTTTCTGGGAACCAATTATGTTCATGAGCTGAGGTATCACTGTGTATGTATATATATATATATATATATATATATATATATATATATGGCTCTCAGAGGATTAGATTTTAAAATGTTTTTTTTTGGCTCCCCTTGTCAAAAAGGTTCCTGACCCCTGCTATAGACAGTCTTACTCAGAAATAAAGTATTAATGTAGTAATCAAGTAAAAACTTGATTTGTACTGTGATACTTATTGACATTATATATATATATATATATATATATATATATATATTACACACACACACACACACACAGTAGGCCCTTGACTATTCGCGGTTTTGCACCCAGGGTTTGAGTATTTGCTGACTGCTGAGCAACCAGCACGTGATTCAAATTCAGCCAATGGCTGTCCTCCTTTCTCCTGATTGGTTGAGCTGATGTCCCACCTCTTTTTCCTTCTTCACGCACAAGTTGTCAATGAGCCTCTTTTTTTTGTGTGCGTTTTAATTACCAGTTAAGCTCTATGATACCACTCAAACGCTGTGCGTCTTCCGTGGCTAAGCAATAGAAAACGCTGGATGTCTCTTCTGAAGAAATAAGACTTTCTCCTGAGAAACGATGGTTTTCTCTGAACTGTTGTATTAAAATCTTTTTCAATTATTATTCCAGTACAGTATCTAAATTCATGTTTATGCGTGAGATTTTACGTTCTGGGAATGCAGCCATGAGGTGGGGGGGCACTAACCAGTGTCTCTCCCCCTCATGCCGGTCCCAAGCCCAGAGAAATGCAGAGGGTTGTGTCAGGAAGGGCATCCGACGTAAAACCAATGCCGATTATTTATGATGCAAATCAAAAGTATTACCTCCATACCGGATCGGTCAAGGCCCGGGTTAACAACGACCGCCATCAGTGCTGTCAATCAACAGGGTGCTGATGGAAATTGGACTACTGTTGGTCGAAGACGTCGAAGAAGGAGAGGTGGGAGGCGTGTCCGTAGGCAGAGAGAGAAGAGGAAAGGCATGAGTCTCGGACTGAGAGTGGGGACTTTGAATGTTGGAACTATGCAAAGAAAAGGTAGAGAGCTGGTTGACATGATGCAGAGGAGGAAGGTGGACATACTGTGTGTTCAGGAGACCAGGTGGAAAGGTAGCAAAGCTAAAAGCTTAGGAGCAGGGTTTAAGCTATTTTATCACGGTGTGAATGGGAAGAGAAATGGAGTCGGAGTCATCTTGAAGGAGGAGTTTGTCAGGAATGTTCTAAAAGTGAAAAGAGTGTCAGACAGAGTGATGAGTCTCAAGTTAGAAATTGAAGGTGTAATGCTCAGTGTTGTTAGTGCTTATGCCCCACAGGCAGGATGTGAGCTAGAAGAGAAGGAGAGATTCTGGAGTGACTTAGATGAAGTGATGCAGAGTACCACCAGAGGTGAAAGAGTGGTCATTGGTGCAGACTTCAATGGACATGTTGGTACAGGCAACAGAGGGGACGAGGAAGTGATGGGCAGGTTTGGTATCCAGGACAGGAACGCAGAAGGACAGATGTTGATAGATTTTGCAAAAAGGATGGAAATGGCTGTGGTGAATACTTTCTTTGAGAAGAAACAGGAGCATAGGGTGAGTTATGAAAGCGGAGGTAGGAGCACACAGGTAGACTACATCTTGTGTAGGCGATGTAATTTGAAGGAAGTCAGTGACTGCAAAGTCATCGTGGGTGAGAGTGTTGCCAAACAGCATAGGATGGTGGTGTGCAGGATGACTCTGATGGTGAGAAAGGTGAAAAAGGCAAAGGCAGAGCAGAAGACAAAGTGGTGGAAGCGGAAAAAGGAAGAGTGTCGTGTTGTCTTCAAGGAGGAGTTGAAACAGGCTTTGGGTGGCCAGGAAGTGCTTCCAAATGACTGGACAACCACAGCAAATGTGATCAGGGACACAGGTAGGAGAGTACTTGGTGTGTCCTCTTGAAGGAAAGTAGAAAAGGAGACTTGGTGGTGGAATGAGGAAGTGCAGGAGTGTGTACAAAGGAAGAGGTTAGCCAAGAAGAAGTGGGACATTGAGAGGACCGAAGAGAGTAAACAGGAGTACAGGGAGACACAGCGTAAGGCGAAAGTAGCAGTGGCTAAGGCCAAACAGAGGGCGTATGATGACTTGTATGATAGGTTGGATAGTAAAGAGGGAGAAAATGATATATACAGGTTGGCACAGCAGAGAAATAGAGATGGGAAGGACGTGCAGCAAGTTAGATTGATAAAGGACAGAGAGGGAAATGTATTGACTAATGACAGAAGTGTGCTGGGAAGATGGAAAGAGTACTTTGAAGAGCTGATGAATGAGGAAAATGAGAGAGAAAAAAGAGTAGAAGAGGTAACCATTGAGGAGCAGGATGTAGCAAAGATCAGTAAGGGTGAAGTGAGAAGGGCATTGAAGAGGATGAAGAATGGAAAGGCAGTTGGTCCTGATGATATACCTGTGGAGGTATGGAAGTGTCTAGGAGAGGTAGCAGTAGATTTTCTGACAAGAACATTCAACAAGGTACCAGAGAGTGAGCAGATGCCGGAGGAGTGGAGGAGAAGTGTGCTGGTGCCCATTTTTAAGAACAAGGGAGACGTGCAGAGTTGCAGCAACTACAGAGGGATAAAGTTGATGAGCCATACGATGAAGTTATGGGAAAGAATAGTGGAAGCTAGACTAAGGGCAGAGGTCAGCATTTGTGAACAACAGTTTGGTTTCATGCCAAGAAAGAGCACCACAGATGCAATGTTTGCCTTGAGGATGTTAATAGAGAAGTACAGAGAAGGTCAGAGGGAGCTACATTGTGCCTTTGTGGATCTGGAAAAAGCATATGACAGGGTGCCAAGAGAAGAACTGTGGTATTGCATGAGGAAGTCTGGAGTGGCAGAGAAGTATGTTAGAGTGGTGCAGGACATGTATGAGAGATGTAAGACAGTGGTGAGGTGTGCTGTCGGTGTGACCGACGAATTCAAGGTGGAGGTGGGACTGCATCAAGGGTCAGCTCTGAGCCCCTTCTTGTTTGCTATGGTGATGGACAGGCTGACAGACGAGGTGAGACAAGAATCTCCATGGACTATGATGTTTGCAGATGACATCGTGATCTGTAGTGAGAGCAGAGAAAAAGTGCAGGAAAATCTAGAGAGGTGGAGGTATGCCCTGGAAAGGAGAGGAATGAAGGTTAGCCTCAGAAAATCAGAATACATGTGTGTGAATGAGAAGGACCCAGGAGGAACGGTGATGTTACAGGGAGCAGAGATAACGAAGGTGGAGGATTTTAAGTACTTAGGCTCAACAATCCAGAGCAATGGAGAGTGTGGAAAAGAGGTGAAGAAGCGTGTGCAGGCAGGCTGGAATGGTTGGAGAAAAGTATCCGGTGTGATGTGCGATAGGAGAGTGTCAGCAAGATTGAAGGGAAAAGTGTACAAGATGGTGGCGAGGCCAGCGATGTTGTATGGCTTAGAAACAGTGGCGCTGAGGAAAAGGCAGGAGGCAGAGCTGGAGGTAGCGGAGATGAAAATGTTGAGGTTCTCCCTGGGAGTAACGAGGATGGATAGGATCAGAAATGAGAAAATCAGAGGGACAGCCCACGTAAGATGTTTTGGAGACAAAGTCAGAGAGGCTAGATTGAGATGGTTTGGACATGTACAGAGGAGGGATAGTGAGTATATTGGCAGTAGGATGCTGAGGTTGGAACTACCAGGCAGAAGGCCTCGAGGAAGACCGAAGAAGAGATTTATGGATGTGGTGAAGGAAGACATGAAGGTCGTTGGAGTCAGAAAAGAATATGCGGAGGACAGGGTGAGGTGGAGGCGGATGATTTGCTGTGGCGACCCCTGAAGGGAGCAGCCGAAAGTAAAAGAAGAAGAAGAATTTTATGTTCTGGAGCATTTTAACAAATGATACCAAAAGGATAAACTGATGAGTCTCAAGTTAGAAATTGAAGGTGTGATGGTCAATATTGTTAGTGCTTATACCCCACAGGCAGGATGTGAGCTAGAAGAGAAGGAGAGATTCTGGAGTGACTTAGATGAAGTAATGCAGTGTTCTCGTTTGCGTGCGTCCTTGCGTCTCTGACGCATGAAAATCCGTGGGGACGCATAATAGAAAAACCAATGTGCGTGCGCCGGACTCATTAATAATTTTCATCAATTTATGTAATATTGCCCCAAAACAAATAAATTTGCCAAAAACGTTCCGAAATCAATCGATGCGTTGACAAGGCCACCATTTTGTTTAATTCAGTAAATGGTCAAGCAGGGAATGCGCTTTGAATTCACGTCTTGTGGGCGTGGCCCGCCCGTATTTGTTTACCTCTTGTAGCGCGAGATTTTGCCTCTCATGCTCGCAAGATTTCGTATCGTCTGCTCGGGAGACTTCGTTCATTTCCGATCAGCTGCCGAGAGTAAACAACGTTAAAAGTCTAAGAGCTCTTGCAACATGCCTCCAAAAAAAGCCTTCAAAGTCGTTGAAAATCAGCGTACACTTAGTAATTTCTTCTCACTGAACAAGAAGATGATTCACTGAAGATGATGATTCACATCACAAAACCACATCTGCTTCCAAGATTATTCCTTCTGTGACGAAAAAAGAATGGTCCCTGCTGAAGAAAGTGGTAAATGCTCAGCAATATCCTCGAAACAGCATGACCTCTCTTTGGCAGATGATCGCCACATACCACAAGGAGGATTTCCCCAACCTGCTTTACCTTGCCCAGTTGGCAATGACATCTGCCATCCATACAGCAGGATGCAAGCGGGGATTTTTCAGTGCAAAACAAACTCGTGACCAAGAAGCGGAATAGGCTCAATGTCAGCATGCAGGACAAGCTCATGAAGGTTCAGCTTGCAGGAAAGGTGGACCTGCACAAAGCACTCAAGGTGTGGAAAAATGCCAAGCACAGAAGAATATATCATGACAACATATAAATATTAGATCAAGAATTCATCAGTGAATCAGTGACGGTCAGCATTGTTTTCTTTCTTTTTTTTCATGAGTATGAATGTGATTATAAAAACAGTATTATTTTATTTTTATGTTTATGTAATTATTTCTTCATTTTATATATCATGTACCTCAGTGTTTTTAAGTTTGTTTTATCTGTGAACTTAATAAACTTAATCTTATAAAATGTACTTTGTGTTGGTAATGATTTATTTGAAGTTTATGCATTTGGGGGCAAATCTTTTACGTCATTTGGCAGGACTCATTACTGTGACATTGGGCCCACACTTTCCCAATCTGCGAGTCCCTGGGACTCCTTACTTTCTTGAGCAAAAATGAACACTGGCAGGGTACCCCCAGAGGTGAAAGAGTAGTCATTGGGGCAGACTTCTCCAGGACAGGAACACAGAAGGACAGATGTTGATCGATTTTGCAAAAAGGATGGAAATGGGTGTGGTGAATACTTTCTTCAAGAAGAAACAGGAGCATAGGGTGACTTATGAAAGTGGAGCTAAGAGCACACAGGTAGACTACATCTTGTCAGTGACTGGGTGAGAGTGTTGCCAAACAGCATAGGATGGTGGTGTGCAGGATGACGCTGATGGTGAGAAAGGTGAAAAAGGCAAAGGCAGACCAGAAGACAAAGTGGTGGAAGCTGAAAAAGGAAGAGTGTCATGTTTTCTTCAAGGAGTAGTTGAAACAGGCTTTGGGTAGTCGGGAAGTGCTTCCAGATGACTGGACAACCACAGCCAATGTGATCAGGGAGACCGGTAGGAGAGCACTTGGTGTGTCCTCTGGAAGGAAAGTAGGTAAGGAAACTTGGTGGTGGAATGAGGAAGTGCAGGAGTGTGTACAAAAAAAGAGGTTAGCTAAGACGAAGTGGGACACAGAGAGGACCAAAGAGAGTAAACAGGAGTACAGGGAGACACAGCGTAAGGCGAAAGTAGCAGTGTCAAAGGCCAAACAGAGGGCGTATGATGACTTGTATCATAGGTTGGACAGTAAGGAGGGAGAAAATGATTTATACAGGTTAGCACAGCAGAGAAATAGAGATGAGAAAGACTACAAGTTAGAGTGATAAAGGACAGAGAGGGAAATGTATTGACTGATGACAGAAGTGTGCTGGGACGATGGAAAGAGTACTTTGAAGAGCTGATGAATGAGAAAAATGAGAGAGAGAAAAAAAGAGTAGAAGGGGTGACCGTTGAGGACCAGGAAGTAGAAAAGATTAGTAAGGGTGAAGTGAGGAGGGCATTGAAGAGGATGAAGAGTGGAAAGGCAGTTGGTCCTGATGACATACCGGTTGAGGTATGGAAGTGTCTAGGGGAGGTAGCAGTAGATTTTCTGACAAGAATATTCAACAAGGTCTTAGAAAGTGAGCAGATGCCGGAGGAATGGAGGTGGGTCTGCATCAAGGGTCAGCTCTCAGTCCCTTCTTTTTTGCTATGGTGATGGACAGGCTGACAGACGAGGTTAGACAAGAATCTCCATTGACTATGATGTTTGCAGATGACATCGTGATCTGTAGTGAGAACAGAGAACAAGTGGAGGAAAATCTAGAGAGGTGGAGGTATGCCCTGGAAAGGAGGGGAATGAAGGTTAGTCTCAGTAAGACAGAATACATGTGTGTGAACGACAAGGACCCAAGAGGAACGGTGAGGTTACAGAGGGCAGAGATAAAGAAGGCGGAGGATTTTAAGTACTTCGGCTCAACAATCCAGAGCAATGGAGAGTGTGGAAAAGAGGTGAAGAAGCGTGTGCAGGCAGGTTGGAATGGATGGAGAAAAGTGTCCGGTGTGATGTGTGATAGGAGGGTATCGGCAAGAATGAAGGGAAAAGTGTACAAGACGGTGCTCAGGCCAGCGATGTTGTAGAGTTTAGAAACAGTGGCCCTGGGGAAAAGACAGGAGGCAGAGTTGGAGGTAGCAGAGATGAAAATGTTGAGGTTCTGTTTGGGAGTAACGAGGATGGACAGGATCAGGAATGAGTACATCAGAGGGACAGCACATGTTAGATGTTTTGGAGACAAAGTCAGATAGGCTAGATTGAGATGGTTTGGACATGTACAGAGTAGGATTCTGAGGTTGGAACTACCAGGCAGAAGGCACAGAAGAAGACCAAAGAGAAGATTTATGGATGTAGTGAAGGCGGACATGAAGGTCATTGGAGTAAGAGTAGAAGATGCAGAGGATAGGGTGAGATGGAGGCAGATCATTTGCTGTGGTGACCCATGAAGGGAACAACCGAAAGGAAAAGAAGATTATATATATATATATATATATACATACATATTACACACACACACTGTATATATAAAATTAATAAGTATCACAGTACAAAATTTAAGTTTTTACTTAATCATTACTACATTATATATACACAGTATATATAATATATATAAAAAATAAAAAGTGTGATGTAATGAACTTTCAGCCGGACCCAAAATGCAGTGTATGACCCTGGGGAACATGATTTTTTGCCATACAGCAGGCCCTCGATATTCGCGGTGGTTCGGTTCCGAGCCCTCCCGTGAATCGAGATAATCCGCGAGTTCTGTACCTGGCAGTAAAACCCCATGTATCATATTACATGCGAGAATGAGCAGCCGGAAGTAAAATACTATGTATGTATTACATGCGTTAAAATATACTTCTTAAACACATTCTGTAGACAGTCTTTCTCATTAATACAGTATTAATGTAGTAAAATATAGTAATGATTAAGAAAAACTTTTCAATTTTTACTCTTATTTTTATTGATGATAAAATATAAACATTATACAGCATATACTGTTGTAAAGCACTCGTTTTAAAGTCTTTTTCAATTATTATTCCAGTACAGTCCCTAAGTTAATTCTTAGAATGTTTGTGTGTGAGATTTTATGTTCTGTAGCATGTTTAACAAATGATACCAAAAGGATAAACTTTATTACGCTTCATGTCCTTTTACATTGAAATTGGAGTGACTTCTCCAAGATGGCGCTGCCTAGAGGGCAACGTCGCGGAGTTCTCAGAGTCAAATTGTTTCTTTGTTCATTTTAATTTGTTTGTTCATGTTTTGCACTATGCTCGTCTATGATCGGTCGACCCAACTACAGCTATGAGCAGCTTCAGAGGGATCTACAGGACTGTGTTTCTGTGAAACATGGCTCGAGGAGAGTACACCCGATGAGGCGATTGCTCCAGCCGCTACACTAGCATATTATCTCTGCTAGCCGCATCCCGACTAACAAGCCCAGTTGAGCGTGCTTAGTTATACATGCTCAAAGATACTCCGATATTATAGCTGTAGTAGAGTCGACCGGTCGTAGACGAGCATAGTGCAAAATATGAACAAACAAAACAATAAATAAAACATTAAAACAAACAAAGAAACAATTTGACTCTGAGAACTCCGTGACGTCGCCCTCTGGGCAGCGCCATCTTGAAGACGTCACACCAACTTCAATGTAAAAGGACATGAAGAGTACTGTAATAAAGTTTATCCTTTTGGTATCGTTTGTTAAACATGCTACAGAACATAAAATCTCACGCATAAACATGAACTTAGGTACTGTACTGGAATAATAATTGAAAAGATTTTAATACAACAGTTCAGAGAAAACCGTCGTTTCTCAGGAGAAAGTCTTATTTCTTCAGACGAGACATTCAGCGTTTTCTATCGCTTAGCCAGAGAAGACGCATAGCTTTTGAGTGGTATAGAGCTTAACTGGTATTTAAAAGACACACAAAAGAAAGAGGCTCATTGACAACTTGTGCATGAATGAGGAAAAGGGGCAGGACATCAGCGCAACCAATCAGGAGAAAGGAGGACAGCCATTGGCTGAATTTGAATAACGTGCTGGTTGCTCGGCAGGCAGCGAATACTCAAACCGTGGGTGCAAAACCGCGAATTGTCAAGGGCATACTGTACTGTACTAGAATTAAGTGTAATTGCACATCCTCTACAGTAGGGGGCAGTGGCACTCTCACTGTGTTCCCTATGGTGTCGGAAAAAGTACCGAGCAAACGATATGAAGTGCAGTAAACATTATTTGTGCGTGTGTGTGTGTGTGTGTGTGTGTGGGGGGGTGATTTTTTTTTTGTTCTTCTACCTGTAGGAGGCGCCACAGAAAATAATTGAGAAGCACTGTACAAGGCGTTCTCGGAGTGCAGAGGAATATACATGGAAGAGAGATGAGATGACATCTCCTTTTAGCCTTTTCCCTTCATCAGGGGTTGCCACAGCGAATTATTCACATGTTTGATTTGGCATAGGTTTTTATGTCGGGTGTCCTTCCTGACACAACCCTTTAGCAAGGGACAGAAACACACTGACGGCTTTGCAGCTCCTCTTTACGAAAGTCAGCAATGGTTCTTTTACATGAACCTCTCACCATAGACACTGACAGACATGGCCCACCTTTGATAACCCAGTTAACAGCACTGGGGGGGGCAGTGACAACCCAGTGGAGAGTGGGTCTCAAACCCCCAAACTTAGGATCAGCGATCCAGCACCCTATTCCACTAGATCACCACTGTCCTATGAATGCACACCGAAGAATATGAGGCTAATCAACCCGGAAAAGCCATTTCCCCAGCAGAGCTCGTAAATGGAAATTTTGCTGGTTGGATGGGGCACATTTTTCATGGGATTGAAGCTCGTATCATGGAAAATTCGTAATAAAGACACTCGTCAGTCAAGGCACCAACCACTGTATTTACAGAATTACAGTCGGCCCTCTAATTACGAAATTAATCCATTCCAGAGCCAGTTTCGTAACCTGGAGTTTTCGTTAGTAGAGGCGCTTTTTACATGTAAACAGTGTGATTCGTTCCAAGGCTCTCAAGACTACTGCATAAACCCTTGAAAAATTATAAAAGTACACCAATTTTGTATGAAATATGTATGAAATGTGTTAAAAGTAAAAGAGAATTATTTATTAAACCATTTAAACATTTTACTAACATATTAAACCATTTTATTAACATATTTATTAATTAAACCATTATTAAACATTTTTATGAACCAATTGTTTTAGTAACCAAACAAGATTAAACAATTCTTATTAACCAATTTTTTTTTTATTAACCAAACCAAACAATATTAAACATTATTAAATATTTTTGACGTGCTCTGCCAAGTGTGGGAGGCATCGCGGCTGACACCGGAGCTTTTGGGGTGTGGCTTGTCCGGACCTCCAATCTGTCAAGCAGGCAAGTGCGCTTTGATCACTTGTTGAGTACTCAAGATTCCCTCGTTTGCTTGAGGGATTGGAGATCCGGATCAGCTGCGCCCCGTCTGCGGGGCTCCGGTGTCGGTCGCGACGACGCCCACACTCGGCGGAGCACGCCACGCCAGAGCTTTTGAGAAGGGGCACGGCTTGTGTGGACCTCCGATCTGTCAAGCAGGCAAGTGCACTTTAAACACTTGTTTAGTACTCAACTGTCACTGGTTTGTTCGAGGGATTGGAGGTCCGGATGAGCCGCGTTTTGCCCACATTTGGCGTCGCGCGTCACATTTATTAAACATTTACTGAATTAAACAACTTAAAAAATAAAAAATAAGCTGCAATGAGATTCTAGATACTCAGAATCCAAACAGTACAGCTCTCTCTTATGCGTGTGACAAACAAACTTTATGGGTGCAGTACTATGGAGATGCAGCTCCCTCCTGGCCAATGGGAGGCCAATGGGAGGCCAGCGGGGCGGGATGTTGGGAGACTGCAATGAGAAAGCACTTGCGCATTGTTTGAGTGTTTCAATGGCATGTTTGAATTTTTGAATGGCGCGTTTGGCGCTTTTCGTAAGAAGTTGTTGTTTCGTCTACAGAGGAAGAAAATTTTGGAAAATGTTTTCGTAACCTGGATTTTTCGTATTCAGAGGTTTTCGTAAGCAGAGGGCCGACTGTAACTTCGCTTGTTTGTCACTGGTTCACAGACACACTGCCCTCCACAATCTGTCGAGCTTCAAAAGATCCTTAAATCAAACAGTAAATTATATAAAACTCATAAGAACTGCAACATGTCATCATTCTCAGACTTGTGTAGGTTCTCGTGTCGCTGGAAAGTTCTCTTGTCACTGAAACTCCTCCCACATTCCGAACAGTGATAGGGCTTCTCACCTGTGTGAACACGTTGGTGACAGTGGAAATTTTTATAGTCCCTGAAGCTCCTCCCACACTCTGAGCAGTAGTAGGGCTTTTCCCCAGTGTGAATACGGTGGTGCACCCGGAGACTATTCCGAGTGGTGAAACTCTTCCCACACAGTGAGCAGTGATACGGCTTTTCCCCGGTGTGAACACGCCGGTGCACTCGGAGGGTGTTTCCTCGATTGAAGCTCTTCCCACAGTCCAAGCACTGATAGGGTTTATCCCCGGTGTGAATGCGCAGGTGCTGTTGGAGACCACTTCGTTCGGTAAAGCCCGAGCCACAGTGTGAACAGCGGTACGGCCTCTCTCCCGTATGAATCCTCTCGTGTTTGAGAAGGTTGCCTCTCTCGATGAAACTCTTCCCACACTGCAGGCACCGGTACAGCTTCTCCCCAGTGTGGATGCGTTGGTGTTTTTTCAGGGTGCCCTTCTGAGTGAAAGTCTTCCCGCAGTGTGAACACAGGTACGGTTTCTCCCCACTGTGGATCTGTCGGTGCTGTTCGAGGTTGCTCTTGACCGTGAATCTCTTGCCACAGTGTGAACAGAGATAGGGCTTCTCCCCGGTGTGAGTCCGCTGGTGGTTCGTGAGGTCGCTCTTTCGAGTGAAACCTTTCCCACAGTGTGAACACAGATGTGGTTTCTCTCCGGTGTGAATCCAGCTGTGTTGTCTGAGATGACCCTTCCGAGTGAAACTCTTGCCGCAGTGGGAACAGTAGGGACGATCTCCCTGCACGCCACCGTGTGAAGCTTTCATGTAAACAGTACCAGACGATGTTTGGTGACTAGTGGAACCGTCTGTTGGTTCCAGAATCTCAGGTTTAATCTCATTTACTTTCATCCTAGTTGGATCGCTTGATGTTCTTGCAGTTAACTTTGACAAAAGACAGCTGGAGAACACTTCAAATGGAGAATATAGTCACATCTAAATTGAAAAAAGACCACAAGAAAATTTGTCATCGGCTCAACTACAAACATTACAGCGTAATAGAAAAAAAAAAAAAGAGTCAGTCGGAAAGATCCGCTCTCGCCATCCATGACTTAATGATCCCGGTTCATTACTCTCTTCCTTCTGTATATGAAAACTACACTTCACTGCCAAAACTAATCACCCTATTAATCATTTAAATAATGCAGGTGTGGATGATTACTGCAGTGATCCTGTTGCAGCTGCAATGCGCTATTATACTTTATCTGATGCAGTGAGTACCTTCTCTTTTATGAAACAACCATGTCAGAACACTATGATCCTGAATACTGAATTCAATGGTCCTGAACTGCTTTTCAGAAGAAACAACGTATCAAATAAAAAACCCTAGAAGTGCACCCTGAGTACAAGTTACCCCCACAATGGACGATGAAGTAAACAGTCCCTGTGTTTGTACTGATATTAAACCCATAAACCTATATTAACAGTATGTTCAACAGAATGCAACTAAACGAGAACAAAACAATCCGACAGTGATCAGGATTTCTGAGAAGGCTGGGGTTTGGGTTCGAAAGTTACAGCGTGTCGGCACTTGTTTCAAAGTTAATTAATAAAATTTGTAACCCTGTTCTAAGAATTAACTCTGACCCTGGTATTCCAAGTTCAACCCATCTTTTCAATTCTGAAAGGGCAACGTCCCCACCAAGGTCAGAATAAATCCTTTCATAGATGTGGCCCGGATTTTGTTCATAGATAGCAAAACAAACAGATGGATAAACAGACAAACAAATGCAGCTAATTATAATACCACATGCTTGGGGGGCAGGGACAAAAGTTTGATGAAATTATTTGATTGTCATAAGAACAGTCCAACACATAATTAAACTGGCCCCACACAGGTGTGGTTCTGATGATGATGACTCAGCACGATTCCAAACAGCTTTGGATAACAGTGGCATGGTTTTGCACTGTATGTTAGATTTTCAAACTGTTGGGAATTTCATTTCTCAAAACTGTGCATCAGCGTCTCACTGCATTGTAGCTGCTGTGTTCTCAGCTTTTGAAATCTTTCTGATTCACGCTGTGTTTTCACCGACTGATCACTCCAGTTTTGTCAAACTGGAATCTTTTTAAACTGCAAAGAGCCGCCTTCAAAACCATTTGGTGACTCTGTTGGTTGATATATTGGTGGGTCTGCATGGTTTTGTGTCCCATCCCCCCATGACCGATTTAAATCTGGAAAGGTTGTGCAGAACCATCAAGCAAGATACGTGGTCAGAAAAAAAAATTCTGTGTCCAGCACACAGAGAATCTCTGATTGACAAACCACTTAAATGGGCAAGTAAAGCACCTGAGTGCCTGTACTCCCTGCATCATCCAGTCTCGGATCAGTCCCCATGAGGTTTTATATCACCTCCATCAGCAGCCTCCTGGATACTGACATCATAGCCTTTTGTTGATGGAATAGATAAACACCCCAAATCAATCACATACTACAAGAGGTAATTTTACAAAGTGTGGGTACTATATACATGCTTATATAAAGTGTGTGTGTGTGTGTGTGTGTGTGTGAGAGAGCACAACTCTTGATCTTGATCTTGATAGGTTAGGTGATACGTCGCAAGGACATTAATAATAAACTCTAATTGTTTTGGGGGCAAAGATGTTGCTTGGGTACAAAGTCAAATTCGAGACAAAAACCATGTAAGAGTCCTGAAAGTATATGAAGTCCACAGTGCAGTGGAGGACAGTGCACATCCCTGATCTCTATCCTGTGCACTGCACCACTACACCTTCCACAAACACATTCAGCATTCAGCCGCTGTTCTCTCACTTCAACTCACCTGGATGTGAACAGCAGAACGCGGTGAGCCGCCTCAAACGCCCAGCACGGATTAGATGGAACTGTGAGAGGGAAAAGTCTGTCAGAAAGATTCCGAGTCGGAGAGCACAGATCAATCAGCACAACTGCAGCACGACTTCTTCCGTTTCTCTCAATGTGTGGAGGAAGGAGAGCTGCACGCTCACAGCGACCCCTTCTGGAGGAGGAAAAACATTCAGGAACAGTCGCGAAG
The DNA here is from genome assembly GCA_024760905.1 of Plotosus lineatus. Lineage (NCBI taxonomy): Eukaryota > Metazoa > Chordata > Actinopteri > Siluriformes > Plotosidae > Plotosus > Plotosus lineatus. The sequence continues at coordinate 1,806,416 of CM045741.1, forward strand.
TGAAGCAGTTTACAAAAATATCTATCTATCTATCTATCACAGTCGTTACACTGATGTGATATTTAGAATCTTTACAGTAATATATAATAATTATTACAGGACTGGGTAATGGTCTGTGCAGTTGTGTACTGGTGTAGTTTTTGTGGTCCTGTTTTAATTGATGGAGAATCACTATTTCATTGCTGCATCATCTGCATGCCTCTGAAATGAGGAAAAACCACTTGAGTTCTGTACCTCAGGCTTGGTGGATGAACGTGATGTTTAACGGAGTAATTCAACATCCACCAAACCTCACGCGAATAACTGGTTTTTTTACTTTTATTTTAAAGCACACACACTATACATATATACAGTCTGCCTAGAGGGAAAGTGGAGTTCTCAGAGTCAAACTGTTTTTTTTGTTCGTTTTAATTTGATTTATTTGTTGTTTTATTTGTTCATGTTTTGCACTATGCTCATCTATGACCGGTCGACCCTACTACAGCTATGAGATCGGAGTCTTCGGGTGTGGACAACTGAGCACGCTCAACTCCCATCCTGAGCTAATATGCTATGGTGGCTCAATGCTAGCCACACCCTGGCTAACAATAAGCCCAGGCGGAGTTCTCAGAGTCATGTTGTTTCTTTTGATTTGTTTTATTTGTTCATGTTTTGTACTATGCTCATCTATGACTGGTCAGCCCTACTACAACTATGAGATCGGAATCTTCAATGTTTAGCACCTAGCACGCTCAACTCCTATCCTGAGCTAATATGCTATGGTGGCTCAATGCTAGCCACACCCCGGCTTACAATAAGCCCAGGCAGGGAGGAGCCGAACAACAACTCCGGCGCTTGGGATTGCAGGGGATGAAGGCTATGTAGCCGGCTGGTGCAATTGCCTTGTCGGGTGTACTCTCCTTGAGCCATGTTTCACATGTAAAAGGACATGAAGCATAATAAAGGTTATCCTTTTGGTATCGTTTGTTAAACATGCTACAGAACATAAAATCTCATGCAGAAACATTCTAAACATTAACTTAAGTACTGTATGGGAACAATAATTGAAAAAGACTTTAATACTAGTGCTTTACAACAGTATATGCTGTATAATGTTTACATTTTATCATCAATAAATATAACAGTCTTCTTCTTCTTCTTCTTTTCCTTTCGGCTGTTCCCTTCAGGGGTCGCCACAGCAAATAATCTGCCTCCATCTCTCCCTATCCTCTGCATCTTCTACTCTTACTCCAACGACCTTCATGTCAGCCTTCACCGCATCCATAAATCTTCTCTTTGGTCTTCCTCTGGGCCTTTTGCCTGGTAGTTCCAACCTCAGCATCCTACGACCAATATACTCACTATCCCTCCTCTGTACATGTCCAAACCATCTCAATCTAGCCTCTCTGACTTTGTCTCCAAAATATAACAGTAAAAATTGAAAAGTTTTTCTTAATCATTACTACATTTTATTACATTAATATTGTATTAATGAATAAGACATGTATTAATGAGCTGTCTGTCTTGTCTGTAATCCGTTTGGCTTTTTCCCTTTTACTCAGGAGTCGGCACAGTGAATCATCTGATTTGCACGTTTTGATTTGGCAGAGGTTTTTATGTTGGATGCCCTTCCTGTCACAACCCTTTTGGCAAGGGACAGAAACACGCTGACGACTTTGCAGTCTACTTTTTACGAAAGTCAGCAATGGTTCTTTTACATGCCTCACACCATAGACAGTGAGAGACATGGCCCGCCTTTGATAACCCAGTTAGCCGCACTGGGGGGGACAGTGACAACCTTTTGGAGAGTGGGACTCAAACCCCCAACCTTTGGATCAGCGATCCAGCACCCTTATACCACTAGACCACCACTGCCTGAGCATCCGACATAAAAACCTATGCCAAATCAAACATGCGAATCATTTGCTGTGGCGACCCTTGATAAAGGGTAAAAGCCGAATACAGACGTTCCCCGCCTTGCGTTCATCAGTTTTACATTTTTTTTTTTCTTCAAACTTTTGTAACCCTAAGCAAATATGGTTGGTCAGAAGTGTAAGCCTACTAGCATGGGTACAAGTCTCATACACAGAGATGAATTAACTATCTCCTCGGATCGGCGCAATCTACCATGCACACTCAGTTAAGCAAAGAGAGTTATAAAATGAATGAAAACCTCATCATCATCGTCTTCCGCAAAGTCCAGGGTTGGGTCGCGGGGGCAGCAACCTAGGCAAAGAGGTCCAGACGTCCCTCTCCCCAGCCATCTCCTCCAACTCTCCCGGGGGGACACCGAGGCAGTCCCAGACAAGCCAAGAGACAGTCCCTCCAGCGTGTTCTAGGTCGACCCCGGGGTCTCTTCCCAGTTGGACATGCCCGAAACACCACACCAGGGAGGCGTCCGGGAGGCATTCTGACCAGATGCCCGAGCAACCTCAACTAGCCCCTCTCAATGCGGAGGAGCAGTGGATCTACTCCAAGCTCTTCATGGATGGTAGAGCTTCTCACCTTATCTTAAAGGGAGAACCCCGCCACCCGGCGAAGGAAGCTCATTTCAGCCGCTTGTATCCGTGATCTTGTTCTTTCGGTCATTACCCAAAGCTCGTGACCATAGGTGAGGGTTGGAACGTAGATCGACTGGTAAATTGAGAGCTTCGCCTTGCAGCTCAGCTCCTTCTTCACCACGACGGACCGGTACAGGCACTGCTTAACAGCAGAGGCTACTGATCCTCATCCCGGCTGCTTCGCACTCGGCTGCGAATCGCTCCAATGAGAGCTGGAGGTCCCGACTTGAAGCCAAAAGGACAACATCATCCGCAAAAAAGCAGAGACGATATCCGATGGCCACCAGACCAGAACCCCTCAACGCCTCGACTGCGCCTAGAAATTCTGTCCATAAAAATTATGAACAGAATCGGTGACAAAGGACAGCCTTGGCGGACTCCAACTCCCACCGGAAACGAATTCGACCTGTTGTTACCAATACAGACCAAACTCTGGCTCCGATGATACAGCAACCGAATGGCTCGTAGCAACAGATCTTGAACGCCGTACTCTCGGAGCACGCCCCACAAGATCGTTCAAGGGACACGGTCGAAAGCCTTCTCCAAATCCACAAAGCACATGTGGACGGATTGGGCAACCTCCCATGCCCCCTACAGAATCCTGTGGAGCGTATAGAGTTGGTCAAGAGTGCTACGGCCAGGACGAAAACCACATTGTTCCTCCTGAATCTGAGGGTCGACTATTGGTCGGATCCTCCTCTCTAGTATCCCTGCATAGACTGAGGAGTGTAATTCCACGATAATTGGAACACACCCTCCGGTCCCCCTTCTTAAAAATCGGGACCACCACCCCAGTTTGCCAATCCAGGAGGTACAGCCCCTGATGACCACGCGATGTTGCAGAGACGTGTCAACCAAGACAGTCCTACAGCATCCAGAACCCTGAGATATTCCGGGCGGATCTCGTCCAACCCCGGAGCTCGACCACCGAGGAGCTTTTTGACAACCTCAGTGACCTCCACTCCAGTGATGGGCGGACCCCCACCAAAACCCCCAGGGTCTTCCTTTTCCACGGAGGGCGTGTTGGTGGGATTGAGGAGGTCCTCAAAAGTATTCCCTCCACCTCTCGATGAGATTCCCAGTCGAGGTAAGCAGCTCCCCACCTCCACTGTAAACAGTGTTTGTGGAGAACTGCTTCCCCTCCTGAGGCATTGAATGGTGGTCCAGAACCTTTTTGAGGCCAACCGATAATCACTCTCCAGGCCCTCACCGAACTCCTCCCATGCCTGAGATTTTGCATCTGCGACAGCCTCGGCTGCAGCACGTTTGGCCTGCCGATACCCGTTTGCTGCCTCGGGAGTCCCACAGGCTAATAAAACCCAATAGGCTTCCTTCTTCAGCTGGATGGCCCCCTTCACCGCAGGTGTCCACCACCGGGTTCGGGGATTACCGCCACGACAAGCACCAATGACCTTACGGCCACAGCTATGGGCTGCCGCCTCAGCAATGGAGGCACGAAACATGGCCCATTCGGATTCCATGTCCCCCGCCTCCTCCGGAACGTGGTTGTAGCTCTGCCGGAGGTGGGAGTTAATGGCCTCTCGGACAGGGGACTCCGCCAAACGTTCCCAGCAGACCCTGATTACACGCATGGGCCTGCCAGGTCTGGAAGGCAGCCTCCCCCACCACCAAAGCCAACTCACCACCAGGTAGTGATCAGTAGACAACTCAGCTCCTCTCTTCACCCGAGTGTCCAGAACATATGGTCGCAAGTCCGATGACACGACTACAAAGTCAATCATCGAACTGCGACCTCGGGTGTCCTGGTGCCAAGTGCATTTATGGGCACACTTATGTTCGAACATGGTGTTCGTGATAGACTGACTGTGACAAGCACAGAAGTCTAACAACGAAACACCATTCGGGTTCAGACTGGAGAGGCCGTACCTACCGATCACACCCTTCCAGGTCACACTATCGTTGCCCACATGTGCGTTGAAGTCTCCCAAGACAACTAGTGAGTCTCCCGAGGGAGCGTTCTCCAACACCCCCCTAAAGACTCCAAAAAGGGTGGTTACTCTGAACTGTCATTTGGTGCATAAGCACAAACAACAGTCAGGACCCGTCCCCCCACCCGAAGACGGAGGGAAGCTACCCTTTCGTCAACTGGGGAGAACCCCAACATTTGGGCACCGAGACGGGGGGCAATAAGAATACCCACACCAGCTCGCCGCCTCCCCCCATGAGCAACTCCAGAAAAGAATAAAAGGTCCATCCTTTCTCGAGATGGATGGTTCCAGAGCCCAAGCTATGCGTTGAGGCGAGTCCGACTATATCCAGTCGGTATCTCTCCACCTCGTGCACCAGATCAGGCTCCTTCCCCGCCAGAGAGGTGACATTCCATGTCCCGAGGGTCAGAGTAAGTAGCCAAGGATTGGTCCGACAGAACCCATGCCTTCGGCTGCCACCCAACTCACACTGCACCCGACCCCTAAAACTCCTCCCACGGGTGGTGGGTCCATGGGAAGGCGGACCCATGTCTCCTTTTCGGGCTAAGCCCAGCCAGGCTCAATGGGCAGAAGCCCTACCACCAGGCGCTCGCCTTCGAGCTCCTCCCCCGGGCCTGGCTCCAGGAGGGGAACCCCGGTGACCCGCGTCCTGGCAAGAGAGACTGCTTACTGTGCTCTCTCTCAGATGTCATGTGTCATAGGGGTTTTTTGAATCGCACTTCGTCTGGACCTTCACCCCGGACCTGTTTGCCTTGGGTGACCCTACCAGGGGCATTTGCCCCCGACAACATAGCTCCTATGCTCCTGAATGAAAACTTGAATCCAGAAAAGAAAGAGAACTCCCTGCTTTGATGGTGATTCACATCAGTGCAGGCTGAGTACTAAACGAGTTCAACGGCGCCCTTGCTCACTTGAACGACCGGAAGTCCGTATGACCTGCGCTTGGTTTCGAGCACAACAAGTAAACTACTTTCGGTATTGAGCGCCTCACATATTGTAAGCGTTGATTGACTGTTTTAAGCTTCATGTAAAGTGACCATCCGTCGACCATCGGATCCATTTACAAGCAGAAAGATCGAGCAAAAGAAACATAGAGAATGTTCAAGTTAATATTTGATATTGTATTTGATAAGTGAATTTGATTAAAATTTATCAATTTGTGCCGTCCCTGTGAATAATAAAGCTCATCCGTTTTCATCACACCCTGTGTCCTGCATTTTTGGGTCTGGCTGAATGTTAAGAGCTCCTGTAAAAGAGACTGATTCTGTGATGCCAGGAACATTCAGCCCGACCCAAAAATGCAGGAGACAGTGCGATAAAAACGGGTGAGCTTTATTTTTTCACAGGGAAAACACTAGAATATGGGGAAATCTTAGTCACTGGTAGAGAAGTCCAGTGATTGCTAAGTGGAAGCAGGTGTGTGTGTCACACCGACAGCACACCTCACCACTGTCTTACATCTCTCATACATGTCCTGCACCACTCTAACATACTTCCCTGCCACTCCAGACTTCCTCATGCAATACCACAGTTCTTCTCTTGGCACCCTGTCATATGCTTTTTCCAGATCCACAAAGGCACAATGTAGCTCCCTCTGACCTTCTCTGTACTTCTCTAATAACATCCTCAAAGCAAACATTGCATCTGTGGTGCTCTTTCTTGGCATGAAACCAAACTGTTGTTCACAAATGCTGACCTCTGCCCTTAGTCTAGCTTCCACTATTCTTTCCCATAACTTCATCGTACAGCTCATCAACTTTATCAGCATCCTGCTACCAATATACTTACTATCCCTCCTCTGTGCATGTCAAAACCATCTTAATCTAGCCTCTCTGACTGTCTCCAAAACCTCTTACATGTGCTGTCCCTCTGATGTACTCATTCCTGATCTTATCCATCCTCGTTACTCCCAAAGAGAACATCAACATTTTCATCTCTGCTACCTACAGCTCTGCCTCCTGTCTTTTTCCCAGTGCCACTATTCTTAAACCATTCAACATCGCTGGCCTCAACACTTTTCCTTTCATTCTTGCTGATACCTTCCTATCACACATCACACCGGACACTTTTCTCCAACCATTCCAACCTGCCTGCATATGCTTCTTCACCTCTTTTCCACACTCTCCATTGCTCAGGATTGTTGAGCCTCAGTACTTAAAATCCTCCACCTTCTTTCCTTCTTTATCTTTGCTCCCTGTAACCTCACCCTTCCTCTTGGGTCCTTGTCGTTCACAAACATGTCTTACTGAGGCTAACCTTCATTCCCGTCCTTTCCAGGACATACCTCCACCTCTCTGGATTTTCCTCCACTTGTTCTCTGCTCTCACTCCAGATCACAATGTAATCTGCAAACATCATAGTCCATGGGGAATCTTGTCTAACCTCATCTGTCAGCTTGTCCATCACCATAGCAAAAAGAAGGGGCTCAGAGTTGACCTTTGATGCAGTCCCACCTCAACCTTGAATTCTTCGGTCACACTGACAGCACACCTCACAACACTGTCTTACATCTCTCATACATGTCCTGCACCACTGTAACATACTTCTGTGCCACTCCAGACTTCCTCATGCAATACCACAGTTCATCTCTCAGCACTCTGTCATATACTTTCTCCAGATCCACAAAGGCATAATGCGTTGCTCCCTCTAGCCTTCTCTATTAACATCCTCAAAGCAAACACTGCATCTCTGGTGTTCTTTCTTGGCATGAAAACAAACTGTTGTTCACCAATGCTGACCTCTGCCCTTCGTCTAGCTTCCACTATTCTTTCCCATAACTTCATCGTATGGCTCATCAACTTTACCCCTCTGTAGTTGCCACAACTCTGCATGTCTCCTATTTTTGAGAACCGGCATCTGCTCAATCTCTAAGACCTTGTTGAATGTTCTTGTCAGAAAATATCCTGCTACAATGCAGCCATGAGGCGGCGGGGGCACTAACCAGTGTCTCTCCCCCTTATGCCGGTCCCAAGCCCGGATAAATGCAGAGGGTTGCGACAGGAAGGGCATCCGGCGTAAAACTTCTGCTACATTAAAAATGCAAATGGTCAAAACAAAACTCATACCGGATCGGTCGAGGCCCGGGTTAACAACGACCGCCATCAGTGCTGTCAACCAACAGGGTGCTGATGGAAATTGGACTACTGTTGGTCGAAGACATCGAAGAAGGAGAGGCGGGAGACGTGTCCGTAGGCAGAGAGAGAAGAGGAAAGGCATGAGCTTAGGACTGAGAGTAGGGACTTTGAATGTTGGAACTATGCAAAGAAAAGGTAGAGAGCTGGCTGACATGATGCAGAGGAGGAAAGTGGACATACTGTGTGTTCAGGAGACCAGGTGGAAAGGTAGCAAAGCTAAAAGCTTAGGAGCAGGGTTTAAGCTGTTTTATCACGGTGTGGATGGGAAGAGAAATGGAGTAGGAGTAATCTTGAAGGAGGAGTTTGTCAGGAATGTTCTAGAAGTGAAAAGAGTGTCAGACAGAGTGATGAGTCAAGTTAGAAATTGAAGGCGTGATGGTCAATGTTGTTAGTGCTTATGCCCCACAGGCAGGATGTAAGCTAGAAGAGAAGGAGAGATTCTGGAGTGACTTAGATGAAGTGATGCAGCATACCCCCAGAGGTGAAAGAGTGGTCATTGGGGCAGACTTCAATGGACATGTTGGTGCAGGTAACAGAGGGGACGAGGAAGTGATGGGCAGGTTTGGTATCCAGGACAGGAACACAGAAGGACAGATGTTGATCGATTTTGCAAAAAGGATGGAAATGGCTGTGGTGAATACTTTCTTCAAGAAGAAACAGGAGCATATGGTGACTTATGAAAGCGGAGGTAAGAGCACACAGGTGGACGATGTAATTTGAAGGAAGTCAGTGACTGCAAAGTAGTAGTGGGTGAGAGTGTTGCCAAACAGCATAGGATGGTGGTGTGCAGGATGACGCTGATGGTGAGAAAGGTGAAAAAGGCAAAGGCAGAGCAGAAGACAAAGTGGTGGAAGCTGAAAAAGGAAGAGTGTCGTGTTGTCTTCAAGGAGGAGTTGAAACAGGCTTTGGGTAGTCAGGAAGTGCTTCCAGATGACTCGACAACCACAGCCAATGTGATCAGGGAGACCGGTAGGAGAGCACTTGGTGTGTCCTCTGGAAGGAAAGTAGATAAGGAAACTTGGTGGTGGAATGAGGACGTGCAGGAGTGTGTACAAAAGAAGAGGTTAGACAAGAAGAAGTGGGACACAGAGAGGACCGAAGAGAGTAAACAGGAGTACAGGGAGACACAGCGTAAGGCGAAGGTAGTGGTGTCAAAGGCCAAACAGAGGGCGTATGATGACTTGTATGATAGGTTGGACAGTAAGGAGGAAGAAAATGATTTATACAGGTTAGCACAGCAGAGAAATAGAGATGGGAAAGACGTGCAGCAAGTTCGAGTGATAAAGGACAGAGAGGGAAATGTATTGACTGATGACAGAAGTGTGCTGGGAAGATGGAAAGAGTACTTTGAAGAGCTGATGAATTAGGAAAATGAGAGAGAGAAAAAAAAAAAAAAAAAAAAAAGAGTAGAAGGGGTGACCGTTGAGGACCAGGAAGTAGCAAAGATTAGTAAGGGAGAAGTGAGGAGGGCATTGAAGAGGATGAAGAGTGGAAAGGCAGTTGGCCCTGATGACATACCAGTTGAGGTATGGAAGTGTCTCGGAGCGGAAGCAGTAGACTTTCTGACAAGAATATTCAACAAGGTCTTAGAAAGTGAGCGGATGCCGGAGGAATGGAGGAGAAGTGTGCTTAGTGTGCTTCTGCCCATTTTTAAGAACAAGGGAGATGTACAGAGTTGTGGCAACTACAGAGGGATAAAGTTGATGATACAATGAAATTATGGGAAAGAATAGTGGAAGCAAGACTAGTCAGCATTTGTGAACAACAGTTTGGTTTCATGCCAAGAAAGAGCACCACAGATGCAGTGTTTGCTTTGAGGATGTTAATAGAGAAGTACAGAGAAGGTCAGAAGGAGCTGCATTGTGCCTTTGTGGATCTGGAGAAAGCATATGACAGGGTGCCGAGAGAAGAACTGTGGTATTGTATGAGGAAATCTGGAGTGGCAGAGAAGTATGTTAGAGTGGTGCAGGACATGTATGAGAGATGTAAAACAGTGGTGAGGTGTGCTGTCGGTGTGACAGAAGAGTTCAAGATGGAGGTGGGACTGCATCAAGGGTCAGCTCTCAGCCCCTTCTTGTTTGCTATGGTGATGGACAGGCTGACAGACGAGGTTAGACAAGAATCTCCATGGACTATGATGTTTGCAGATGACATCGTGATCTGTTGTGAGAGCAGAGAACAAGTGGAGGAAAACCTAGAGAGGTGGAGGTATGCCCTGGAAAGGAGGGGAATGAAGGTTAGTCTCAGTAAGACAGAATACATGTGTGTGAACGACAAGGACCCAAGAGGAACGGTGAGGTTACAGGGGGCAGAGATAAAGAAAGTGGAGGATTTTAAGTACTTAGGCTCAACAATCCAGAGCAATGGAGAGTGTGGAAAAGAGGTGAAGAAGCGTGTGCAGGCAGGTTGGAATGGATGGAGAAAAGTGTCCGTTGTGATGTGTGATAGGAGAGTATCGGCAAGAATGAAGGGAAAAGTGTACAAGACGGCGATGAGGCCACAGTGATGTTGTATGGTTTAGAGACAGTGGCCCTGGGGAAAAGACAGGAGTCAGAGTTGGAGGTAGCAGAGATGAAAATGTTGAGGTTCTCTTTGGGAGTAACGAGGATGGATAGGATCAGAAACGAGTACATCAGAGGGACAGCACATGTTAGATGTCTTGGAGACAAAGTCAGAGAGGCTAGATTGAGATGGTTTGGACATGTACAGAGGAGGGATAGTGAGTATATTGGTAGTAGGATGCTGAGGTTGGAACTACCAGGCAGAAGACCCAGAGGAAGACCAAAGAGAAGATTTATGGATGTGGTGAAGGCGGACATGAAGGTCGTTTGAGTAAGAGTAGAAGATGCAGAGGATAGGGAGAGATGGAGGCAGATCATTTGCTGTGGCGACCCCTGAAGGGAACAGCCGTAAGAAAAAGAAGAAGAAAGAAGAAGAAAATCTACTGCTACCTCTCCTCGAAACTTCCATACCTCTACAGGGATGTCATCAGGACCAACTGCCTTTCCACTCTTCATCCTCTTCAATGCCCTCCTCACTTCACCCTTACTAATCTTTGCTACTTCCTGGTCCTCAACAGTCACCTCTTTTACTCTCTTTTCTCTCTCATTTTACTCATTCATCAACTCTTCAAAATACTCCTTCCATCTTCCCAGCACACTTCTGTCATCAGTCAATACATTTCCCACTCTGTCTTTAACTATTCTAACTTGTTGCACATCCTTCCCATCTCTATTTCTCTGACAACATGAAAATGTATTCACTATTACGTAGTTAAGTTTTTATATTTAGCTGAAACAAATACATTTCCTGATAAAGAAATTGAATTGTCTTTTGTAACGATCGTAAAGGAATATAATTCAGATTTTGAAAATTACGATGATATATATATGCCACCACAGTGGTGGGCATGTTCACCACTGTGCCACCGTGCTGGTACAGTGGTGAACACGCACACCTCACAGCAAGAATGTCCTAGATTCGATTCCAAGCCCAGGTGTTTCTGTATGGAGTTTGCATATCCTCCTCGTGCTTGTGTAGGTTTCTTTTGGGTACTCCAGTTTCCTCCCACAGTCCAAAAACATGCACAGTAGGCTATGTCAAATCAGCCATGGTGTGAGTGCAAATGGTTGTGTTAGTGTTGGCCCTGTGATGGCCTGGCGAGCTGTCCGGGGTGTACCCCACCTTCGCCAAGAGTTGGGTGAGATGGACACTTGCCTTCCTGTGACCATAATTAGGATTAAGCGGCTGAGAAATTGAATATTACAGACTGTTTCAGTTCAAATCCCTAAACAAACACTCATGCCATTGCTGGGTGTTGTTCTTCAAAAGGCTGATGGTACAAAACAGGTGCATATTCTACTCAGGAGTCGTTCAACCTGGTTCAAGGCTGTTGTTATAATGCTGAACACACACGAGATCCAATATGAAAGAAGCAACCCAATTTTAGATTGCAAAAGTTCTAAATCATGTGTGTCCAAACTGCGGCCCGTGGTCCATTTTTAATTGGCCTGCAAGAAATTTTATAAACAGAATCGAATATGGCCCACACTTCAACTCTTCCCTAAGTGTATTGCACTTCTTTATTTTAACACCAGGGGAAGCTGCTGTTGATGGAGGCAGTTGCTCCTCCAAAAAGGACAATCACAGAAGAAATTGCCCGAAGTTACAAAACATAGCAGAACCAAAGAAGTGAAAGGTAGAAAGTGAGTGCAGACAATTTCAGACCAGGTGGGAGTGTGAATATGCCTTGCTCCCACCGAGTACTGAGGTGAGTAAAAATATATTCCACAGCACATAAGCATATATGTGCAGGTCCACATGCGACAAATATCAATCATGTGCATCAATTCTGTCATTGCCCTGCTTTTGTGCACCACTTCATGTGTTTTTCTTGTTAACACACAGAGTGCACACGCAAAGTCAGCTGATCTCCTCTGATGCAGATCCGCTCCTTGATCAAGTGAATTTCTCTGGATTCTTGGCATGAGTGGCGTCGAATCAGCACCGCAGCTGGATGGCCCGATTTACATACCCAGCACAGCTGATGCTCACCAGAATGAGATTTCCTTTTGGCTTTTTCCCTTTATCAGGGGTCATCACAGCAAATGATTCGCACGTTTGATTCATAGGTTTTTACGTCGGATGCCCTTCCTGACACAACCCCTTTTGCTAGCAGGGGATAGAAACACGCTGACGGCTTTGCAGCTCCTCTTTACGAAAGTCAGCAATGGTTCTTTTACATGAACCTTTAACCATAGACAGTGACAGACCTTGTGGAGAGTGGGACTCGAACCCCCAACCTTAGGATCAGCAATCCAGCACCCTATACCACGAGACCACCACTGCCCCATAGCTGATACTCACCAGAATAATTTACGAAAATGATCTGCACTCCTGTTATTCAGTCCAGTTCAGTCTGTTAATGTTGATAACCGTTTCTAATGAACATTAATAGGTGTGTTGCTACGCCCAATAACTTAAATAACAAGCTTGAAATGTATCCGCCCCATTTCCCCCTTTATTGTTCTTTCTCTTTTCTGAGTCTTCTGACAAAGAAGAAATCTGAGAGTGCTGTTCTGAGAACGAGCTCCTAAAGCTTCTTCTGAACAAATCAATAAAGAACCATTTTTGGAAAGCTTTGATGAAGGCAGTTTTGTGTTTAATTATATTCAACAATCGAACATATTTGACCACTTTTAATTGATTTTTCTAACTTTCATACACTAAAGTTAAGGTTATATATACACCTAATTTCTTGTAAGTGGCCCAGCCCTTCCTATATTTTTATGTATGTGGCCCTCAGTGAAAAAAGTTTGGACACCCCTGCTCTAAAGGAATAAATTAAGAAACAAACAATGAAGTCCAGCAAAATATACTTAATCATTAATGACCCAGATTTTTTTAAATTGAAATCTGGACCACACCTTCTCATTTCCACAATGTTTAGGTGACATTACATTCTGGTACACCGCAGGGTCTTTCTTCCTTATGGCTGCATGGACTGATTAGCCACAACAGTGGAAACATGATGAGCACAAGGGTACATGTGAGGAGCGAAAGTAAGTGTGTCTGGTCTGTTCCCACAGAAGATCTACTGTAGCACGGACCGCTTAGTCATGCAGTTGGTTAACACACCATCCCCTGTAGCAGTATTTTGTGGATCAACCCTTTGCTTTGAACCCAGTCAGGAGTGTGTTAGGAATCTTCCCTTTCAACATTACACATCTAGAATGTACAATTTTGTCCCATTCTTCTTGACACAAGTGTTCGACTTCAGTCAAATCGGATGGTGACATTGGTGAACTACAGACATCATCTCTTCCTGGTTGCACATGCCAGAAACACCACACCAGGGAAGCATTCAGGAGGTATTCTAATCAGACGTCACCTCAAACGTCTCCTTTCAATGCAGAGGAACAGCGTTTTTACTCCAATCTCCTCCCAGATGGCCGAGCTTCTCACCCTGTCTCTTCGGCAGAGCCTCATCCTGCAAAGGAAGCTCATTTCAGCTGTTTGTATCCGCCATTTGAAGTGAAGACACTGCATAGATTTTCAGTCAGGTCTACTGTTCTCTGTGTACTGTAGGAATGGTGCAACCAAAGCCCAATAGTTATATTGGGTCTCCTACAGAAGATGCATTTGTGGAACATTTATGATATTCTAAAAAAAAAAAAAAAAAAATCAGGTAATTGCCTCAAAGTTGCCATAGGGTTTTTGATAGGCTCTCTGATTAGACTCCTGCTTGCTCTTCTGTCAAGTTCGGATGCATGGATTGAACCGAGGAGGATCCGAGCAGTACCAAACACTTTCCACGACTTAACCATGGAATTTACTCTGAACATAGGGATTGATGAAGTCTTTTTTTTTTTTTTGTATTCATCTCCTGACTTGAGTCTGTCCAAACTTTATACATTTTATACTACACATATTATTATGTACTTTTAAATATCTTTGATTTCTCCTCTGACACTGTCAGCAGGGATACGGCTTCTGTCTGGTGTGGATGTGTTGATGTTTCTGGAGACTGACCTGATGAGTATAACTCTTCCCGCACTCTGAGCACTGGTATGGCTTCAGCTCGTTGTGTATGCGCTGGTGGTTTCGGAGAGTCGTCTGGTCGCTGAATCTCTTTTCACACTCTGAGCATGAATACGGCTTCTCTCTCATGTGAATGCGCTGGTGGGTCCGGAGGGTATTCCCTTGTCGAAAACTCCTCCCACATTCTGAACAGTGATATGGTCGCTCTCCTGTATGAATTCGCAGGTGCTGTCTGAGGCTTCCCTTCTCTATAAAACTCTTCTCACAGTGAGAGCACTGAAAGGGTCGGTCTCCCGTGTGAATGCGGACATGGACCTGGAGATAAGACTGGTGATTGAAACTCTTCCCACACTGTGGGCAGAGATACGGCTTCACTCCGGTGTGGACGTGTTGGTGTTTTTGGAGATTAACCCGGCGAGTATAACGCTTCCCGCACTCGGAGCACTGATACGGCTTCTCTCCAGTGTGAATACGCTGGTGGAGGCGGAGAGTACTCCCTTGTCGAAAACTCTTCCCGCAGTCTGCACAGTGATAAGGCTTCTCTCCTGTATGAATCCGCAGGTGCTGTTGAAGATAACTTCTCACAATATAACTCTTCTCACAGTGAGGACACTGAAAAGGTCTCTCTCCTGTGTGAATATGGAGATGTACCTTGAGATTGCACAGGTGATTAAAACTCTTCTTGCAGTGAAGACACTGAAAAGGTCTCTCCCCTGTGTGAATGCGTTGATGCACTTTGAGATTGCACAGGAGATTAAATCTCTTCCCGCACTGTGAACACTGATACGGCTTCTCGCCCATGCGAGCGCACCGGTGGGTTTGGAGAACACTTTGAGTATCTGGAGAACATGAAGAGTTCTGGAAACCAAACTTTTGTCCTGCGTGAATTCGTTGATGCTTTATGAGATTGCCCCTTCGACTGCAACTCTTCCCACACTGCGGGCACTGATATGGCTTCTCTCCAGTGTGGATCCGCATGTGCTCTTTGAGACTATGCTTTCTTGTGAAACTCTTTCCACATTGTGAACAGCGGTGAAGTTTTTCCGGCTCTTGTTTATATAAGACGTCTGCGTTCGATGAGATCGGGTGATGACACTGAGAACTTTCAGTGGGATCCGGGATCTCACATTTAATCCCCTCCGACTTCATCATAGACGAACCTCCAAGTGTTATTGTAGATGTAAATACAGAATGTGTAGGATTAAGGACAGCAGGAGACCACACACATTTATATCTAGAGCAGAAACAGGGAAGAATTGGTCAGTCATTTAATTGTTTAAAGTTAACATTATTGGCTTGATCGAACTGAAATTCTCAGATAAATGTGTGCACTTTGATTTTTTCCCCTTTGTATCAGGGATATCTGATATTATTCCATCCCCACCCACTGGATATGAAGTCTGATTGGACAAGATGATCAGTTAATCTATTACTATGATATGACCCTATACACCTTTGGTAGGGTATTCCACGAAAAGAAATAAAACTTGGAAAGAAGGTATCCGACAGCAAGAACGTGTTTTGTTTACTGTATTTATTTTCTTTCACCAAACCCAAGCTCCAGTTCAACAAACTGAAGAGCCATGAACTCTTCTTGCTAATCAGCTCTTCTGTTTTGGTATATGATAATAAATTTTTTTAAATTTTAGGAATTTGAAAAAAAGAACTGTATACTTCTTGCAATCATTGCTTATAATACGCCGACTTCGATGAAAGAGTGTTACTGATCCGAAAGCTTGGGGTTCGATCTCAAGTACCACCACTATTGGACACTTAAGCAAGGACCTTAAACCTCAATATCTCAGTTGTTATGAAAAAATGATAATAGACAACTCGCATCTCGGCTCGCGCACGGCATCACGGGATCGCGACTACCAAGCACGGCGGAAGTAAACCTTGATGTGGATGAGAACTGCACTATCGATGCATTTAATTTATGGAAAGTTCCTGACCTTCGGGCGAATTGTACACGTAGGGATCTTCCCGGTTGTTCTCGCAAGCGTAAAAATGAACTTGTTGCACTTGCATTTGCAGCGACGTTACAAAAACTGCCGATAGTTTTGTCAAAGGCTGAGGAATCTAAATAAGTCCAACGTAACTATACCAGCTTGTTGACATTTGAAGTGGATGAGGAAATCGTGACAATTCCCGACCCCTTGGAACTTGAAGACGGCAGGGAGACAGAAAATGACGCCTTATCAAAATGGCCGCTGTGTATGTACGCTGACATAGCGGATTTTTTGATAATGAAGGACCAGGCACCCCTACTAGCGGGACTTCGTAATGACTACAAAGAAGGTAAATTCAAGTTTTACAGTTGTCACCGAGTGATCTGACCGAGTGTTAGTCTATTTTACACATGAATATAACTTTAACATAAATTAACATACCTATTTAATATCAAGAAAAATTGACATATAATTTACATGTATAATTTGGCATCGCCGATTTTTATGGGAAATTAACAGGTAAATAAAAAGGTATTATAGTAGTCTATAGGGTCTATGAATTCGAAGAAAGAACACTTTAATTCTAAACTTATTGCTTTAATCCAACATTTGCGTCCCTCCGGATCCTTCAGCTCGGTGGGGAAGGGAAATAGCGTGAACGGCGACAGACATGTACATGCGTTAGTCCAAAATTTGCAGGCATGTATACCGCAAACGAGCTTTTTCCAACGCTCGAGATGATCCATGCCTTTCCCACAGTTCACTACGGCAAAATGCGCACCTGGCATGTCGCTAATTTAAGACTGAAGGCAGACTTTAAGCGGCAGTTGTTCGGATGCGTTTCCATACGACAGCAAGTGGCTGCAATAAAGTTTGGTCGTAGTGACTCTCGGATCAGCTGTTGGGTCACGTTCCCCGCACATGCACAGTCGTAATGCGAATGATGTCTATTGCAAGTCGCTCTGGATAAGCGGGTCAACAAAATGCCATAAAGTGACACGAGCCAAGTGTCACACCCACCGTCAGAGTAATAGCAAAATACACAACACCTGTTTGAATTAAAGAATATCCCACCTCAGATAAGAAAGACAGCAGGATTCAGCCAGGTATTCAATCACTTCTCGAGCAACAGCTTACTTTTCTGTTTACTTCACTCGCCAACATGTCAATTATTCCTGTTAAGAAGCCTAATGGCTCATGGTGCGTTAGACAGGATTTAAGAACATTGCAGAACCGGTTGCACCGATCCATGAGGCACATCACAAACACTGATCCAAACATACAAATTTTAATAGTTACAGTGGTACCTTGACTCACAACTGTGTTTTCTAATGAATTTTCCATGATACGAGCTTCGATCCCACCAAAAATCCACCCCATCAAACCAGCAAAATTTTGATTTAGGAGCTCTGCTGAGGAAATGGCTTTCCGGGCCGATTAGCCTCGAACTCTTTTGTGTGTATTCCTCTGCGCTCCGAGAGCACTTTGTACAGTGATTCCCAATAATTTTCTGACACCCCCAATAGAAAGAAAAAAAAATACACCAGATACCTTCATGTCCTCCTTCACCACATCCATAAATCTTCTCTTTGGTCTTCCTCGAGGCCTTCTGTCTGGTAGTTCTAACCTCAGCATCCTACTACTCACTGTGCCTCCTCTGTACATGTCCAAACCATTTTAATCTAGCCTCTCTGACTTTGTCTCCAAAACCTCTGACATGTGCTCTCCCTCTGATGTACTCATTCCTGATCTTATCCATTCTCGTTACTCCCAAAGAGAACTTCAACATTTTCATCTCTGCTACCTCCAGCTCAGCCTCCCATCTTTTCCCCAGGGCCACTGTTTCTAAACCATACAACATCGCTGGCCTCAACAACGTCTTGTACACTTTTCCTTTCATTCTTGCTGATACCTTCCTATCACACATCACACCGGACACTTCTCTCCATCCATTCCAACCTGCCTACATGCGCTTCTTCATCTCTTTTCCACACTCTCCATTGCTCTGGATTGTGGAGCGCAAATATTAAAATCCTCCACCTTCTTTATCTCTGCTCCCTGTAACCTCACCGTTCCTCTTGGGTCCTTCTCGTTCACACACATGTATTCGTCTGACTGAGGCTAACCTTCATTCCTCTCCTTTCCAAGGCATACTGCCACCTCTCTAGTTTTTCCTGTACTTGTTCTCTGCTCTCACTACAGCTCACAATGTCATATGTAAACATCATAGTCCATGGGGAATCTTGTCTAACCTTGTCTATCAGCCTGTCCATCACCATAGCAAACAAGGGGCTCAGAGCGAACCCTTGATGCAGCCCCACCTTCATCTTGAACTCTTCTGTCACACCGACAGCACACCTCACCATTGTCTTACATCTCTTATACATGTCCTGCACCACTCTAACATACTTCTCTGCCACTCCAGACTTCCTCATGCAATACCACAGTTCCTCTCTCGGCACCCTGTCATATGCTTTCTAAAGATCTATAAAGGCACAATGTGTTGCTCCCTCTGGCCTTCTCTGTACTTCTCTATGAACATACTCAAAGCAAACACTGAATCTGTGATGCTCTTTCTTGGCATGAAACCAAACTGTTGTTCACCCCCTTAGTCTAGCTTCCACTATTTTTTCCCATAACGTCATCGTATGGCTCATCAACTTTATCCCTCTGTAGTTGCCACAACTCGGCAGGTCTTCCTTATTCTTAAAAATGGGCATCCTCCGGCATCTGCTCACTCTCTAAGACCTTCTTGAATGTTCCTGTCAGAAAATCTAGTGCTACCTCTTCTAGACACTTCCATACCTCAACCGGTATGTCATTAGGACCAACTGCCTTTCCACTCTCTCCCCCTCATGCCGGTCCCAAGCCTGGATAAATGCAGAGGGTTGCGACAAGAAGGGCATCCGGCGTAAAACTTCTGCCACATTTCTCATGCAAATGATCAAAACAAAATTCATACCGGATCGGTCGAGGCCCGGGTTAACAATGACCGCCATCAGTGCTGTCAACCAACAGGGTGCTGATGGCAATTGGACTACTGTTGGTCGAAGACGTCGAAGAAGGAGAGGCAGGAGGCGTGTCCATAGGCAGAGAGAGAAGAGGAAATGCGTGAGCCTAGGACTGAGAGTAGGGACTTTGAATGTTGGAACTATGCAAAGAATAGGTAGAGAGCTGGCTGACATGATGCAGAGGAGGAAGGTGGACATACAGGTGGAAAGGGTTGAAGCTGTTTTATCATGGTGTGGATGGGAAGAGAAATGGAGTAGGAGTCATCTTGAAGGAGTGATTGGTCAGGAATGTTCTAGAAGTGAAGAGTGTCAGACAGAGTGATGAGTCTCAAGTTAGAAATTGAAGATGTGATGGTCAATGTTGTTAGTGCTTATGCCCCACAGGCAGGATGTGAGCTAGAAGAGAAGGAGAGATTCTGGAGTGACTTAGATGAAGTGATGCAGAGTATCCCCAAAGGTGAAAGAGTGGTCATTGCAAAGTAGTAGTGGGCGAGAGTGTTGCCAAACAGCATAGGATGGTGGTGTGTAGGATGATGCTGATGGTGAGGAAGGTGAAAAAGGCAAAGGCAGAGCAGAAGACAAAGTGGTGGAAGCTGAAAAAGGAAGAGTGTCGTGTTGTCTTCAAGGAGGAGTTGAAACAGGCTTTGGGTAGTCAGGAAGTGCTTCCAGATGACTGGACAACCACAGCCAATGTGATCAGGGAGACCGGTAGGAGAGCACTTGGTGTGTCCTCTGAAAGGAAAGTCGATAAGGAAACTTGGTGGTGGAATGAGGAAGTGCAGGAGTGTGTACAAAAGAAGAGGTTAGCTAAGAAGAAGTGGGACACAGAGAGGACCGAAGAGAGTAAACAGGAGTACAGGGAGACACAGCATAAGGCGAAGGTAGCGGTGTCAAAGGCCAAACAGAGGGCGTATGATGACTTGTATGATAGGTTGGACAGTAAGGAGGGAGAAAATGATTTATACAGGTTAGCACAGCAGAGAAATAGAGATGGGGAAGACTTGCAGCAAGTTAGATTGATAAAGGACAGAGAGGGAAATGTATTGACTGATGACAGAAGTGTGCTGGGAAGATGGAAAGAGTACTTTGAAGAGCTGATGAATGAGGAAGATGAGAGAGAAATAAAAAAAAAAAAAAAAAAAAAAAAGAGTAGAAGGGGTGACCGTTGAGGACCAGGAAGTAGCAAAGATTAGTCAGGGTGAAGAGAAGAGGGCATTGAAGAGGATGAAAAGTGGAAAGAAAGTTGGTCCTGATGACATACCAGTTGTGTGGAAGTGTCGAGGGGAGGTAGCAGTAGACTTTCTGACAAGAATATTCAACAAGGTCTTAGAAAGTGAGCAGATGCCGGAGGAATAGAGGAGAAGTGTGCTTGTGCCCATTTTTAAGAACAAGGGAGATGTGCAGAGTTGTGGCAACTACAGAGGGATAAAGTTTATGAGCCACACAATGAAGTTATGGGAAAGAATAGTGGAAGCAAGACTAAGGGCAGAGGTCAGCATTTGTGAACAACAGTTTGGTTTCATGCCAAGAAAGAGCACCGCAGATGCAGTGTTTGCTTTGAGGATGTAAATAGAGAAGTACAGAAAAGGTCAGAAGGAGCTGCATTGTGCCTTTGTGGATCTGGAGAAAGCATATGACAGGGTGCCGAGAAAAGAACTGTGGTATTGTATGAGGAAGTCTGGAGTGGCAGAGAAGTATGTTAGAGTGGTGTAGGACATGTATGAGAGATGTAAAACAGTGGTGAGGTGTGCTGTCGGTGTGACAGAAGAGTTCAAGGTGGTGGGACTGCATCAAGGGTCAGCTCTCAGCCCCTTCTTGTTTGCTATGGTGATGGACAGGCTGACAGACGAGGTTAGACAAGAATCTCCATGGACTATGATGTTTGCAGATGACATCGTGATCTGTAGTGAGAGCAGAGAACAAGTGCAGGAAAACCTAGAGAGGTGGAGGTATGCCCTGGAAAGAAGGGGAATGAAGGTTAGTCTCAGTAAGACAGAATACATGTGTGTGAACGACAAGGACCCAAGAGGAACGGTGAGGTTACAGGGGGCAGAGATAAAGAAAGTGGAGGATTTTAAGTACATAGGCTCAACAATCCCCTCCTTGAATCGCCACCTTATCGTGGTGGAGGGGTTTGCGTGACCTAATGATCCTAGGAGCTATGTTGTCGGGGGCAAATGCCCCTGGTAGGGTCACCCAAGGCAAACAGGTCCAGGGTGAAGGTCCAGACAAAGTGCGATTCAAAACAAACCCCTAAGACACGAGACAACATAGGAATCAGTCTCCCTTGCCCGGACGCTTGGGTCACGAGTTCCCTCCTGGAGCCAGGCCCAGGAGGGGCTCGGCGGCGCCTGGTGGTCGAGCTTATGCCCATGGAGCCTGGCCGGGCCCAGCCCGAAAAGGAGACATGGGTCCGCCCTCCCATGGACCCACCACCCGTGGGAGGAGTTTTAGGGTCGGGTGCAGTGTGAGTTGGGTGGCAGCCAAAGGCATGGGTTCTGTCGGACTGATCCTCGGCTGCTTACTCTGACCTTCGGGACATGGAATGTCACCTCTCTCTGGCGGGAAAGGAGCCTGATTTGATGCGTGAGGTGGAGAGATACCGACTAGATATAGTCGGGCTCACCTCAACGCATAGCTTGGACTCTGGAACCATCCATCTCGAAAGAGGCTGGACTTTCTTCTATTCTGGAGTTGCTCATGGGGGAGGCGAGCGAGTGTGGTGTGTATTCTTGTTGCCCCCGTCTCGGTGCCCAAATGTTGAGGTTCTCCCGGTTGACGAAAGGGTAGCTTCCCTCCGTCTTCGGGTGGGGGGGCGGTCCTGACTGTTATTTGTGCTTATGCACCAAATGACAGTTCAGAGTACCCACCCTTTTGGAGTCTTTGGGGGTGTTGGAGAAACGCTCCTCGGAGACTCGCCGTTGTCTTAGGAGACTTCAACGCCCATGTGGGCAACGATAGTGTGACCTGGAAGGGTGTGATCGGTAGGTCACGGCCTCTCCAGTCTGAATCGAATGGTGTGTCGTTGTTGGACTTCTGTGCTTGTCACAGTTTGTCTATCACGAACACCATGTTAAACAACATAAGGGTGTCCATAAGTGCACTTGGCACCAGGACACCTAGGTCGCCAGTTCGATGATTGACTTTGTAGTCGTGTCATCGGACTTGCGACCATATGTTCTGACACTCGGGTGAAGAGAGGAGCTGAGCTGTCTACGATCACTACCTGGTGGTGAAGTTGGCCCGGTGGTGTGGGAGGTTGCCTTCCAGACCTGGCAGGCCCAAGCGTGTAATCAGGGTCTGCTGGGAGCGTTTGGCGGAGCCCCCTGTCCGAGAGGCCTTTAACTCCCACCTCCGGCAGAGCTACAACCACGTTCGGAGGAGGCGAGGGACATGGAATCGAATGGGCCATGTTTCGTGCCTCCATTGCTGAGGCGGCAGCCCATAGCTGTGGCCGTAAGGTCGTCGGTGCTTGTCGTGGTGGCAATCCCGAACCGGTGGTGGACACCTGCGGTGAAAGGGGCCGTCCAGCTGAAGAAGGAGGCCTATCGGGTTTTATTAGCCTGTGGGACTCCTGAGGCAGCAAGCGGTACCGGCAGGCCAAGCGTGCTGCAGCCGAGGCTGTCGTGAGATGCAAAATCTCGGGCGTGGGAGGAGTTCGGTGAGGGCCTGGAGAGTGATTATCGGTTGGCCTCAAAAGGTTCTGGGCCACCATCCGGCGCCTCAGGAGGGAAGCAGTTCTTCACAAACACTGTTTTACGGTGGAGGTGGGGAGCTGCTTACCTTGACTGAGATGTTGTTGAAGGTGGAGGGAATACTTTGAGGACCTTCTCAATCCCACCAACACGCCCTCCGTGGAAGAGGAAGACCCTGGGGGTTCGGGTGAGGGTCCGCCCATCACTGGAGTGGAGGTCACTGAGGTTGTCAAAAGCTCCTCGGTGGTCGAGCTCCGGGTTGGGCGAGATCCGCCCGGAATATCTCAGGGCTCTGGATGTTAATAGGACTGTCTTGGTTGACACGTCTCTGCAACATCGCGTGGTCATCGAGGCTGTACCTCTGGATTGGCAAACTGGGGTGGTGGTCCCAATTTTTAAGAAGGGGACCGGAGGTGTGTTCCAATTATCGGGAATTACACTCCTCAGCCTACCTGGGAAAGTCTATGCAGGGGTACTAGAGAGGAGGATCCGACCGATAGTCGAACCTCAGTTCAGGAGGAACAATGTGGTTTTCGTCCTGGGCAGCACTCTTGACCAACTCTATACGCTCCACAGGATTCTGGAGGGGCATGGGAGTTTGCCCAATCTGTCCACATGTGCTTTGTGGATTTGGAGAAGGCTTTCTACCGTGTCCCTCGAAAGATCTTGTGGGCGTAGTTCGAAAATCTGGCGTTCGGATCCGTTGCTTCAGCTATTCGATTCGCTGTATCACCGGAGCCAGAGTTTGGTCCGTATTGGTAACAGCAGGTCGGATTCGCTTTCCAGTGGGAGTTGGAGTCCGCCAAGGCTGTCCTTGTCACGATTCTGTTCATAATTTTATGGACAGAATTTCTAAGCGCAATCGAGGCGATGAGGGGTTCTGGTTTGAGTGGCCATCGGATATCGTCTCTGCTGCGGATGATGTTGTCCTTTGGCTTCATCAAGTCGGGCCCTCCAGCTCTCATTGGAGCGATTCGCGGCTGAGTGCGAAGCAGCAGGATGAAGATCAGTACCTCCAAGTCGAGGCCATGGTTCTCAGTCGGACAATGGTGGAATGCACCTCGGGTCGGGAATGAGGTCCTGCCCAAGTGGAGGAGTTTAAGTATCTTGGGGTCTTGTTCTACGAGTGAGGGAAGGATGGAGCGAGATCGACAGGACGGATCGCTGCAGCCTCCGGCTGTTAAGCGGTGCCTGTACCGGTCCGTTGTGGTGAAAAAGGAGCTGAGCCGCAGCGAAGCTCTCAATTTACCAGTCGATCTACGTTCCAACCCTCACCTATGGTCACGAGCTTTGGGTAATGACCGAAAGAACAAGATCACGGATACAAGCGGCTGAAATGAGCTTCCTTCGCCGGGTGGCGGCGGTTCTCCCTTAGAGATAGGGTGAGAAGCTCCGCCATCCGAGGAGAACTTCGGATAGATCCGCTGCTCCTCCGCATTGAGAGGGGCCAGTTGAGGTGGCTCGGGCATCTGGTCAGAATGCCCCGGACGCCTCCCTGGTGTGGTGTTTGGGCATGTCAACCGGAAGAGACCCGGGTCGACCTAGAACACGCTGGAGGGACTATGTCTCTCGGCTTGTCTGGGACCGCCTCGGTGTCCCCCCGGGAGAGTTGGAGGAAGTAGCTCGGGAGAGGGATGTCTGGACCTCTTTGCTAAGGTTGCTGCCCCCGCGACCCGACCCTGGACTAAGCGGAAGAAGATGATGATGATGATGAGGCTCAACAATCCAGAGCAATGGAGAGTGTGGAAAAGAGGTGAAGAAGCGTGTGCAGGCAGGCTGGAATGGATGGAGAAAAGTGTCCGTTGTGATGTGTGATAGGAGAGTATCGGCAAGAATGAAGGGAAAAGTGTACAAGACGGTGATGAGGCCAGCGATGTTGTATGGGTTAGAGACAGTTGCCCTGGGGAAAAGACAGGAGTCAGAGTTGGAGGTAGCAGAGATGAAAATGTTGAGGTTCTCTTTGGGAGTAACGAGGATGGATAGGATCAGAAACGAGTACATCAGAGGGACAGCACATGTTAGATGTTTTGGAGACAAAGTCAGAGAGGCTAGATTGAGATGGTTTGGACATGTACAGAGGAGGGATAGTGAGTATATTGGTAGTAGGATGCTGAGGTTGGAACTACCAGGCAGAAGGCCCAGAGGAAGACCAAAGAGAAGATTTATGGATGTGGTGAAGGCGGACATGAAGGTCGTTGGAGTAAGAGTAGAAGATGCAGAGGATAGGGTGAGATGGAGAAAGATCATTTGCTGTGGCGACCCCTGAAGGGAACAGCCGAAAGGAAAAGAAGAAGATCCTCTTCAGTGCCCTCCTCATTTCACCCTTACTAATCATTGCGACTTCCTGGTCCTCAATGGTCACCTCTTTTTCTCTCGCTCTCATTTTCCTCATTCATCTGCTCTTCAAAGTATTCGTTCCATCTTCCCAGCACACTTCTGTCATCAGTGATTACATTTCCCACTTTGTCCTTAAATCACTCTTACTTGCTGCACATCCGTCCCATCTCTATTTCTCCGCTGTTCCAACCTATATAAATTATTTTCTCCCTCCTTACTGTCCAACCTATCATACAAGTCATCATACGCCCTCCGTTTGTCCTTTGACACCGCTACCTTCGCCGACCGCTACTCCTGCACTTCCTCATTCCACAACCAAATCTCTTTATGTACTTTCCTTACTGAGGACACACCAAGTACTCTCCTACCTGTCTCCCTGATCACATGTAGTTGTCCAGTCATCGGGATGCACTTCCTGACCACCCAAAGCCTGTTTCAACTCCTCCTTGAAGATAAAACAGCACTCTTCCTTTTTCAGCTTCCACCACTTTGTCTTCTGCTCTGCTTTTGCTTTCTTCACATTCCTCACCATCAGCGTCATCCTGCACACCACCATCCTATGCTGTTTGGCAACACTCTCACCCACTACTACTTTGCAGTCACTGACTTCCTTCAAATTGCATCGTCGACACCTGTGTGCTCCTATCTCCGCTTTTATAAGTCACCCTATGCTCCTGTCTCTTCTGGAAGTATTCACCATGGCCATTTCCATTCTTTTTGCAAAATCGATCAACATCTGTCCTTCTGTGTTCCTGTCCTGGATACCAAACCTGCCCATCACTTCCTCGTCCCCTCTGTTGCCTGCACCAACATGTCCAGTGAAGTCTGCCCCAATGACCACTCTTTCACTTCTGGGGGTACTCTGCATCACTTCATCTAACTCACGCCAGAATCTCTCCTTCTCTTCTAGCTCACATCCTGCCTGTGGGGCATAAGCACAAACAACATTGAACATCACATCTTCAATTTCTAACTTGAGACTCATCACTCTGTCTGACACTCTTCACTTCTAGAACATTCCTGACAAACCCCTCCTTCAAGATGACTCCTACTCCATTTCTCTTCCCATCCACACCATGATAAAACAGCTTCAACCCTGCTCCCAAGCTTCTAGCCTTGCTACCTTTCCATCTGGTCTCTTGAACACACAGTATGTCCACCTTCCTCCTCTGCATCATGTCAGCCAGCTCTCGACCTTTTCCTGTCATAGTTCCAACATTCAAAGTCCCTACTCTCAGTCCTAGACCAACCCTGTTGGTTGACAGCACTGATGGTGGTCGTTGTTAAATTAGTATTGGCAGTTCGCATAGTGTATTTTGGCAAAAGTTTTACGCCGGATGCCCTTCCTGTTGCAACCCTCGGCATTTATCCGGGCTTGGGACCGGCGTGAGGACGGACACTTGTTTGTGCCCATCCTCACTGCTGCATTACTGTACTATACAGCCATGAATAGCATTACCATATACCATACCATACCATCTCATCAAACACCCCAAAATCAATTATTATAAACATAACATTGTAAAATAATATCAACATTTCAAATAAATTAAATTCAAGCAAAATAATTTCAAATTGATAAATTTGAATCAAATTCACTCA
The DNA here is from genome assembly GCA_024760905.1 of Plotosus lineatus. Lineage (NCBI taxonomy): Eukaryota > Metazoa > Chordata > Actinopteri > Siluriformes > Plotosidae > Plotosus > Plotosus lineatus. The sequence continues at coordinate 1,833,173 of CM045741.1, forward strand.
TCAAATGTCAAATACAGTATCAAATATAACCTTTAACATTCTCTCTGATGCAATCTTTCTGCTTGTAAATGGTTCCGATGGTCAACGGATGGTCACATGACATGAAGCTGAGCCGACTCAGAGCTCTTAGAACAGCCAATCAACGCTTAGAATACGTGAGGCACTCAATACCGAAAGTAGTGCACTTGCTGAAAGTAGTTTACTTGCTTGAAACAAAGCGCGGGTTATACGGACTTCCGGTCTTTCCAGTGAGCAAGGGCACCGTTGAACTCGTTTAGTACTCAGCCTGCACCGATGTGAATCAGCAGAGCAGAGTTCTTTCTTGGGTTTTCATTCATTTTACAACTCTCTTTGCTTAACTGAGTATGCATGGTAGATTGTGCCAATCTGAGCAGATAGTTAATTCATCTCTGTGTATGAGTCTTGCACCCATGCTAGTAGGCTTACGCTTCTGGCAAACCATATTTGCTTCGGATTACAAAAGTCCGCAAAACAGTGTAAACACAAAGATCACAGAGACGACGTCTTAACACAAGGGTAACACTCTATATATATATATATATATATATATATATATATATATATATATATAAAACTGAACTGGGAAGAAGGAGGGGCACATTCAGTCTCGTTTGTAAACGTCATTGCGTCATTACGTCAGCGTACTACGCAAGTACGTCTAAACTCAAAATATGACTTTTTTTTTTTGGGGGGGGGACGTAAAAGTGAAAAAACGTAAAACGGATGAACGTAAGCCAGGGAGCATCTGTAATAAATTTTGTTATTTGATATGTTGATGTAAAATAAATGTTTTTTTTTTCCTTTTTCAGATATTGAAAACATTAAACAGCTATTGAAAACATTAATCATACCCCATAATGGCAGACCTCTCAGATTTTAAAAGAGGCCAAATTGTTGGTGCTCCTATGGTCGGCGCTAGTGTAACAAAAACTGCCCAAATGTTCGGTGTTTCAAGAGCTACTGTCTCAGACGTAATGACTGCCTTTGAAAGAGAGGGAAAAAACGTTCTCAGCAAAGCACAAGTCCGCCATTGTCTCTAAAAGAGTTGCAGGGTATTCTCACTGAAGAATGGCTTAAAATTCCTTTGGAAACAATTCACAAATTGTCTGAATCAATACATATGCCAAGTTTTGATTGTTTAAATTATGTTCAAAGATTATGATGCCAAAATGTTAGGTGTTTCCATTATTTTGTCCACCCCCTGTCCGTGTTTGTGTCAGGTTATATGAATTTGGGAGGGGGTTGGAACAGATTCATTGGTTTTGTATTATTTCTGATGGGACGAACATTTTGACTTACGTGCTCATCCTCGGAACAGATTGATTTGGTAAGTCAAGGTATCACTGTACTAGCATTTCTAAAAAAATTAGCACATTGTGATAAAGTTCATTATTTTCTGTAATGTACTGATAAAAATTAAACTTTCATTTATTTTAGATTCATTGCACACCAATTGAAATATTTCAGGTCTTTTATTGTTTTAATACTGATGATTTTGGCATACAGCTCATGAAAACCCAAAATCCCTATCTCAAAAAATTAGCATATGATGTTCAGGTAGTGTAAACGAGCTATTAACCTAATCATCTGAATCAACCAATTAACTCTAAACACTTGCAAAAAATTCCTGAGGCTTTTAAAAACTCCCAGCCTGGTTCATTACTCAATACCGCAATCATGGGTAAGACTGCCGACCTGACTGCTGTCCAGAAGGCCATCATTGACACCCTCAAGCAAGAAGGTAAGACACAGAAAGAAATCTCTGAGCGAATAGGCTGTTCCCAGAGTGCTGTATCAAGCCACCTCAGTGGGACGTCTGTGGGAAGGAAAAAGTGTGGCAGAAAACGCTGCACAACCAGAAGAGGTGACCGGACCCTGAGGAAGATTGTGGAGAAGGGCCGATTCCAGACCTTGGGGGACCTGTGGAAGCAGTGGACTGGGCTACAGGTGGTGCATTCCCCAGGTCAAGCCACTTTTGAACCAGAAACAGCGGCAGAAGCGCCTGACCTGGGCTACAGAGAAGCAGCACTAGACTGTTGCTCAGTGGTCCAAAGTACTTTTTCCAGATGAAAGCAAATTTTGCATGTCATTCGGAAATCAAGGTGTCAGAGTCTGGAGGAAGACTGAGGAGACGGAAATGCCAAAATGCCTGAAGTCCAGTGTCAAGTACCCACTGTCAGCGATGGTCTGGGGTGCCATGTCAGCTGCTGGTGTTGGTCCACTGTGTTTTATCAAGGGCAGGATCAATGCAGCTAGCTATCAGGAGATTTTGGAGCACTTCATGCTTCCATCTGCTGAAAAGCTTTATGGAGATGAAGATTTTCATTTTTCAGCACGACCTGGCACCTGCTCACAGTGCCAAAACCACTGGTCAATGATTTCCTGACCATGGTATTACTGGGCTCAATTGGCCTGCCAACTCTCCTGACCCTGAGCCCCATATAGAATCTGTGGGATCTTGTGAAGAGAAAGTTGAGAGACACCAGAAAAACACTGGATGAGCTTCAGGCCGCTATCGAAGCATCCTGGGCCTCCATAACACCTCAGCAGTGCAAAAGGCTGATTGCCTCCATGCCAAGCCATAGTGCATAACTGAACATAATTATTTGAAGGTTGACTTTTTTTGGATTAAAAACACTTTTTTTTTTTTATTATTGGTCGGATGAAATATGCTAATTTTTTGAGATAGGAATTTTGGGTTGTCATGAACTGTATGCCAAAATCATCAGTATTAAAACAATAAAATACCTGAAATATTTCAGTTGGTGTGCAATGAATCTAAAATATATGAAGGTTTAATTTTTTTTCAGTACATTACAGAAAATAATTAACTTTATCACAATATGCTAATTTTTTGAGAAGGACTATTATACATGAAACTCAAGGCTGCCAAAAAAGCTAATAATCTCCTCCTGTTCATACTTTCACCTCAAAGGCTGTTGAACTCTGGATAAATGTAGCTTGCTGTGGAGGTAAAGTTTCATTCTAAAAACTTGAACTTGACACAGGCAAACAGAACTATTTATATTCTGATCGTAATCAAGTCCAAAGAACTCTCTCACAAGGGTGTGTGGACCACCTCAAGGGACTAAGAAGGTGCTACTTTCATTTCTGGGACTTGGCAACTGTTGCCATCAGGTGGTTCCTCACTGTCCTTATTTGGACTGTATTTTGGAGGGGTTGATACTGGCCTGTAGCCTATTAGTCTGAAACCTTTCACTCTATCAGCTGTGATATGCTGCCTGCCTCAGGGCTGCGGTGGCTGCTGCCATGATGGTTAGGGGTTCTAAGTTGGTTATTTCTCACATCAATACATAACGCACACCCTCACCTGCTGGATTCAGTATTACTGATACGTCCTTCTGATAACACCCGTAGCACATGTGATTAGATGATACATCTACTCGCTCCCATCCAGATCTTTTAGCATTTTCATGTTCCTGAAGGTTAGTTTCTCTCAAAAACACCACCTTCATTGGAAAGGTGGACGTTTTATTTGTTGTGGATTAATGACCAGTAATTCATTACTTGTATTGACCAGATCCATCAACTTCAGCATCTCAGTAAGGTTTAGCTGATGAGATCATTAATGATCTGAATATGTCAGGGATGATCTCGGAAATGATGTGCACGATCAATGCTCCAGGTTCTATTCCCAAGAAAATCTGCTTTCACTCATATTTCACACGTGGCTCTTGTCATGTGAAAACATCACGTTTTAGTGCCTGTACACTTCTTTAAAAATATCACTGATGCCATCGAAAAGCAAAATTAGTCAGATTAAGGTTGTACATTACGATGCTCTTATGATCTTATTAAAGTATCCAAGCTGGGAAGGTGCAAGTTATATGTCTGTGTCTTGTAATGTTTCAAATTTTCATGCTTTGCTCAACAATTTTCCATACAAGCTTAAGTGGAAGCTGAAGGACCTAATAATTAAACATGATGTCTGTGACTGAACCCAGTTTGACAGACTGAACCTACAACTCCACTTTGAGGAAATACTGAACAACTACAGTGGTACCTTCACTTACGAAATTAATCCGTTCTGATGGCGAGCTCGTATGTCAAAAAGTTCGTTAGATAAAACCAAAATTCTCATAGGAAATAATAGAAAACCCATTAATCTGTTCCAACCCCCTCCCAAACTCATATCCCCTGACGAAAAAACATATATTTGACCTAATATATTAAAGGTAAACTTGTAAAAAAACAAAACAAAAACAATCATAATAAAATGTACATTAATATTAATAATAAATAATTATCATCGACTGTGGTGAAGATGTGACGTGGGCAGGCATGAGGTAGTGAGTAACAGATAAGGAGGAGAATTTTGTGAGTGCGCATGCTACAAATGAGGATGAGGAAAGGCTCATTGTGAGCTCTCACAGGACCAGTGCTTCTCAAATAGTGAGGTGCGCCCTCCTTGGGGGCCGCAGTGTGATGCTAAAGGGGGTGCGTATGACCCTGGAGAACATGCTTTTTAGCCATACTGTACAAGAATTAAATGTAATTGCGTATCCTCTACAGTAGGTGGCAGTGGTGCCGTCACTGTTTCCTATGTTATAGGGAAAAAGCACTGAGCAAACAATATGGAGTACAGTAAACACTATTTACAGTTGCGTGTGGGGTGTGAAGTTTTTTTTTCTGCCTATAGGGGGCGTCACAGAAAAATAATTGAGAAGCACTGCACAAGGTGTTCTCGGAGCTCACAGGAATACACACGGAAGAATATGAGGGAATAGCCATTTCCCCAGCAGAGCTTGTAAATCAAAATTTTGCTCGTTGGATGGGGCAGATTTTTTTGGGATCAAAGCTCTTATCATGGGAAATTTGTTATAAAAGACACTTGTGAGTCAAGGTACCACTGTATTTTCATTTTAATTGCTGACCGTAGACAGACATTATATTTGTGATTTTCTCCAAGTGCTTGTGATGTGTGTGTATCGTTTATATCTGGACTTTGAGTCTGTCAATAAAGATACATCATACTGTAATTATTTAATTATTAGTAATAACAGCAATCCACATACATTGCGACAAACACCCCAATGAAGTGAAAACTTTAAAATAAAATAGGAAAATGATTATTCGCATCCCTGATCTCTATCCTGTGTACTGCACTACAACAACTACAAACACATTCAGCCGCAGTTCTCCCACTTCAACTCACCTGGATGTTCCCAGCAGAACGTGGCGAACTGCCTCAAATCCCCAGCACGGATCAGATGGAACCGTGGGAGGGAAAAGCCTGTCAGATTGAACGGAATGATGCTGAGTAGAGTCAGAGAGCTCAGATCATCATTCAGCACAACTGCAGCACGACTTCTTCTGAGACTTAAAGGACGTTGAACAGTGCATTAGCGCCACCAGCTGACCTGGAGAGTGGACGGTTGCGTGTAAAGACCAATCAGTGACTGAACTGGGCCGGAGCGCTGAAGTCACATTGTCATGACTACGGCTGAATCGTCATAGCAACTGTTTAATTTTTAAACAAAAGAAAAGAAGGTGTCAGTGGTTTGTTGTTTTCTTTCCTTTTATAAGTATCAATCGGTGCTGAAGTTTTTAAAGAACACTTTTTTGTGTGTTTTATTTTCCACACTGGCACAAAACCTGACCTGATAGACAGAAAGATACTTTACTAATCCTAGAGGGAAATTCTCAACACAGACTTTTTCTATACCCCCCTCCCCCCAAAAAACTTAAATCAAATCGTGTGTGTGTGTTAGTGAGAGAGCCCCCCCCCCATGCTAGAGTTAAAGAGTCTGATGTCCTGAGGGGAGGAACGATTGTGCACAGGTCCTTCTCAAAAAATTAGCATATTGTGATAAAGTTCATTATTTTCTGTAATGTACTGATAAAAATTAAACTTTAATTTATTTTAGATTCATTGCACACCAACTGAAATATTTCAGGTCTTTTATTGTTTTAATTCTGATGATTTTGGCATACAGCTCATGAAAACCCAAAATTCCTATCTCAAAAAATTAGCATATGATGTTCAGGTAGTCTAAACGAGCTATTAACCTAATCATCTGAATCAACCAATTAACTCTAAACACCTGCAAAAGATTCCTGAGGCTTTTAAAAACTCCCAGCCTGGTTCATTACTCAAAACCACAATCATGGGTAAGACTGCCGACCTGACTGCTGTCCAGAAGGCCATCATTGACACCCTCAAGCAAGAGGGTAAGACACAGAAAGAAATCTCTGAGCGAATAGGCTGTTCCCAGAGTGCTCGATCAAGCCACCTCAGTGGGACGTCTGTGGGAAGGAAAAAGTGAAAGAAGGGCCGATTCCAGACCTTGGGGGACATGTGGAAGCAGTGGACTGAGTCTGGAGTAGAAACATCCAGAGCCACCGTGCACAGACATGTGCAGGAAATGGCCTACAGGTGCCGCATTCCCCAGGTCAAGCCACTTTTGAACCAGAAACAGTGGCAGAAGTGGCTGACCTGGGCTACAGAGAAGCAGCACTGGACTGTTGCTCAGTCGTCCAAAGTACTTTTTTCAGATGAAATCAAGGTGCCAGAGTCTGGAGGAAGACTGGGGACAAGGAAATGCCAAAATGCCTGAAGTCCAGTGTCAAGTACCCACAGTCAGTGATGGTCTGGGGTGCCACGTCAGCCGCTGATGTTGGTCCACTGTGTTTTATCAAGAGCAGGGTCAATGCAGCTAGCTATCAGGAGATTTTGGAGCACTTCATGCTTCCATCTGCTGAAAAGCTTTATGGAGATTATTTCATTTTTCAGCACGACCTGGCACCTGCTCACAGTGCCAAAACCACTGCTAAATGGTTTACTGACCATGGTATTACTGGGCTCAATTGGCCTGCCAACTCTCCTGACCTGAAGCCCATAGAGAATCTGTGGGATATTGTGAAGAGAAAGTTGAGAGACACCAGACCCAACACTGTGGATGAGCTTAAGGCCGCTATCGAAGCATCCTGGGCCTCCGTAACACCTCAGCAGTGCCACAGGCTGATTGGCTCCATGCCACGCCGCATTGAAGCAGTTATTTCTGCAAAACGATTCCCGACCAAGTATTGAGTGCATAACTGAACATAATTATTTGAAGGTTGACTTTTTTTTTTTATTGGTTGGACGAAATATGCTAATTTTTTGAGATGGGGATCTTTTGGTTTTTCTTTTTTTTTTGCCAAGATTATCAATATTAAAACAATAAAAGACTTGAACTACTTCAGTTGTGTGTAATGAATCTGAAATATATGAAAGTCTAATGTTTATCAGTACATTACAGAAAATAATGAACTTATCACCATATGCTAATTTTTTTTGAGAAGGACCTGTATAATCAAAAGGAGTTGACTCAGCGCAGTCAGTCTGCCACTGATATTACACTATCTAGTTCCGTCCCGACTACAGAACTCGCGTTCCTCTCCAGTTTGTCCAGTCGTGAGGCGTCCTTCTTAATGCTCTCCCCAGCAGACCACAATGTAAAGGAGGCGCATGCCACCACAGACCAGTAGAACATCTGCTGCAGTTTTTTGCAGATGTTGAAGGCCATGAGATTTCAATGGGCCATGGGCTGTTTGAACATCATTGAGCAGGGAGCAGCCCTACAATTGTTTGAATGGCACATTTGGTCAGGAGAACTTGTTTCGTATACAGAGACACAAATTTTGTAAAATATTTTTCGTAACCTGGATTTTTCGTTTGCTGGGACTGTTGTTAAGGTGAGGTACCACTGTACTGCTCCATCCAGGTGGTAGAGGGAGTGGTGAAACAGATGATTGCATCTTCCATTTCCACTTTTTTTCTGGTATGCAAACTGCAGGGGGTCGAGAACAAGACGGACCTTGGATCTTAACTGTTGAAGTATCGGCCTCTCCAGGGTCTTCATAATTCATTAGGGCAACTGTTCTGAAACCGTTCAGGTTCCCAGGACATGGTCCCTTTGGGACTGGGATGATGCATGACAATGCTGGGACGATACCTCGTGGTGGGCTTTGTATTCGGTAGCTGAGCCTTCAGTGGACCTTCAGTGAGTGTGAACAGATTTAATCCACCTCTGAGTCCCAGCACCATCATATTGCAATTACACAAATCCTCAACAACATACAAAAAACAGTGAGACATGGCGTGGCACAGAGAGACAGACAGTGAAAGGGGGTGGGAACACAGAGAGAGAGAAAAAGGGGGAGAGAAAGACAGACAGAGAGATAGAGAGAGACAGACAGTGAAAGAGAGAGGGGGAAACGAGAGAGAGAGAGAGAGAAAGGAGAGAAAGACAGAGAAACAGAGAGGGAGGGGGGAGACAGACAGAGACGGGGGGAGAGCGAGAGAGGGGGGGGAGAGAGAGAGAGAGATAGAGGGGGGGGGGGGGAGACGTTTCACGCATTTCTGATCATAACTCTGAGCATCACATCACTTTCACCGATAGTTACCTGTGGAAGCTGCTGGCAAATTGCCGCTGAGCCAAAAGTAAAAAAGGCTCAACCTTCCCTTCACTCCCTCAACCTGTCATTGTGATGTCTAACTTCCCTTGTACATGATCAGATTCTTGCAGGATCAATTTTCATGGCAATCAATATTTTTGCTCTCTAAAAAAAGATAGAAGACAGAAGCATGAGACAAAGTGATGTATTCAGTGGTTTGTGTAAAATTGAGAATTTAGCTGTCATGACATCACAAATTCTATCTACAGTCCATGAGGAGTTCATCCATCCATCCATTCATTTTCTGTAACCACTTAATCCTATAAGGGTCACGGGGAGGCTGGAAGCCCCACTATCAACAAGTTGTAATTGACCCCCCAACCCCCACGAACTAACTGGGTTATCAAAGGCCGTCCGTGTCTCTCACTGTCTGTGCTGAAAGTTCATGTAAAATAACCATTGCTGACTTTTGCAAAGAGGAGCTGCATAGCCGTCAGCATATTTCTGCCTGCGATGAACTGGTGAGCTGTCCAGGGTGTACTCCACCCTCACCCAGAGTGGGCTGAGATGGGCACCAGCCTCCCCGCAACCCTAATTAGGATGAAGCAAGTATTCCTCTGTGCTCCTTTCCACGCCAGCAGCGTGCACGGCCCACAAAGGTTTATCTTTTCAGTAGTAGCCATACTGTACTAGAATTAAGTGTAATTGTGCATCCTATACAGTCGTGGCAGTGGCGCTCTCACTGTGTTTCCTATGGAGTATGGAAAAAGCACAAAGCAAACAATATGAAGTGCAGTAAACACCATTCATAGTCGCGTTGAAGGGGGCATGAAATGTTTTTCTTCCTATAGGGGACATCACAGAAAATAATTGAGCAGCATTGCACAAGGCATTCTCGGAGCGCGGAAGAAAACGTGGAAGAACACAAGGCTAATTGGCCCGGATAAGCCATTTCCCCAGAAGAGCTCATAAGTCTAAATTTTGCTCATTGGATGGGGAGGATTTGGTAGGATCGAAGCTCGTATTATTTCGTTATAACAAGACACTCTTAAGTCAAGGTACCACTGTACTGCTTACGCAAACTATTATGAAAGAATTCATAGGCAGAACTGGTCTGTGCTGGGACTTTTCACATGAAAATAAGACACATAGGACCACATTAGAATAGGATACATGTTTAAGAGTAAATGTCAACAGTTACAGCATTAATATAGAGTGTATCTGTGTGTGTGTATATATATATATATATATATATATATATATATATATATATATAGATATATATATATACACACACACAGACACACACACAAACAAGATCAAAACCACATACAGAGGATGTGACAAGTAAAACAACAGCAAGAGTGAGGATTAATCACACATTATACTGATTCATACATGATTACACACTTAAGGATAGCATGGATCAATCTGCATCTGATGACATCTGGGGGGGGGGGGGTGTTACCACCAATGCTTGAATTAAATATTTAAATAAGTGCTAGTCCGATAAGACCCTTTATCCAACAGACGCAGTCCTCACTGGAGCAGGAATGCAACTCTTTAGGATTGCGTAATCTGTCCTTGCGGTGTTGAAGTTAAGGTTCACACCAACCTCTGTAGCGTACTGAAAGTTCTCAAGTTTCATATGAGGATCACGTTCTTGCTATTAAACGGCACAAAATTTAACCCAATCAAACATGAGGCGTTTACAAAAATGTTTATGGTACATTTAATAAAACAGTTAAAATTATGTTTGTTTATATCCTGCATCCGATCAAAAGGTTCCACCCAACATCAGTAGTACTGAGAAAAGCAGCATGTGACTTAAATATTACTTCCTATTTCAAATGCTGGCATCAGTAGAGCTTTTATACAACCGTAGATTCCGTTTCATGTTGATTATTCTTGTATCTACATGACTGCAGGGTTATTCTTTTTAATTTACTGTACATTAACAGTTACTGTAAATGACCTGTAATTTTAAACAACTATCGATCTAAAACCTAAGCAATCGCTACTGTCGATACCTCTCGTGGCTTACCTTCATAAGTTTTATTCATTAGCCACAGAAGCACGAACATGCACAAAAAAAAAAAACTCTCCAAACATGAGAAGTTTATCCTTCCAGACTGTACAAAGGTTTCTTTTCTCTGTACGCTAAATATTAAACTCTGCTGCTGGAAAAGTTTTTCTTCACAAATATACAGAACTTTCCAACAGTCATGAAGTGAAATGTATTCAGTAAAAAGTTAACACAGCTCAAAATAAACATTTTGAATCAAAAAAGGAGTTACTGTATATATTATAAATAGGAATTACATACCATAGACTTGGATTCAACGGCAGAGGGAGGAGAAAACTCCTGAGATTGTCAGTACAAAGGAAGGAGAAGGTTAATGCACCTCAGGCAGATTTGGTATTCCTGCCATTAGTCACCATTAAAACACCACCTACAGCCCACTGAACATTTCCACATATTTAATTGTTTAAACCAAAAAAAAAAAAAAAAAAAAAGTACAGTCGGCCCTCTAATTATGAAAACCTCCGAGTACGAAAAATCCAGGTTACGAAAAACATTTTCCGTCCTCTTTTAATGAAAACCTTTTACGAAAAGCGCCAAACGCGCCATTCAAAAGTCAAAGAAATGTACGAGTTGCTCTCTCATTGGCCATCTCCCAACATCCCACCCCGCTGGCCTCCCGTTGACCAGGAGAGAGCTGACCTGTACCCATACTTCCTGTTTGTCACACGCGTGAAGGAGAGTTGAACAGGTCTGTTGGCTTGTTTTGAGATTGCTCATGCAGTGTTGTATTTCGTTATCGTCGAAACCCCTCTACAATCGTGACGATATTAAAGCAGGAGACCTTAACGCGGAAATACAGTGACTGAGGCGATTATTTTGGCACGATATTGAAGCAGAAGGAGCATGGAAAAAGTGCTCTGTGGGACAAGACCTCCGATCTCACAAGGAAGCAAGTTAATATTGAATCAGGGCCTCTGATCTTTTCAACAGGTACTGTAATTTTGCTTTAAATACAACATCCCATCTATTTAAACATTTAAATACAATTGGTCTGTCAGCTGCACGTTGCGTGTGGGCAAAGCCCGCATTCGGCAAAACACACCAGAGTGTGTTGTGTGTGTGTGCACGCGCGCGTGAGTGAGATAGATCAAGAGAGACCAAGAGAGACTGCGTACAGAGTCAGTCAGAGATGAAAGGAGGCGTTCTTTTAACTCTCTTTTGAGAGAGCCCATTGCAGCTTATTTTTCATTTTTTAAGTTGTTTAATTCAGTAAATGTTTAATAAATATGGCGCGCGCCGAGCAAAACACGGCTCATTTGGACCTCCGATCCCTCAAAGAAACAAGTTAAAGTTGAGTCCACACCTCCGATCTGTCAAGCAGGAAATGCGCTTTGAAGTTGCAGTCTTAAAATGCTTAGGCATCCTGCGTGTGGGCAGAGCGCGCCACAAACGTGTGTGTGTGTGTGTGTGTGAGTGTGTGTGAGAGAGAGAGAGAGTGTTGTGTGCGTATGTGCATTAATAAAAATGTTTAATAGATATTTTTTCTACATTGAACACGTCATACAAAATTGATGTGCTTTTATAATTTTCATTTATCAAGGGTTTATGGGGTCGTCTTGGAACGGATCACACGTTTTACATGTAAAATGCGCCTCTACTTACAAAATCTCCAGGCTACGAAAAAGGCCCTGGAACCGATTAATTTTGTAAGTAGAGGGCCGACTGCACTTTTTTGGGTGTTTGAATTAATAAATTGTTGTGAAACCCAAAAAATTAAAGTCTTTCACTAATTGATCAGCAGAAGCCCAATAATAATTTTACCTCAGCCTACAAGGGAATGGCACAATCTGATTGGTTTGTAACTCAGGATAAACTGATTGGTTTGACTCAGGACAAACAATTAATATCTGTGTCACTACAGATAAAAAGGAAGCAGAGATGTTGACCTTGTGTCAATTTAACTGCCAACACTAGATTGTGAGCTCTTCCTTTATTCTACACTTACATGAAAAAAAACCCCAAAAAACAAAAATGACAACATTTGGAATGCAAGTATTTGATGGTAAGAACATGGAGATTTTTTCAATTCCAAAATTCACAAAATGAAAATTAAATCCCCTCTACTAAAACCAACTTTCTTTCCTGCCGTGTGCAGTGCTCAGCATTGTGTGATGCTGGTAACTAAAACAGAGACCATTATGACATGTGTGCAGCAAGATTCCGCCCCATACGAGGCTTAAATCGAAATGCTACTTTTGCCAAGGATATAAAAGTACAAATGTATTTTTTTTGGATGACTTTGGATAAAACATTAACAAAAAAAAAAATAAATAAATAAAAATAATCACAGGAGTTCAGATGCCCCCATCAGCAGAAGTATTTAAAAAGTCCAATATTTAAAAGTAACCTTGAAACAAGGCCAAAACTCAAATTCAACCAATCCCTATTTGCCCAAGAATGAGGTATCTGACCAATTAAACTCATATGGATGGATGTCCTTTCTATAGCTTCTGCTCCACTGAGTTTGGATAGAATAAAACAGTTATTCCACTTGCACACTTTATTTATGATCTCTGGTTCAGTACTTCATGAGCAATTTTTGAATGAGGTGATGTAGGATATGGAGACTTATTCCTTCGAGGGGGGTGTTTTGCACTGGGCCCAAAGAACTTCCAACAACAAATTCTCCACATCACCCAAAAGCCAAATTCTCTAATCGTTTCATTCTTCATCCAAAATATCTAAGTGGGCAGTGTTGGGTGTGTGAGGATCACTTCCGCCACTAGGTGAAGGTATTCTGAAGGCTGGTGAGGGAGCAGAGAGGAAGAATCATGAAGTTAGCAGGATGCACTCTAGTAAATGTAAGGTGCATATAGATTTTTGTTCAAATATATATTTTTAAAAAGCTGAATGTACTCACAGTTAGTGAATAAAGGAAGTATATGAACGTGCCTTTTTCTGCATGACAGACTACCGTGTAACTGTTGCTTCCTCAGTTGCATTGGGCAATAGTTATGTTATACAGCTAATGCCATTTCTGATTTGTTTTAGACACACAATAAGTAGAATTAAAGTATTCAATGGTACGCACTCATTTTCAAAGATAAGCTCCTTTTTCACAAAGATGCCTTTACTGTCTTTTTGCAATTAGGTTCACAAAGTCTTAAAAGCAGTTTGCCATTTTGTCTGGGATGACAGTGAAGGGGGATCTAGATATAAAAAAAATAGATGGATACGTCCCTCGACAGACGGCTACATAATGTCTGAAGCACTGCGGCCCGAAGTTATAAACTTCATTTTATTTTTTCAGCCTCTACACATTTCCAACAGAAAACAGAATGAAGTTCACAGTCTTCTGATAACGGTGCCAATTAACCGATGGTAATAACATCATTTAACGTTTAAAAACAACAACCCTGTTTTAGCTTACTTCTATATTTCTATGTAGTATATGTCCCATCTCAGACTTTTCATAATATTCACTGAGCTTTGGGCAAATAATTCAGTTTTGAGTAACCGCTGTGCAATTAGAGTGTTATATGATCTTAATAAATACATGTGTTCCTGTAAGAACACAAAGTTTACAACAGAACAAAAACAAGTCAAGGACTACGGTCTGTCCTGGACAAAGGGTTTCGTTATTTAAAAAAAAAAAAAAAAAAAAAAAAAAAACACCCCAACTAACAAACTTTGAATATCCTGCAGAGCAACATTATCATGCAAATCAATTATTCAAAGCTGGAAATAAATGTAGTAAAACCCCAGCTTGAAGCCATCCACCAAAACTCAGCCATACAAGAGAACAAGAGTATTAACTCTGAAGAGATCTGGAATCAACATGGGGGACCCTGTTCACATGACTGACATCTAGCAGATCTTCAGAGGGTGGGATGTGACACTGAAAGCATGTTCTGTAGATATTAAGGCCCAAAGAAACTTGCAGAAACCCAACACTGCTCTGCACACAGAACAAAATGGTGATGGTAGCAGTACGTTTTGGGGATGTTTTTAATCAAAGACAGCACAGGAACCTCGTTGGAAAGGAAAAAACTGTTCTGGTCTCCAGAAGACTGGGGTGGAGGTTCAGAAGAAATTACTCTACTGCTAAAGCTACACTGGAGTCATTATGTTACAGCAGCCCAGTGAACCCCCCACCCCCCGAACTCAATCTGAATTAGACTCTGCGGTAAAGGTTTACCCAAGGACATATTTGAGAGGGCAATTTTACTGAGAGCAGAAATCCGATAGCAGCCAAATGAGGTTCTAGCCAGGACCGATTCTTGGGGGGGGGGGGGGGGGGGATGACTAACATGCAAGGGGTGGGATTCTTATGCAAGGCACTCCACACTAAACTCTGTTTAGTTATATAGCACCTTTCGCACACTCAAGGTCACTTTGCGAACAACTTGTATATACAGTGGAGCCACGGAATCCGAACGCTTTAGAGTCCGAACAAAAACTCCGTGAGTTCTTCTGTCCAGGAAACCGAACAAAAGCCGGAAGTTGAACTCAAGAAACACGCGAGAAAAAAACGAGACCGAGAAGGAGGAAAAGTGCATGACTTCCGGAAGTTGTTGATACTATGTCTGGTCTGGGGAAGTCCAGAAGTTGTTGATACAGTACTATGTATGTATTGCAAGCACTAAAGCTAAAGCTGGTGCTAAAGCACTAAAGCTATCTAATCACTAACACCATATACCACCTCCAGTGACTAATACGATTTAAGAGTACCGAACAGAAAACCCACAGATCGGCTTATAGGCATAACCGCCTAAACGAAGCTGAAGAGGATGTATGTATGTATGTATGGTAAGCTGAAGCGCTAAAGCTAAGTCAAAGCGCTAGCAGCGCTGCGAACACCTTTAATTATGAGGTCATGAGCCACTTCCGTAAGGTTTTATAAAAGAAGGCAGAAACAAGCCACGTTAGAAATGTTCATGAAAAGAAAGGAACATCCTGAAGAAGAGTCATCCATGCAAAGCGGTAGCAAGAGAAAAAAAAACAAAAACAAAAAAAAACACCTTTGGCCGATTTACCTGAAGCTGTTATGGAAGGGAAATCCCTCTCCAACATTTAAGTATGTCAACTGCTCACCACCACCACAAAGGTTAAAATTGTTATTTTTATTGTTCTTATGCTTTAACTGCACTGTGGATTTTTATGGTCTCTCTAAAAAGTTGCGTGTTGAAGAGGGGCGTGGCTACCACACGTAGAGTGAAGTGCCAAACAAACACACCTGATTCCATTTAATAATGGGCTATAAAGACTAGCAGCGCTCTTCCCGGTCTCTCTCACACACACACACACACACACACACACACACACTCACTCTCGAGAGAAAATGTGTATGTGAGAGAGAGAGAGAAGGCACAGAGAGAGAGAGAGCAGCGTCAGAGAGAGAGAGAGCAAGCGTGAGAGAGAGAGAGAGCGTCACGAGAGAGAGAGAGAGCGCCAAGGTCACGAGAGAGAGAGAGGCGTCAGAGAGAGAGCGCGAGCGAGAGAGAGAGCGCGTCTTGCAGAGAGAGAGAGCGCCAAGGCAGAGAGAGAGAGAGAGCGCGTCTGAGAGAGAGAGAGAGCTGCCAAGAGAGAGAGAGAGAGAGAGCGCGTCACGAGAGAGAGAGAGAGAGAGCGTCAAGAGAGAGAGAGAGAGAGCGTCACGAGAGAGAGAGAGCGCCAGCGTCGAGAGAGAGAGAAGGCGAGAGAGAGAGAGAGAGAGAGCCAAGCGTCACGAGAGAGAGAGCGCCACAAGCAGAGAGAGAGAGAGAGAGCGTCGAGAGAGAGAGAGAGAGCGCGTCACGAGAGAGAGAGAGAGACCGTCACGTAGAGAGAGAGAGAGAGCCGCGAGAGAGAGAGAGAGAGACACACAAGAGAGAGAGAGAGAGAGACCAGCGTCTGAGAGAGAGAGAGAGACTGCCACATGAGAGAGAGAGAGAGAGACGCGTCAGAGAGAGAGAGAGAGAGAGAGATCACGCGAGAGAGAGAGAGAGAGAGAGACCCCACGCCAGAGAGAGAGAGAGAGACAGCGTCTGAAGAGAGAGAGAGAGAGAGAGACCAGCGTCGCGAGAGAGAGAGAGAGACCGCGTCAAGAGAGAGAGAGAGAGAGAGATCAGCGTCAGAGAGAGAGAGAGAGAGAGACGTCACGAGAGAGAGAGAGAGAGACCAAGGCGAGAGAGAGAGAGAGAGAGCGCGCGCGCGAGAGAGAGAGAGAGAGAGAGCGCGCGTGCGAGAGAGAGAGAGAGAGCGCGCGTGCGAGAGAGAGAGAGAGAGCGCGCGTGCGAGAGAGAGAGAGAGAGCGCGCGTGCGAGAGAGAGAGAGAGAGCGCGCGTGCGAGAGAGAGAGAGAGAGAGACCGCGCGTGCGAGAGAGACCGGCCGACCGAGCGTGCGAGAGAGACCGGCCGACCGAGCGTGCGAGAGAGACCGGCCGACCGAGCGTGCGAGAGAGACCGGCCGACCGAGCGTGCGAGAGAGACCGGCCGACCGAGCGTGCGAGAGACCGGCCGACCGAAAGGCAGTGAGAGACCGCCGACCGAGCGCGGCGAGAGACCGCCGACCGAAGCGTGAGAGACCGGCCGACCAGCGTCGAGAGACCGGCCGACCGAAGCGTGAGAGACCGGCCGACCGAAAGCGTCGGCGAGACCGGCCGACCGAAGGCGTCGAGAGACCGGCCGACCAGCGTCGCGAGACCCGGCCCGACCGAAGCGTCTGGCGCGAGACCGGCCGATCGACCAGCGTCTGCGGCGAGACCCCGCCGACCGAAAGCGTCTGCTGCGTCGAGACCCCCGGCCGATCCAGCGTCGCAGCGTCTGAGACCCGGCCCGACCGAAGGCGTCTTGGCGTCGAAGACCCGGCCGACCGAAAGCGTCGCTGCGTCACGAGACCCCGGCCGACCGAAAGCGTCTGTAGCGTCACGAGACCCGGCCGACCGAGCGTCTGCAGCGTCACGAGACCGCCGACCGAGCGTCGCGGCGCTGCGGCGAGACCCGGCCGACCGAAGCGTCAGGCGTCACGAGACCCCGGCCGACCGAGCGTGCGCGTAGACCGGCCCGACCGGCGTCGCGCAGCGTCGAAGACCGCCGACCGAAGCGTCTGGCGTCGGCGAAGAGACCGGCCCGACCAGCGTCGCAGCTCGGCGAGAGACCCGGCCGACCCGAAAGCGTCGTAGCGTCACGAGAGACCGGCCGACGAAAGCGTCTTGGCGTCGAGAGACCGGCCGAGCGAAGCGTCGCGGCGAGAGAGACCGGCCGAGCAGCGTCGCGTCGCGAAGAGACCGGCCGAGCGGCGTCGTCGCGAGAGACCCGGCCAGCGGCGTGCGTCGCGAGAGACCGGCCGAGCGAGCGTCGCGGAGAGAGACCGGCAGCGGCGTGCCTGGAGAGAGAGAGACCGGCCCGGCGAAGCGTGCCTGGGAGAGAGACCGGCCGAGCGGCGTGCCTGGGAGAGAGAGACCGCCCGAGCGAGCGTGCCTGGGAGAGAGAGAGACCGGCCGAGCGGCGTGCCTGGGAGAGAGAGACCGGCCTAGCGAGCGTGCGTGCGAGAGAGAGAGAGACCGGCCGAGCGGCGTGCCTGGGAGAGAGAGAGACCGCCGAGCGGCGTGCCTGGGAGAGAGAGAGACCGGCCGAGCGAGCGTGCCTGGGAGAGAGAGAGACCGCCGAGCGGCGTGCCTGGGAGAGAGAGAGACCGGCCCGAGCGGCGTGCCTGGGAGAGAGAGAGAGACCGGCCGAGCGGCGTGCCTGGGAGAGAGAGAGACCGGCCGAGCGGCGTGCCTGGGAGAGAGAGACCGGCCGAAGCGGCGTGCCTGGGAGAGAGAGAGAGAGACCGGCCGAGCGGCGTGCCTGGGAGAGAGAGAGACCGGCCGAGCGGCGTGCCTGGGAGAGAGAGCCCGCCCGCGCGCGCGTGCCTGGGAGAGAGAGAGACCGGCCGAGCGAGCGTGCCTGGGAGAGAGAGAGACCGGCCGAGCGAGCGTGCCTGGGAGAGAGAGAGACCGGCCGAGCGAGCGTGCCTGGGAGAGAGAGAGACCGGCCGAGCGAGCGTGCCTGGGAGAGAGAGAGACCGGCCGAGCGAGCGTGCCTGGGAGAGAGACAGAGAGTGGGAAGAGCGCTGCTCGTCTTTATAGCCCGTGATTAAATGGAATCAGGTGTTTGTTTAGCATTTCACCCAGCATGTGGCAGCCACGCCTCTCCAACACACATTTCAACGCGCAACTATTTTGTGAGACAATAAAAATCCACAGTGCAGTTAAAGAATCTCTCACAACACAGACCATAACAGTGTACTGTATTCAATAATTTTTCACTTAATTTGCAGACCTATGGTATGAGTTACGGTACTGTTAACTTCTGTTCAAAAGACGACGGAACAGATTACGACCATTTACATTATTTGTAATGGGAAAAGCGGATTGGGAATCCGAACCAATCGGAATCCAAACAGGTGTCTGGAACGGATTAAGTTCGAGTACCGAGGCTCCACTGTGTGCGTGTGTGTGTGTGTATATTGTTATATATACACACACACACACACAAACAAAAAACCACAAGCAAGCAACTAAAAAAAACAAAAACCCCACCCCACAATATAGCACCTTTCTCACACACAAATCCCAAAAAGCAAAAGCAACATAAATGTGAAAGGAAGCTCATCACTGATGTCAGCACAACCTTCCGTTTCACAGTCCGGCAGCAGGACGTCTTTATTCAAAGCTCTCGGATGGAGCCGGGGTGCCCGGAGGGGACATTGCTCTGTATAACTCTTCCCACGCGACCAGCTCTGATACGACCTCCCCCATGTGGATGCGCTGATGGCGCTGGAGATGACACTGCTGAGTAAAACTCTTGCCGCACTGGGGGCAGGGGAACGGCCTCTCTCCGGTGTGAATCCGCTCGTGGACCTGGAGATGACAGTGCTGTGTGAAACCCTTCCCACACCTCCCACACACATACGGCTTCTCTCCCGAGTGAATGCGACGGTGTTGACGCAGATTGCTCTGATCACTGAAATTCTTTCCACACTCTGGGCAGTGATAGGGCTTCTCCCCGGTATGGCTGCACTGGTGCACCTGGAGTGCTGTCTCACGGTTGAAAGTCTTCCCACACTCCTCGCAGTAGAACGGTTTATCGCCGGTGTGAATGCGCTCGTGCTGTTGGAGATTGCACCGCTGCGTAAAGGTCATTTCGCAGTACGAGCACTCGAATGGTCTTGCTCCGGTATGAACCCTCTGGTGTTTGAGGAGACTTCCTCTCTCAGTAAAACTCTTCCCACACTCCAAACACTCGTACGGCTTCTCTCCAGTGTGAATGCGCTCATGTCTTATGAGCCCATCTTTCTCACTGAACCTCTTCTTGCACTGCAGACACTGATATGGCCTCTCTCCGGTATGAGTGCGCTGGTGACGCTGGAGGTTACAAAGGTAATTAAAGTTTTTTCCACACAGCGAGCAGTGATATGGCTTCTCCTGGGTATGAATCTGGAGGTGTTTGGTGATGTGACCCTTTTGGGTAAAACACTTCCCGCACTCAGAGCACTGGTAAGGCTTCTCTCCAGTATGAATTCGGAGGTGCTTAATGAGACTACTGCGATCGCCAAAAATCTTCTCGCACTCCGAGCACTGGTACGGCTTCCCTTTGGGGTGAACGCAATGGTGTGTTTGGAGATCGCTTTGGTCTTGAAAACTCTTTCCACACCGTGAACAGATGTGCATTTCATTTTCCATTAACTCTGACGATTGCTCGGGACTACTGGAACTCGCCGTCGGTTCCACATCCTCGCATTTAATCTCCCCCGACATCATTATAGTGAGTGCTCTGGATAGTTTTTCAAACGAGTAAAAATAAGCAAAGGAGAAAACTTACAGGACACCATTCATATCTGGAGCAGGGAAAAAAAAAAAAAAAAAAAAAAAAAGGAAAGTATGGTCAATGGGTTACTGATTCTAACAAACTATTAGACACAAAATTCCTGCTGAAGGGATTTTTTTTATGTTTTACCAGATGTTCATTTCATCAAATCCAAAATACCACCCATACTTTGCTCAGCACCAACTGGCTTGTTTTTTTTTGCAAACAAAAACATGGAGGAGAGGTCGAGTCCTCCCCATCCCCTAAACCACTACTCATCAAAGAGTCCTACCTGCAAATTATCACTTACCCGACAAGTGGAACACAGCATACATTTCTCTGGAAACATCAAAAGTGGACTTGTACTCCTACACTCACCTACAAGCTGAGCTAGTTCACTATGATGCACCGTTACATGACCCACCCAGAATTTATTCATATGAAGAGTGGGGGATGGAGGGTAGGAAGGAAGGAAAGAAGGAGGTAAGAAAGAAAGAACGAACGGAGGGAGGGAAGAAAGAAAGAAAAAAGGAAGAAAAAAAGAAAGAAAAGAAAGGAAAGAAAGAAAGAAAAGAAAGAAAGGAAAGAACCCCTGGGTTCCCAAAGGGCTTATTTGACATTTCCTCATCCGAGCCACAAGTTCAGCTGGCCTGCCATCTTTGCTGGCTGGCACAAGTCTCTTATTTGTGTGCAAATTTCCCTCCAGGGATTCATAAATTTGTCCCTCTTGGAGCGAGGAACAAGAAGCAGGACTCGCCGAGAAAAAATACACAATAGCAGCCTCCCCGTCAGAGCCAAACTTCAGCACGTAAATATCCCTCCTCTAACGTTACCTCAGCCACAAGGAAATATCCCGTTTCTTATAAAAACACATTTCCTGTGTTCCATACTCCTCACATCTCTTCACGTTTCCTCAGTGCTGGGAGGGACTATGATGCAGGGATGAGAAACTGATTAGGAAAATGAGGATGCAAATATAAGGACCATGAAATGTACTCCATGCTGAAAATAAACAAAATAAATGTGAATAGATTGATAGGTTCCGCTCCAAAACCAAGACAAATTAAATCCATAAATGCAAATTTAATTTTCTTTATCTGACTCGGGTAATCATGGTGGCAGACATCACTGATTAGTTAGCAAAGTTTATCTACGATTCTATACATTAGCAGAAATTGTACAGATGCTCACGTTCTTGTTTTAATGGCACTGATCAGGGTGAATCTTGTATATCGGGCACTGGGACTTTATGTTAGAGTGTGAATGCAACTGTGTAGGACAGATGGACATTGCACATGACGATACCCTTTACACCCACAGGATAGGGATGTTAAAATCTGCCACCTACAGCAGATTTGGTAGGATCTGGCAAGAGGTTTGTAAAAGCATGTACTGTTTTGAAAAATTAAAAAAAAGTTAGATATGAACATAATAATATTTACAAGTTTTCTGTTAATATCTGATAAGCCACAAGTTAGACAAGGCTTAAATTCTTTGTTGGCAATAACATGATAAAAAAAGAGCCACCCGGGATTCGCAGGGAAATTTTTTTCATACATTATGCTATATTATGAATGTGATGTAAACACAGTAGAATGGAAAATATCATATTTGAATTCAACATACTGAATATCAAAGTTTATTCTTTTAATACTGTAATCACCAGAGTATCAAGGTTTCTTCAACATATAAACTTTTAATATTGCACTCAACAACTAACAAATACAGTGGTACCTCAACCTACGAAAGACCCAACAAACGAAAAATCCAGGTTACAAAATGCATTTACCTAAAATTTCCATCTCTGGATATGAAAAAAATTCACGTTACAAAATGCGCCATCTCAAAAATTCAAACAATGCGCGAGTTGCTCTCCTATTGGCTATCTCCCAACACCCCGCCGGCCTGCCATTGTCTAAGAGGGAGCTGTAGCTCCATAATACCCATGATGCTTTTTTGTGTGCCTTCGACCCATTGTTCGTCATGGAGTTCTAACATGCGTAAAGGACAGAGTTACTGTTGTTTCGTGAGTTTTTCCGAGTGTGTTTATTGCAACTTGATTTTTTTTGGCTCAGGCTTTTAACCTTGCATGAACATTTGTAAGACATGCTAAGACATGGTCAACACACGCATGCACATACACACACACACACACACATGCATGCATGATTCCCAGTGCGAGTGAAAAGAAGTAGTGGGCTCGTGGCATGCGGTTGAGTGATATCACAAAGGAATATGGCCAAACCCATCTACCATCGGTACGATATTGAAGCAGAAGGAGGCCTTAAAAGGTATACTTTTATAATTTTTAAAGGGTTTAGGGGGTAGTATTGGGGGCCTTGGAACGAATCAGGCCTTTTACATGTAAAATGCTACTCAACTTATATATATATATATATATATATATATATATATATATATATAAAAATCAGGTTACGAAACCCCTGGAACGGATTAATTTTGTAAGGAGAGGTACCACTGTACTTTCATCACGCTCCGTGCTGTTACTGTTGCTTTATAATTAACTTGTATTTGTTTGAAAATGTCAGCAAATGTGTTTCTCAATTTGAAACGTATTAATTTATTTATTATTTTCATGTTGGGACCTTTAATAGTGACGGAACAGTTTCTTTGAATCATCATTGTCCCCTTCAATCATGCTTTCCGCCTTTGTTAAGACAGTACTGGCCAATGAGAGTCGCTGTTTCACGGAACTGGAAAAATTGACCATTTACAAGGTGCGGTTGATACTGATTTTGCTTTGGTTCCTTTTAGTACGGTGTATGATGGGGGACACATGTTTTTTCAACACAACCAGATGGTATATAAATATTTATATTTTGCATCTGTGAGTGCTCAGGTGGGATTTTAATGTACAATTTCAGTCCAAACGGTAAATGTTACCCTAACAAATATATATATTTTAAGGCTGGCCTTACTTGTTATTGTCAAAGAGCTGAAGAGAAAAAAAAAATAAAAATAGAAACTTCATGGTTCAAGTGTGCATGAATAAATGCACAGATTTACAGACCCTATAAACATTTTAAAGTAAAATTGCACAGAATTATCCTGTACAGCTTCCATACCATAATACACCATACAACTATTTATTAGTTATTTATAATAAAAAGTTCTAAAAGCAAACTGGGAATAATAGTAATCTAATAACAGAAATGTACATAACAGAATTTAATAGTAAGAAAAGCAAACATAAAAGGGTAGATACAATACAAAATTCTATTTTTAAATAATCACTATTGTAGACATGTTTATATATGTACATAAGAAATTTAGGAGAGCAGGTTAATAGTAAATGTTCCTTCCTTTTGTTCTCAGTCTTTGACAAAATGCCAAAAATAACACAACCTAAAAATGCTGTTTTATAAGTCAAATGTAGCAAAAAATAAATAAATAAAATAAAATAAAATAAATAATCAGGCCAGCTGTACTTGAGTCTTTTCTTTGTCTTGACCTTAAACATATTACATTACTGACTGGATTAAATTACCTCAGCATGTTGCTAAAGCAGGGCTCAACAACACGTAGGGCAAAGCGAAGCTTTATTTAGCTAAACAACCTTTTCAATCGAACAGTCAAAATGTTTAAAATGACCATCGACGTTTCATATTTGATGTTTCACCAAATTTAATCCATAATTAGCTGCACAAACCATCATGTTTTACTGAGACCGAATGGCGTCCCTCTTGGCACTGAGCCACCTTAGCAGAGCAGCTCAGCTAGCAAACGATTTAGCTTCTCTCTTTAACTTGACATTTTACACAATAATACACACGATTCTTTTAAAAACACACAAAACAAGCTTTTAGTCAAAAATGATCAAAGTCTAATAACAGAAATGATAAAATAACCGTCCAAAACCGGGTAATGATGGGGATTTAATCTCACCTGATAAAACGGGAAATCGAACACCACTGATGTGTCGTTGAAACGAGTCGACTCTTTGAACCGGAGCTTTAAAGCGAACGGTGGGAGTTGACTCGCGTATTAGAATCAGAATCATTCGATTCGCCACGCAGCTACCGTGTCGTTTATTTATTTATTTATTCTATACCTGTACAGTACTGCCTTAATCCCGCAAGGGAAATTATTGTCTCTGTACTTAACCCAACCAAAGGGTGCCCCTGGGCTGCCACACACAAACTGGGGCAGCCAGAGAGCAGTTGTGGGATGAGCGCATTGCTCAAGGGCACTTCATCCATAAATGTGGAGGAAGGGAAGGTCCAGCTCATTCCTCCACCGCCGCACAGTTTTCCTGCTGGTTCAGTACTCAGGAAACTTTCAGCTCCAAAGACGCTTCTCGAACTGGAAGCCATGTCAGCCGCGACTGCCCTCATGTAAATGATATGAATTGGAAACTTTTGACCCCTCTGACATTTTATTCATAACTCAAAATATTCAATACACCAACATATCTCAGATAACACGACACTATTAACTCCTTAATATATCCCGTCTTAAACAGCAGGTACAGTGAGTCATCGACTTACAACCTATGCGAGTTTTGTCTGATCGACTTTACCACCGCAAAAGTGGTGGAGCATGATTGATGGCAGTGCAGTGCGAGTGTTGTGTACGGCGGTTGTTTGCGCTGCCGGCAGCGCCAGCATCTTAAAAGGCCAAGCAGGAGCTGGTGCAGCTTCACTTTCTAACTGCTCAGAGCAAATCGATTCATCTACTTTCAATGCCACGTCACTGTGGCGCGAAGCTGAGAGCCAATCCTTTCTGTGTGGGCGGGTCCGATACCTTGAAACTCTAATTTTATTGGACTCGCACGCTGCAGTGTTTATGTGACAGGAAGCGCGTCCCAAGTTTTGGCGATCAGCTGCTCTGCGGGTGGAAGTTTTTCCATGTCTGTCCATTTGTGTTTGCTTGCCAGCTGTACTTGGCTTCGTGGAAATGAGCCGATCAAAACGAGGGAAATTTCTCTCTTTACTCAAACAACACGCGCAGTCTGTGGCTGTTGTTATAATCCAATAAAATTGGAGTTTGACGCTATCGGACCCGCCCACACAGTGGAGTACAGAAAGGATTGGCTCTCCGCTGCGTGAAAATAGATGTATAGATTTAAATGCGTGAGATTTATTCATCTGTTTTTGTTTGGCGTGGGTGTATTTGGATGGAAAGTCGACATACGACCAGATCGATTTACAACCGGTCTGCTGGAACCAAAAGTGGTCGTAAGTCGACAACTCACTGTATTTGTATCTATTGTGGGGCCGGTGATGTAGTGGTTAGGATGCTGTGCTCACGATCGAGAGGTTATGTGTTCTAATCCCAGGTAGACCTGTACAGTGCTACCGTAAGACCCCCGGGCAAGGTCTCAGCCACAAGTGTGCCTCTGTTCACCAGCAGTATAAATGGGGACCAGGACTGGCAAGGTAACCTGTGAGGGATGTCCCATCCAGGAGGACTTGAACTCCAGGGTGCTTCACGCAATGGTAACCGGGAATAAGCACCGGCCTGATGAGCCACTAATCTTGGGTATAAAAGCCCAACAGACTACCTACCTACTTACCATTTGTATCTATTATAACTTCATAGCGGAGATAGAAGCAGTCGGATGCACCTCAGATGAACAAAAAACAAAATATGAGTTGTGATACATATTCTAATACAAATGATACACAATCATTTTTTTCTTCAAAAATGATCAGAAAACTTGAATTTTCACATAAAAATATGTGACTTGTTTTTTAATTATTATGATTGATTTTATTATATTTTTATTTTATTATTCATTCAGTCTCTATTTTCTACACCTCCCATTCTCTGTGGGTCTCAGGCAAGCTGAAGGCAAGTCCAGCCAACACTGGGTGAGAGGTCGAGCGCACTTGAATAAGCCAGCAGTCTATTATAAACCAAACAAGAAAGAAACAGATGATATTCTCACCCACTCAGCCGGCTGACATAATCTGCTTGCCTTTTGACTGTGGGAGGAAACGAGGATACCCAGAGGAAAACCTTATATGCAAATTGCACATAGTGGTCCAGCAAGTTCAAACCCAGAACCTTCCTCACGGTGGGGCAACATCCTATTATTATTATCTTTAAATTAACATGGCATGTAAAGATTTTTTTTTTTAAAGTTTCACAGTTTTCAAAGAAGATGTTATGACTGAATTATACTCAAGGGTTCAGGAAAGAAAAAGTGGGGTAAATGATTAGCCAGACCGCTTCACTGCAAGAGTGTCCTGGGTTCAAGACCCAGGCTCAGTGAGGGCATTTCTGTGTGGGGTTTGCATGATCATCACATGCTTCCTTGGGTTTCTCCCTGCTACTCTGGTTTCCTCCCATAGTCCAAAGTATATGAGGCTAATTGGCTGTTCTGAAATGCCCCTAGGTGTGAATGGGTTTGTGTATGTGTTGCCCTGGCGATGTGTTCAGGGTATCCCCTTATTATATTGATAATTTATATTTTATTACGAATTCTCTGAAGTGAATCATATCAACATCCGGATCATTTGAAAGAGAATAAAGATTTCACACCGAGAGTTACTGATATTAAGAGCAGGTCATGGATATTATTCTTCGTGTTAGAGTAAAGTTTTTGCACGTGTTCACTTTTATATTTGAAGAAGTATTTTGATAACGGAGGAAGGAGCCGTTTGAGATTCGGAAGAGTCGATTCTTCCTTATGAGCTGTTCCGATGCTTCTGTAGAAACACGATCCACGTCCCTGCTGAATTTACACTGCGCATGTGCAGTACTAGTGCGCCTGCGCACATCTTATTACACGTTTGGATAAAACCCAAAGTTTACTAACCACCATTTTCAGGGAGGGAAAGCATTTTAATGGAATCCTTCAAGATGACAGTAATTGTGTGAGAAATTCAGTTACACACACACACACACACACACACACAAAAATATATTATATATATATATATATATATATATATATATAAATTGAATAATATGGGATATTTAATGTTTTATAATTTAAAAACTCTGATTGCCAATCTAAAATACTAAAATATTGCAAGGAAAATAAGATACTAAAATCATTATGCATGAACAATGAAAATCAGTTTAGCAGCAATTATAAAAAAGAAAATGCAGAAAAGATGACTAATTAACTACACTAAGATATACATATGCTTATGCCTATACTGCATACACACACATACATACTAGTCCTTCTCAAAAAATTAGCATATGGTGATAAAGTTCATTATTTTCTGTAATGTTCTGATAAAAATTAAACTTTCATATATTTTATATTCATTGCACACCAACTGAAATATTTCAGGTGTTTTATTGTTTTAATACTGATGATTTTGGCATACAGCTCATGAAAACCCAAAATCCCTATCTCAAAAAATTAGCATATTTCATCTGACCGATAAAAAAGTGTTTTTAATACAAAAAAGTCAACCTTCAAATAATTATGTTCAGTTATGCACTCAATACTTGGTCGGGAATCCTTTTGCAGAAACTTTTAAACAAAAGAATAAGCAAAGAGAGTTGTAAAATGAATGAAAACCCGAATCCAGGAAAGAGAACTCTCCTCTCTGTGATTCACATCAGTGCAGGCCGTGTTCTAAACGAGTTCAACGGCACCCTTGCGCACTTGAAAGACAGGAAGTCCGTATAACCCACAGCAAGTACACTATTTTTGCAAGTACACTACTTTCGGTATTGACTGCCTCACATATTGTAAGCGTGAATTGGCTGTTTTAAGCTTCATATAAAGTGACTCGGTATAAATAAGTGACTTATTTGAAATTAGTGTTGATATTATTTGATATTATTTTACAATGTTATGTTTATAATAATTGATTTAGGGGTGTTTTATGAGATATGGAATTGGTATTTATGGATGTTTAGTACAGTACAAGCGTCATACATCACACGTCACAAGTCATATGTCACTGTAACAACTTACGTTCACTTTCAACTTACGTTCGGCCGTCCGGAACCAATTAAAAACGTAAGTCGGGGGAGCGTCTGTATAAATATATATATATATATATACAGCCTAGAGCAGCTGTAGTGTAGTTGCTTAGACTTCCTCGCTTCCAGTTTCATCTGCAGCCGCCATCTAGCTCAATGAGTGAAAAGAAGGCCAAGTGCATAAGTCCTTCCTGCTGGTACAAAGTTTCTGCTATAAATCAAGACTCTCACATTGCCTCCTCGTGACACACCTTGGTAACTGGGCACCTTACGGGCCCAGGCTAAATATGTGAGGGATCTCAGAGCAGGTTGAGCCCCAGAGGTGCAGTATGCAGGCCCACTGGCGTGTGGACATGCCCTGGTACTCACTAGTCAACCATCTGCTGCCTTGCAGATAAAGCCCTTGAGGTAAAGGCTAAGAGAAGGACAACTCTGACTTACAACCCCCAGCTATGGGCAAATAGCACCACTGCCTTTTGGTCATCACGGAAGTAACAAAGGCTAAGGGAGACACCCCTTGCAGAAAATCCGGAGTGGAGCCCTGAAGGAGATTGGTCCCCGCGTAGCGGCACCACCCGGCAACTCCTGTAGCGAAGTTGATACCAACTGTATCGGCTAGCCCCTTTCGTTGGACACTACCAGTTAGGCCGAGAAGGGGGATCTGTCAGCTGGGCATCTCAGTTCCTCAACAATTTCGCCTTGGCCTGTGCCCTGGAGAGGTCACGCCAGTGCCGCCTTCTGCGGCAGCTCAACACAGGGAGATGCAGTTACTGGTTAAAAGCCCGGGGCTAATTGGAGTAAGCTCCGGCACCCAGGGTAATCTCCCGACGGTGGGAGGGATCATTGGGTCCCACTGGCCAGCTACCGCCTGCCTTTAGCTGAGCAGCCTCCAGCCAGTAAGGTGCTGGCCCACCACAGTCCGCTTACTTCAATGGGTGCTTGAAGTGTAGGCCAAAAGCTGAAGCACGGACTGTAAACACTGCACCAGGCAATAACAAGAAACCAAAGCAGCCAGTGCTGAGTCTGGCAACCTGGAACGTCAGAACAATGTGTCCTGGCCTCTTTGACGATCTCCAGCAAATCAACGACGCCAGTAAAACTGGCAACATCAACCACGAGCTGAGGAGGTTCAACATTGACATTGCAGCACTGCAAGAGACGTGACTCCTGGGCAGTGGCAGCCTTAAGGAGACGGACTATACGTTCTTCTGGCAGGGACAGGAGCCTGATGAACATCGCCTATATGGTGTTGGATCCGCTGTATGAAATTCCTTTCTGTCCTTTGTTGAACTGCTGTCCTCAGGCACTCCGCGAGTCCTCTCTCTCCATCTCACAACCTCTTCTGGACCAGCTACCATCATTAGTGCCTATGCTCTGACGCTTTGCTCTCCAGTTGAAGTGAAGGATGCATTCTACGATGCGCTCAAAGCCAGGATCCAGCAGATCCCTGTAAATATGGTCTACTCTGTAGATACTATAGATATGGTCTTCTCTGTGAGGCAGCTGCAAGAAAAGTGCCGGGAGCAGAGACAACCCCTCTATTTGGCCTTCATCAATTTGACCAAGGCTTTTGACTTGGTCAGCAGGGATGGACTATTTGCCCTCCTCCAGCAAATTGGATGTCCCCCCAAGCTTTTGAGCATGATCAAGTTGTTCCACCAGGACATGAATGGCATCGTCCAGTTTGCTGGATCATCCTCAGACCCTTTTCCAATCAAGAACGGTGTGAAGCAGGGTTGTGTCCTCGCTTCAACCCTTTTTGGCATCTTTTCCTCCCTGCTCCTGTGCTACACCTTCCGGAACTCTGAAGACGGCATCTTCCTCCATGCCAGGAGTGAAAGAGACCTTTTTAACATGGCACGCATCCCCAAAGACTTACTGTACAGGGAGCTGGTTACTGGAACCAGGCCAAAGGGACACCCAGCTCTCAGGTTCAAGGATGTCTGCAATCGCGACCTCAAGGCTGGAGGCTTCAACCCCTCTGACCTGGAGTCAGCTACCTCCGACTACTCCGACTGGCGAACCACCACCCAGGATGTCATCAGGACAGCAGAGGAGAGAAGAGACACCCGCTGGGGGAGAAGAGACTCCGCAGTCAGTGGAGACTGGCTCCACCCCCACCACACTGCGAGGACTTCATCTGCAGCGGCTGCGGCAGGATCTGCAGATCCTGTATTGGCCTCTACAGCCATGCTCGATGCTACAGCTCCCTACAGCTATATTGGTAGTAGGATGTTGAGGCCCAGAGGAAGACCAAAGAGAAGATTTATGGATGTGGTGAAGGCGGACATGAAGGTCGTTGGAGTAAGAGTAGAAGATGCAGAGGACAGGGAGAGATGGAGGCAGATCATTTGCTGTGGCGACCCCTGAAGGGAACAGCCGAAAGAAAAAGAAGAAGAAGAAGACACTCCCCGACTTACGTTTTTAATTGGTTCCAGAAGGTCGAAAGTGGGTGTAAGTTGTTACAGTGATGTATGACATGTGTGACAGATGACACTCATACTTTACTATACATCCATAAATACCATTACTGGATCTCATAAAACGACCCGAAATCAATTATTACAAACATAACATTGTAAAATAGCATCAAATATATCAAATAATTTCAACATTAATTTCAAATAAGTCACTTATTTATACTGAGTCACTTTACATGAAGCTTAAAACAGCCAATCAACGCTGACAATATGTGAAGCGCTCAATACCGAAAGAAGTGTACTTGAGAAAGTAGTGGACTTGCTGTGGGTTATATGGACTTCTGAGCTTTCAAGTGCGCAAGGGTGCCATTTATATACCGGGGATTTAGCTCAGTTGGTAGAGCGTCCGCTTTATCCTCCGGAAGGTCGGAGTTCGAATCCAGCCGCGTCATACCATAAGACGTTAAAATTTGGCAGTTGTTGCTTCCTGCTTGGCGCTCAGCATCAAAAAGGATAGAACAATGCAATAACTGGCGCTGCACAGTGGCGACAGGTGCCTAGCGCACAAAGCAAATTTCAATGTATGTAATGTACTTTGACAATAAAGAGTTGTTTGTTTATTTGTTTAACTCGTTTAGAACACAGCCTGCACTGATGTGGAGCCACCAGAGCAGAGAGCTCTTTCCTGGATTCGGATTTTCATTCATCTTACAACTCTCTTTCCTTAACTGAGTATGCATGGTAGATCGCGCCGATCCGAGCAAAAATGGACAATTCATCGCTGTGTATGTGACTTGCACCCATGCTAGTAGGCTTACACTTCTGACCAACCAGATTTGCTTAGGGTTACAAAAGTCCGCAAAACAGTGTAAACACAAAGATCACAGAGACGACGTCTTAACACAAGGGTAACACGCTATATAACTGATATATACACACACACACACACATATATATATATATATATATATATATATATATATATATATATATATATATATATATATATATATATATATAAAACTGAACTGGAAAGGAGGGGCACTCAGTCTGTCTTTCGTAAACAATGGACGCAGCATCATTGCATCATTACCATTACGTCAGCATACTACATAGGTATGTCTAAACTCAAAATTTAACTTTTTTTGGGGGGGGATGTAAAATCGAAAAAAATGAAACAGATTAATTTGATAAGTCAAGGTAAGTCGGGGAGCGTCTGTATATATACTAGCCCTTCTCAAAAAATTAGCATATTGTGATAAAGTTCATTATTTTCTGTAATGTACGGATAAAAAAATTAAACTTTCATATATTTTAGATTCATTGCACACCAACTGAAATATTTCAGGTCTTTTATTACTGATGATTTTGGCATACAGCTCATGAAAACCCAAAATTCCTATCTCAAAAAATGAGCATATCATGTTCAGGTAGTCTAAACGAGCTATTAACCTAATCATCTGAATCAACCAATTAACTCTAAACACCTGCAAAAGATTCCTGAGGCTTTTAAAAACTCCCAGCCTGGTTCATTACTCAAAACCGCCATCATGGGTAAGACTGCCGACCTGACTGCTGTCCAGAAGGCCATCGTTGACACCCTCAAGCAAGAAGGTAAGACACAGAAAGAAATCTCTGAGCGAATAGGCTGTTCCCAGAGTGCTCGATCAAGCCACCTCAGTGGGACGTCTGTGGAAAGGAAAAAGTGTGGCAGAAAACGCTGCACAACCAGAAGAGGTGACCGGACCCTGAGGAAGATTGTGGAGAAGGGCCGATTCCAGACCTTGGGGGACCTGTGGAAGCAATGGACTGGGCTACAGGTGGTGCATTCCCCAGGTCAAGCCACTTTTGAACCAGAAACAGCGGCAGAAGCGCCTGACCTGGGCTACAGAGAAGCAGCACTGGACTGTTGCTCAGTGGTCCAAAGTACTTTTTCGGATGAAAGCAAATTTTGCTTGTATTCGGAAATCAAGGTGCCAGAGTCTGGAGGAAGACTGGGGAGAAGGAAATGCCAAAATGCCTGAAGTCCAGTGTCAAGTACCCACAATCAGTGATGGTCTGGGTTGCCATGTCAGCTGCTGGTGTTGGTCCACTGTGTTTTATCAAGGGCAGGGTCAATGCAGCTAGCTATCAGGAGATTTTGGAGCACTTCATGCTTCCATCTGCTGAAAAGCTTTATGGAGATGATCATTTTTCAGCACGACCTGGTACCTGCTCACAGTGCCAAAACCACTGCTAAATGGTTTACTGACCATGGTATTACTGTGCTCAATTGGCCTGCCAACTGTCCTGACCTGAAGCCCATAGAGAATCTGTGGGATATTGTGAAGAGAAAGTTGAGAGACACCAGACCCAACACTGTGGATGAGCTTAAGGCCGCTATCGAAGCATCCTGGGCCTCCGTAACACCTCAGCAGTGCCACAGGCTGATCGCCTCCATGCCACGCCGCATTGAAGCAGTCATTTCTGCAAAAGGATTCCCGACCAAGTTTTGAGTGCATAACTGAACATAATTATTCGAAGGTGGACTATTTTTTTTTTTTTTATTAAAAACACTTTTTTTTTTTAATTGAACCGGATGAAATATGCTAACTTTTTGAGATAGGTATTTTTGGTTTTCATGAGCTGTATGCCAAAATCATTAGTATTATAACAATAAAATACCTGAAATATCCTGAAATATTTCAGTTGGGGTGCAATCAATCTAACATATATATGAAAGTTTAATTTTTTATCAGTACATTACAGAAAATAATGAACTTTATCACAATATGCTAATTTTTTGAGAAGGACTAGCATTTAATACTGAATACAACTAAATTGATTAATATAAAATAACCATGTTTGGCACAATATAACACACTATAAGTATTGAAAATGCCGTTAAACGCCATTCATTCATACAACTAAATTGAAAAGAAGACCAACAATTTGAGAGTATAATAAGACTCTAAATTCATTTTAAACAACATTGTTATAACGAAGTTATTTATTAATAACAAAAGTACTTCTTACTATTAATGTGACTTCTGGTGCTGCATGGTTTTCCTGATGGCTTTGTATTCTGGTTGATACGTGGTGAGGTTCAGCTTCATGCAGGCGTTTAGGCTTCCATCTGTTAAACGTGACTGCAGGTTGGTCGTCATGTCTTTCAGGTGCGAAGGACTGCTCGCATGCATATGTAGAACCAAACATGGTCAACATGGCAAGACTCAAACGTTGTAGTGTTTATGTGATGGTAAGCTTTAGCAATCAGCTGGTCTGTGGGTTGAATTTTTTCCATGTCTGTCCATTTGTGTTTGCTTGCCAGCTGTGCTTAACTTCGTGCAAATGAGCTGCTCAAAAATGAGAATTTACCTCTTGACTCAAACAACACATGCAGTCTGTGGTTGTTATAATCCAATAAAATTAGAGTTTCAAGGTATCGGATCTGCCCGCATACTGGCGTACAGAAAGGATTGGCTCTCTGCTGCGTGCCACAGTGACATGTGGCATTGAAAATAGATGTATAGATTGAAATGTGTGATTTATTCATCTGTTTTTATTTTATTATATGGCTCTTTTTGTATTTTTATTTTAATGACAGTGAAATTATGTACAGTATTCGTTATTCTGTTAAGAAAGCTCACCTGATTTATCTGAGAGCCAGATACAGTCACCAAAAGAGTCACATCTGGCTCGCGAGCCATAGGTTCCCGACCCCTGATATAAAACCTTTGGTGTTTTACAGTGGAGCCTCGGTACTCGAACTTAATCCATTCCAGACAGCTGGTCGGATTCCGATTTGTTCGGATTTCCAATTTGCTTTTCCCATTACAAATAATGTAAATGGTATTCATCCGTTCCATCTTCTTTTGAACAGAATTTAATGGCACCGTAGCTCATAGGTCAATAAATTAAGCGAAAAAATTATTGAATTCAGTACACTGTTATGGTCTGTGTTGTGAGAGACTCTTTAACTTTTCTGTGGTTTCAATTTTAGTGTTATGATCTCTTTCTCTCAAAAGAGTTGCGCATTGAAATGCGAGTTGGAGAGGGGCGTAGCTCTCAAGCCGGTGGAGTGCTAAACACACACTTAACTCCATTTAATCACCAGCTATAAAGTAGCAATGACATTCCCGGTGCTAGAAGATTGTCTCATTTCCCTGTGATCTCCCTGACTCTCAGCTCTGTGCTCTAGATCCAGCTTTAGTTTGATTTCCGTGTTTCTACTGCTCTCGTGCCTTCCCTGTGAACAATAAAGCGCACCCGTTTTTAAAAAACATCCATTTTTAAAAAAGCACACATTTTCAATAAAATGCACCTGTTTTTATCGAGTGCCTTCCCTGGGAACAACAAAGCACAACCGTTTTCATAGATGAAATGAGGAAATTTCTCGAAGAACATTTCTAACGTGGCTTGTTTCTGCCTTTTTTTCAAAACCTTACGAAAGTGACTCATGACCTCATCATTAAAAGTGCTCACAGCGCTGCTAGCGCTTTAGCTTAGCTTACATACATACATCCTCTTCAGCTTTGTTTAGGCGATTATGCTTATAAGACGATCTGTGTGTTTTCTGTTCTTCTTCTTCTTTTCCTTTCGGCTTTTCCCTTCAGGGGTCGTCACAGCGAATCATCTGCCTCCATCTCACCCTATCCTTTGCATGTTCTTCTCTTATACCAGCTACCTTCATGTCCTGCTTCACTACATCCATGAATCGTCTCTTTGGTCTTCCTCTAGGCCTTCTGCCTGGTAGTTCCAATCTCAGCATCCTACTACCAATATACTCACTATCCCTCCTCTGTACATGTCCAAACCATCTCAATCTAGCCTCTCTGACTTTGTCTCCAAAACCTCTTACATGTGCTGTCCCTCTGATGTGCTCATTCCTGATCCTATCCATCCTCGTTACTCCCAAAGAGAACCTCAACATTTTCCTCTCTGCTTCGTCCAGCTCTGCCTCCTGTCTTTTCCCCAGGGCCACTGTCTCTAAACCATACAACATCGCTGGCTTCATCACCGTCTTGTACACTTTTCCTTTCATTCTTGCCGATACCCTCCTATCACACATCACTCCGGACACTTTTCTCCAACCATTCCAACCTGCCTGCACACGCTTCTTCACCTCTTTTCCACACTTTCCACTTCTCTGGATTGTTGACCCTAAGTACTTCAATCCTCCACCTTCCTTATCTCTGCTCCCTGTAACCTCATCGTTCCTCTTGGGTCCTTGTCATTCACACACATGTATTCTGTCTTACTGAGGCTAACCTTCATTCCCCTCCTTTCCAGGGCATACCTCCACCGCTCTAGATTTTCCTGCACTTGTTCTCTGCTCTCACTACAGATCACAATGTCATCTGCAAACATCATAGTCCATGGAGATTCTTGTCTAACCTCGTCTGTCAGCCTTTCCATCACCATAGCAAACAAGAAGGGGCTCAGAGCTGAACCTTGATGCAGTCCCACCTCCACCTTGAACTCTTCTGTCACACCGACAGCACACCTCACCACTGTCTTACAGCTCTCATACATGTCCTGCACCACTCTGACATACTTCTCTGCCACTCCAGACTTCCTCATACAATACCACAGTTCCTCTCTCGGCACCCTGTCATATGCTTTCTCCAGATCCACAAAGGCACAATGCAGCTCCGTCTGACCTTCTCTGTACTTCTCTATTAACATCCTCAAGGCACACACTGCATCTGTGGTGCTCTTTCTTGGCATGAAACCAAACTGTTGTTCACAGATGCAGAACTCTGCCCTTAGTCGTGCTTCCACTATTCTTTCTCATAATTTCATCGTATGGCTCATCAACTTTATCCCTCTGTAGTTGCCACAACTCTGTACATCTCCCTTGTTATTAAAAATGGGCACAAGCACACTTCTCCATTCCTCCAGCATCTGCTCACTCTCTGAGACCTTGTTGAATGTTCTTGTTGGAAATCTACTGCTACCTCTCCTAGACACTTCCACACCTCCACCGGTATGTCATCAGGGCCAACTGCCTTTCCATTCTTCATCCTCTTCAATGCCCTCCTCACTTCACCCTTACTAATATTTGCTACTTCCTGGTCTCTATTTCTCTGCTGTGCCAACCTGTATAAATCATTTTCTCCCTCTTTACTTTCCAGCCAACTTTCTGTTCAGGACTCTAAATCGTATTTGTCACTGGAGGTGGTATATGGCGTTAATGATTAGATTGCTTTAGTGCTAGTTTTCGCTTTCATGCTGGTGATACTACATAGTACTGTATCAACAACTTCCAGACTTCCCCAGGACAGCTTTTAGCGTGATACATAGTATCAATGACTTCTGGACTTCCCCAGGACAGCTTTATTAGGCTTATACATAAAGCACCAGCCTGATGAGCCACTAGGTTTGGGTGTAAAACCCCAAACAGACCTTACATAGTATCAACAACTTCCGGAAGACGTGCACTTTTCCTCCCTCTCGGTTTCGTTTTTTTCTTGTGTGTTTCTCGAGTTCAACTTTTCCGAGACGATAAAAGTCACAACTTTTTGTTCGGATTCCTATTTGTTCGGTCTCTAGAACATTCGGATTCCGAGGTTCCACTGTATTTCCATATGCTGCAAAGCCGTCAGCGTGTTTCTGTCCCTTGCTAAAGGGTTGTGTCAGGAAGGGCATCCGATGTAAAAACCTATGCCAAATCAAACGTGCGAATCATTTGCTGTGGTGACCCCTGATAAAGGGAAAAAGCCAACAGGAAATCTCTCACTGTATTTCCATATGCACCCATGGAGTCCAGAATCCAGCTGGACTTTTATAGTTTTATGGAATTTATACACATGGTAAAAATTTGGCAGCATTGTCACTACCATATCTGCATTCCTGAAGAATGTTTGCCGTACTTAACTGGAAAATCTTTTATCTTATTCAACCAAATATGTTTTTTGTAAACTCTCTCTCTCTCAAAATCAGGAAATTTGAATTTTTGGCAAGCAAACTACAAAGTAAAAAGCAAAAGTGAGCAACTTTCAGCAGATTCATGCATTATTACAACTATATTTAAGAATAATTTAATTAAATACAGAGTCACAGTGGTGTAGTGGTTAACATGTAGGGATCAGAGCAGGTAGGTCCCGTGTTTCAGTCCAGGGCTCGGGCATCTGTGCTGCTATGACAAGTCATCACGCATGCACAAGATTATTCCTCTGCTCATGCCGTCTTGTTATTGTGATTGTAAACATACAGAACCAAAACAAGATGTAGAGCAGGTGTATAAAAATCTTGTGAGCTTTTCAGCAGGAAACCTTTGAATGGGGAAACTTTAAAGGAACCCTATTGCACCCTCATTTAAATTATGTTTACAGCATTGCGGAGGTGCCCTCTTCCAGAGCAACTTACATTTAAGCAACTAGATGAAGATTCCGACTTGAACCCCTAACCTTCTTTCTGATTAGTGACCCAGAGATTTACCTACCCCGCCCACACACTCAGAACCTGGAGCTCTGTCACATTTACTGCACATACACAAGGTTCTGCTTTTGTATTCACCAATGAAGTAATCAAAAGAGCCATAGAAAAATATCCTCCCCCTCTCTCACATGCAGAGGTGTGTATGCATGCACGCATGTGTGTGTGTGTGTGTGTGTGTGTGTGTGTGTGTGCTTCCAGCTCCTAAAGAACACGCATGTCTCGAGATGTAATAGACCACAATGCTTGTGATCGAGTCACTTTAATGTGCTATTCAACATCTGACTCTGAAAGTTTAAGACAAAAAAAATTGAAGAAAAAAAACAATGACAAGCTGAGACTTTTATAATGTCAACAAAATAAATCCAACAAAAATTAATAATAAAGAGTTAAATTTACAGTAGGGGTATACATAAAATAAGTAATTAAGCTTAAGCAAACTGTTTCACAGACAATAACAAAGTTACTACACACACCTCTAATAAAATCCAGGATTTTTTCTTTTTTACGTTATAGGCTTTAAAATAAAGTAATTAACTTGTTGTACTTTACAAATAACCCGAGACTGGAACAATAAACAATCGCATGACTCCCAGCCGATTGAGTGTTGATGTGTTGGAGGTCAGCATTGGAAATTCTCTCTACGTTTCTGTGTTATTACAAATTCCACTAAATCCTTATCAGTGCTTGAGGTGGTATTGTTGATGGGATGTGAGTGGAACCTCTTATCCAGCTCATAGGGGTCGGGATCAATGCTGTAAATCAGAGAATTGGACAAAATATCAAGTACTGTATCATAGTCACCACACTCTGTCTACAATAATAATTATGTGATGATAGTGAGGTGGATAACACTGTATACATTCTGAGACAGAAATTAAAGGGGCATTCAGCCATGTCTACTGATTCTGAGGTGAACAGAGGAAAAGTAAACTAAAACAAGATCTTCATTGTTTATTTATTAATTTATTTTTTCATTTTAAATTATTAATTAATTCTCAAGTTTGTAAAATGGAGAATGATTTTTTTTAAAATGTATAAATAACAGAAGTGATATATCTGAATATAAAAATAATTTCTGGTGTCTGTCTGTCTGTCTGTCTGTCTGTCTGTCTGCAGCAGCAGCCATAGCCTAAAGTTTAGAGAAGCAGCTTGTTGTTGGTTTGATTCCCGAGTCAGCAGGAAAAATGTGTGGTGGTGGGAAAGTGAGCAATGTGCCATTGAGCAAGACACTGAACCCCCAACGGCCCATGTATGTGGTAGCCCATTGCTCCGAGTGTGTGTGTGTGTGTTCACTTTGAATGGGTTAAATGCAGAGGAAATAATTTCCCATATGGGCTTAATACAGTATATAAAAAAAAACCCAATATTTTTACAATTTTGTCAAACTATTGTGGAATATCCACAGTTAAAGGATGTTCACACACATGCATGTACGCACACACACACACATACACACACACGAGCAACAAGATGGTGTCGTGGTCAGCATGTCCGCCTCACAGTCTTGAGCTTGAAGAGGGTGTTTCTGTGTGATGTGTGCATGTTCTACCTGTGTCTGCATGGGGTTTTCTTTGGGCACTCCAGTTTCCTTCCACAGGCCAAAGATATGCAGAGGAGGCTAATTGGCTTTTCCAAATTGCCCCTGTGTGTGTGTGTGTGTATGTGTGTGTGTGTGTGTGTGTGTGTTGTGGCCTAGTGATTGTTTGCCAAGATAACACGAATGACCCAAAATGCACTGCTACTTTGCGAAAGTGACATTACGTGCCAGAGACCGATAACTAAGTAAAATCATTTTGTTCCACCAACACAGTTGAAAATCCAAGGACTACGACTCTGTTCAATAATATCAACTTCAGCCAATGAATGTTGACTAAAGTCTTTAGCTTATGGGCATGGCATCACCAGCATTAAACAGTCCCAAGATCATTTCATGATCTTCTGCAAAAAA
The DNA here is from genome assembly GCA_024760905.1 of Plotosus lineatus. Taxonomy (NCBI): domain Eukaryota; kingdom Metazoa; phylum Chordata; class Actinopteri; order Siluriformes; family Plotosidae; genus Plotosus; species Plotosus lineatus. The sequence goes on from CM045741.1 coordinate 1,873,155, forward strand.
AATACATTTCGAAGTTTGGAAAAGGTAGACTTTGTCAATGCCATCTTTCTCTTGATCTCAGTCTCGCACCAAGCATCTTCTGTCATGGTTCTCCAAAGGAAAGGGGAAACTTGTTTTACAACTCGATGACCTTTTAATGTCAATGAATGACACTCCTTCTTTAAAACAACCAGAGTTCCCATCTTCCATCACCACTTCACCCAAGCGCCTCTAAAGCACATCCACAGGGCTTGAATCCCCAACCTTGGAATCAGTAATCCAGCACATGAACGCCAGATTATTACTGCCTGGAAAGCAACCATTTATTTTTAAAAAATAGGAGTACTAATCCATTCGTTTCCATGAACCATGGAATCTTCTTCTTTTCCTTTTGGCTATTCCCTTCAGGGGTCGTCACAGCGACTCATCTGCCTCCATCACCCTATCTTACACCAACTTACCTTACCACATCCATAAATCTCCTCTTTGGTCTTGCTCTAGGCCTTCTGCCTGGTAGTTCAAACCTCAGCATCCTGATAGCAATATACTCACTATCCCTCCTCTGTACATGTCCAAACCATCTCAATCTAGCCTCTCTGACTTTGTCTCCAAAACATCTTACATGGGCTGTCCCTCTGATGTGCTCATTCCTGATCCCATCCATCCTCGTTACTCCCAAAGAGAACCTAAACATTTTCATTTCTGCTACCTCCAGCTCTGCCTCCTGTCTTTTCCCCAGGCCCACTGTTTCTAAACCATACAACATTTCTGGCCTCATCACTGTCTTGTACACTTTTCCTTGCATTCTTGCCGATACCTTCCTATCACACATCACACCGGACACTTTTCTCCAACCATTCCAGCCTGCCTGCACACGCTTCTTCACCTCTTTTCCACACTCTCCACTGCTCTGGATTGTTGAGCATAAGTACTTCAATCCTCCACCTTCTTTATCTCTGTTCCCTGTAACCTCACCATTTCTCTTAGGTCCTTGTCATTCACACACGTATTCTGTCTTACTGAGGCTGACCTTCATTCCTCTCCTTTCCAAGGTATACCTCCACCTGTCTAGATTTTTCTGCACTTGTTCTCTGCTCTCACTACAGATCACAATGTCATCTGCAAACATCATAGTCCATGGAGATTCTTGTCTGTCAGCCGGTCCATCACCATAGCAAATAAGAAGGGGCTCAGAGCTGATCCTTGATGCAGTCTCACCTCCATCTTTAACTCTTCTGTCACACCAACAGCACAACGCACCACTGTCTTACATCTCTTATACATGTCCTGCACCACTCTGACATACTTTTCTGCCACTCCAGACTTCCTCATGCAATACCACAGTTCTTCTCTCGGCACCCTGTCATATGCTTTCTCCAGATCCACAAAGGTACAATGCAGTTCCCTCTGACTTTCTCTGTACTTCTCCATTTCACATCCTCCACATCCTCAAAGCAAACACTGTATCTGTGGTGCACTTTTTTGGCATGAACCCAAACTGTTGTTCACAAACGCTGACCTCTGCCCTTAGTCTAGCTTCCACTATGCGTTCCCATGACTTCATTGTATGGCTCATCAACTTTATCCCTCTGTAGTTGCCACAACTCGGCATGTCTCCCTTGTTCTTAAAAATGGGCACGAGCACACTTCTCCTCCATTCCTCTGGCATCTGCTCACTCTCTTAAACCTTGTTGAATGTTCTTGTCAAAAGGTCTACTGCTACCTCTCCCAGACACTTAAACCTCCACAGGAATGTCATCAGGACCAATTGCCTTTCCACTCTTCATCCTCTTCAATTCCCTCCTCACTTCACCCTTACTAATCTTTCCTACTTCTACGTCCTCAACGGTCACCTCTACTCTTTGTGCTCTCTCATTTTCCTCATTCATCAGAAGTACAGTGGTACCTCGACTTACGAGTGTCCCTAATAACGTATTTTCTATGATACGAGCTTTGATCCCTCCAAAAATCTGCCCCATCCAACGAGCAAATTTTCTACTTACGAGCTCTGCTGGAGAAATGGCTTTTTCGGGTTGATTAGCCTTGTATTTTTCCACGTGTATTCCCCTGTGCTCCAAGAATGCCTTGCGCAGTGCTTCTCAATTATTTTGTTATGACCCCTATAGAAAGAAAAAAAAAATTACGCCCCCCCCCAGCGCCCCCTGTGACTATAAATAGTGTTTAGTGCACTTCATTTGCTCAGTGCTTTCCCTACACCATAGAAAACACAGTGAGAGCGCTACTGCCACCTTGTCTTGAGGATGTGCAATCACACTTATAAAGCTGGTCCACCAGCAAGTTAATAAAAAGTTCTTTGTCCGTGTGGCCGATCTGTGTAAGGAGTTTGGGAAGAATGCACCAACCATCCGTACAATTCTCAAACAGAAGGCCACGTTGAAGAGTATTAAACCAGCAAAAGGGGTCAATAATTTACCTGAGGAAAGATCAGGACTCAATGATTAGATGGAGAGGCTTCTCCTACTGTGGATCAAGTCAAAAGAGATCAACGGCGATGGGAGTGCGGCCAAGCAACAGAAGACAAGTGATCAAAAATTAATGAAGTGAAATAAAACAGTTTAAAAAAATCCCAAAAATTAAATAAATAAACAGTAAAAAAAAAAGAGAGCAGTGTAAGTTAATATTAAGATGGGGCCGATGGCATAGTGGTTAGAGTGCTGGGCTCATGATTAGGAGGTTGTGTGTTCAAATCCTAGTGAAACCCTCACTGTGCTCTGACCCCTGGGCAGGGTTTTCACCAAAAGTGTGCCTCTGTTCACCCAGCAATATAAATGGGTACCAGTAAGAATATACTGGGAAGGTAACCTGTGATGGACTAGCGTCCCATCCAGGAGGAGTTGAACACTCCTGGTTGCTTCACGCTACAGAAACCGGGAATAAGCACCGGCCTGATGAGCCACTAGGCTCGGATGTAAAAAGCCCAACAAGTTAATGTTAAGTGATATTCTTAAGTTCAGACGCACTTACTGTATTGTTTATTGACTGTTTTATTCTTGTTTTATTATTATTTATTGTTAATTAAAGTATTATTAATGTTACTGTATATGTGTTCTATTGTGAAATGTTTAGTCGCTACTGCAGGTATTTCATTCCCACCGCTATCATACTGTACAACGCCACTTTGTAACTGTCTGTGAAAAAACTGGTTATATGCAATAAAAACCCATGTACTTTAATCAACCACGTCTACCCCACTGACTGTGAACCATATCAACACATCTACTCTGCCTTCAGATACATATAAACTTGAATATCAGCCAATTAAAAAGTTTTTTTTGTTGTATATTACTTTAATACTATTTATGTATCGTCTTATTTACTATATATATATACATATATATAAATTATTGCTCTGTTCTATTAACTCAAGGATGTTCCACCTTTATAAGCTATTTTGCATCCCCCTACTGATGGTACTTCAAGAGCCTGTAACAGTGAATTTCTCCATTGTGAGATTAATAAAGCTGTATCTTATCTTATTTTATTGTTACATGTTTATCTTAAATGTATTATGTCAAAAATATATGTTTGTGTCAGGTTATGAGTTTGGGAAGGGGTTGGAACGGATTAATTGGTTTTCTATTATTTCCTATGGGAATGTTTGTTTCATCTAATGAAGTTTCCACTTACGAGCTCGCCCTCGGAATGAATTAATTTCATAAGTCAAAGTACCACTCTACTCTTTCCATCTTCCCAGTACACTTCTGTCATTAGTCAATATATTTCCCTCTCTGTCCTTAATCACTCTACAATGCTGCATGTCCTTCCCATCTCTATTTCTCTGCTGTGCCAACCTGTATAAATCATTTTCTCCCTCTTTACTCTCCAACCTAGCATACAAGTCATCATACGTCCCCTGTTTGGCCTTTGACACTGCTACCTTCACCTTACGCTGTGTCTCCCTGTACTCCTGTTTACTTTCCTCGGTTCTCTCAATGTTCCACTTCTTCTTAATTAACCTCTTCCTTTGTACACACTCCTGCACTTCCTCATTCCACCACCAAGTCTGCTTATCTACTCTCCTTCCAGATGACACAACAAATACTCTGCTACCAGTCTCCCTGATCACATTAGCTGTAGTTGTCCAGTCATCTGGAAGCACTTCCTGACCACCCAAAACCTGTTTCAACTCCTCCTTGAAGACAACACGACACTCTTCCTTTTTCAGCTTCCACCACTTTGTCTTCTGCTCTGCCTTTGCCTTCTTCACCTTCCTCACCATCAGCATCATCCTGCACACCACCATCCTATGCTGTTTGGCAACACTCTCACCCACTACTACTTTGCAGTCACTGACTTCCTTTAAATTACATCGCCTGCACAAGATGTAGTCTACCTGTGTGCTCCTACCTCTACTTTTATAAGTCACCCTATGCTCCTGTCTCTTCTGGAAGAAAGTATTCACCACCGCCATTTCCATCCTTTTTGCAAAATCTATCAACATCTGTCCTTCTGTGTTCCTCTCCTGGATACCAAACCTGCCCATCACTTCCTCGTCCCTTTTGTTGCCTGCACCAACATGTCCATTGAAATCTGCACCAATGGCCGCTCTTCCACTTCTGGGGATACTCTGCATAACTTCATCTAACTCATTCCAGAATCTCTCCTTTTCTTCTAGCTCACATCCTGCCAGAAGGGCATAAGCACTAACAACATTGAACATCACCCCTAAAACTTCTCACTTGAGACTCATCACTCTGTCTGACACTCTTTTCACTTCTAGAAGGTTTCTGACCAACCCCTCCTTCAAGATGACTCCTACTCCATTTCTCTTCCCATCCACACCACGAAAAACAGTTTAAACCCTGCTCCTTAGCTTCTCGCCTTGCTACCTTTCCAGCTGGTCTCCTGAACACACAGTATGTCCACCTTCCTCCTCTGCATCATGTCAGCCAGCTCTCTACCTTTTCCTGTCATAGTTCCTGCCTGCAGACATGCCTCCCACCTTTCCTTTTTCGACCCACAGTAGTCCAGTTTCCACCAGCACCCTGTTGGTTAACAGCACTGATGGTGGTTGTTGTTAACTTGGGCATCGACTGATCCGGTTTGGAAGGCATATTACTGATTTGCATGTTTGATTTGGCATAGGTTTTACGTTGGATGCCCATCCTGACACAACCCTCTGCATTTATCTGGGCTTGGGACCGGTGTGAGAAAGAACACTGGCTTGTGCCCGCCCTCACAGCTGCATTCCGTGAACCATGGAATGAAAATTTCTGGGGATTTTCATTTTCATTCCGTGAGCCATGGAATGAAAATCCCCAGTCCAGCACTACATGGAACTGAATCGTTAACTTCAGTTGGAGTCAAAACACACATATATGCAACAGAATTTGTAACAGAGGTGACTGGGTGAATGTTGTTTTTTCAGGTCATGCAGTAGCCCAACATAGAAAACTAGCAAATGATAAATGTCACCTGGGTTCTATTTACAGAAAAAGGAAAAAACAAGCAAACAAAAAATTAAAACACCAGATCAAAACAGAAGTAAAGGAAAAAGCTCACATCGCCTCAGTTAACTGGACTAACTGGGGCAGCTCATTTAACCAAACAGGCTTCAAATTATTGACCAATCTTGCTGGAGCATGGAAGCACAATTAGGATTAAAGCAACAGGTGTCATTTATTTAGTAACATCAAAACGCATAAAAACAAGTCATCTCATGTCTACTGTAGTACTAGTGAGGGAGATCAGTAAAGTACAGCTCACTGGAGTTATGAGTTTAGGTGGTCAGGGTGAGCAAGTTATTGAGTATTTTACTTATAACAGGATTATTATCTCTTCATTCCCACTATTGTTCTGCTATTCCTGTCATTTTGAAATTTTAACAAATTTTTCAGAAAAAAATGGTCCCAGACTCATGTTGATCGCTGCACCTTAGCCTCTTACTTCAGTGCTGATACTCCATGATCCATGATATTATCAGTGTCCAGTTAAAGAATCACAGTAATGCTTTGACACAGTGAATGCTGAGTAGACAAAAACAGGATTGCGTTTTTGACACAGATCATGTTTCCTTGAACACCGTGCATATGAAAGCACAGTAAACATAAAAAGGCTGCAAATAAACATTCAGAGCTGCAATGTGAACATGAAAAATTACATTTTTATTCCTTTTTCATGAAAATAGCAACTCGAGCCACTAGTCAAGCTCTGGATCGATCGTCCCAACAGTGCCCAGAACATCTTGTTTCCCTCCATTCTCACAACCAACTTCACACACTCGAACAAATCCACCCTTTGGAATCTTTAAGGGAATCCACCAAAATTTCGAACAGAATTTTTTTTGTCAAATAAAAAGAAACCAAGAAATATAAACAAAGTTGACATTAAAACAATAAACATAACCCTTCAGACTACATGAGTATAATGATAAAACAGTGACTCACCCCAGTGTTTCCAATTTGCAGTTCTCATCTTTCTGTAGATCAGTCAGCATCCTTACTCCCATTTCTCCAGGTTTATTACGGTTCAGATTTAACTCTTTCAGGTGTGACATGGGGTTTGATTTCAAAGCCGAAGCCAGAGCTACAAATCCATTATCTGTAATACCACAGTTCACCAGCCTGCAGAGGGACAGGGGACAAAACTTCAGGTACAGACAGTATATGATAGCCATCAACAATGACTTTAAGTCAGGTATATAGGTATATAGGTATATATATATATATATATATATATATATATATATATATATATATATATATATATATATACATATACAGTTGGCCCCTTACTTACGAAACCCCCTGGGTACGAGAACTCTGGGGTCTAAAAAATTCTACCTAAGTTTTCGTCCTCTGTATACGAAAACAAAAAGCACCATTCAAAATTCAAACGTGCCAATCAAAATTTCACACGATGCACGAGTTGCCCATTGGCCAGGAGGGAGCTGACGTGTACCCATGACTGTACCCATACCTTTTGTCCGCCACATGCGTGAGGAGAGTTGTCGTTGTTAACCCGGGCCTCAACCGATCCGGAATTAAATTTTTTGTTATGACTTGCATATTTTTATATATATATATATATATATATATATATATATATATATATATATATATATATATATATATATATATATATATATATATGATTTTCTGAGTAGATCCTTCCGTAGGAGAGTGCTCAATACTTTTTGGTAGAGCAAATAAACAAAAATAAAGGATATAAAGAAAATAAAGAATCTTCTATAATCACCTGAAGAGAGAGGATGGTTTCACCACCCCTCGAAACAGATATGTAGTGATAAATGGAGTTTCAATAGAAAGTCTTTGTCCTGTCCTTTATTTTTGTATATATATATATATATATATATATATATATATATATATATGTGTGTGTGTGTGTGTGTATGTGTATATATATATATGTGTATATATATGTCTATATGTATATGTATATGTGTATATATATGTATATATGTCTATATGTATATGTATATATATATGTATATGTCTGTATATATATGTATATATATATGTATATGTATGTATGTATGTATATATGTATATATATATGTATATGTATGTATGTATGTATATATGTATGTATATATGTATGTATATATGTATGTATATATGTATATATGTATGTATATGTATGTATATATATATATATGTATATATATATATCCTCTCTCTCAGCAGATCCACAAAACAATTAATTTCATTTTCTGATCCACTTCATCTTTTTTTCTTCCCACTCAGGCATATCCTGAATAGCTCATCAGTCCATCACAGGGTTAACACACACACACACACACACACCTGGGGCAATTTGGAACAGCCAGATAACCCAATATGCATGCCCTTGGATTTTGAGAGAATACCATAGTATATGGAGGAAACCTGGGACCTACTTTATCCAAGGTGGACCACAAGGCGGTCCAACACTATACTACTGTGCCACCAGGGTCAAGGGGAAGCTGGAGGCTGTCCCAGCTGACTTTTAGTGATGGACAGGGTTACACCCTGACACCTTTGGGGGGTTTATAGTAGACCGTTCACCTAAAGTTCCTATCTTTGAACTGTAGGACACAACCAGATTGGGCTTTTTACACCCGAGCCTAGTGTCTCATCAGGCCGGTGCTTCTTCCCAGTTTCCGTAGCGTGAAGCTGCTAGGAGTTCAACTCCTCCTGGATGGGACTCTAGTTCATCGCAGCTTACCTTCCCAGTATATTTTTACTGGTACCCATTTATACTGCTGGGTGAACAGAGGCACACTTATGGTTGAGACCTTGTCCAGGGGTCTAAGTACAGTGGGTGTCTAACTGAGATTTGAACACACAACCTACCGATTATGAGCACAGCATCCCAACCACTACGCCAATGGACCCACTAACACAACACAACCATATTACCAGGAGAAAACTCATATAAGCAAAAAGTAAGCATGCAAACTCCACACAGAAACATTCTTGGCACAAATTTGAATTCATGGAAGGTGGTACTGATCTCACCACAATTTTTCCAGTTTACATTCCGGTCTCCTCAGTCCCTCTGAGAGCAGCTGCACCCCTGCATCATCGAGTGTATTGTCACTCAGGTTTAATTCTCTCAGACTAGAGGATATTAAAACAGAGGATAAAACTCTGCAGTTGTCCGACGACAGATGACAACCACACAACCTGTAAAAAAAATTATGAAATATTATGACACCTCTCACACCCAGAAACCTCATGACTCTACTACTACTACTACTACTACTACTACTGCTACTACTATTACTAATAATAATAATAATAAGAGTTGAGGTTGGTTCGTGAGAAAGTCCTTGATCTAGTAACACAAAGTAGCCGACAGTCCCAAGTTAATTCACTCATTCATTTTCTGAAGTGCCTAATCCTAATTCGAGTCACGGGAGGGCTGGCACCCATCTCAGCTAAGTCTGGGGGAGGGTAGAGTACAAACCAGACAACTCATCAGGTCATACAGTCTCAGGTTATAGCGTTTCAGTAGCAGCTTCTCTGGGTGAGCATAGTTGACAGCTGAGCTGAAGTCCATGATTAGCATCCTGACATTAGTGGAAGGGTGATGTAGGTGAGTCATGACTGCATGGAGCGCTAGAGAGACAACATCCTCCATAGTCTGGTTCTTCCTGTAGGCAACTGAAGACTGATCAGCACAGCAGGAATAAAGTCTTTGATGTGGTTCAGGAGCATCCTCTCGAAGCCCTTCATGATTACTGGGGTCAGAGCAACTGGTTGATAGTCATTGTGGCTGGAGGCAGCTGATTGTTTGGGCACAGGCACCATAGCAAGCTTCAGGGATAGGTTTAAAATGTCCAGAAAAAAATCATGCCAGTTGGTCAGCGCATGATTTCAGGCTCTGGCTCAACATCTTATATGGTCCTGCAGCCCTGGTGACACTGATTTTCCTTAGGGTAGAACACTGTTGGTGCCACTGCTGGATGAGGGGCTGCTACTGCTTCTCTGGTGGGGGAAGATGTATAGTCTTCAACTTGCTCTATGATTCAAAGTGTGCAAAGAAGCTGTTCAGGATGTCAAGCAGAGTGTGGTCATATCTGACCTGCTGGACACAATGCTTATAGACTGTGATGGTCCTTATAACCTTTCCACTTATCGAGCAGGTTGATGTTGGTAAAGTGTTCCTTGATACACTGTTTACGCTTGAGTTTTGCCAGTTGGATTCCCTTTTTCAGTTCTTTCTAGGCACTGCTGTAAGCCTGTCACCTGCCCCGTATGCTGCATCCTGGGCTCTAAGCAGGGGCCACAATGTCCCATCCATCCATGGCTTCTGACTGGGGAAAGCCAGCATGGATTTCTTGGGCAGGACAACATCAGAACAGAAATGAATGCAGGACAGAACGGCCGACATGTGTTCTTCCAGATTAGCACCCTGTTTGAAAACATTCCAGTCTGTGTGCTCGAAATAGTACCATGACCAAGTACTCAATTCAATACAATTCAATTCAATTCAATTCAATTCAATTCAATTCAATTCAGTTTTATTTGTTTTGTGCTTTTTACAATTGATCTTTGTCACACAGCAGCTTTAGGAAGTAAAACAGTAAAAGTAGGGGCTTACAACGTATAAAAGAATTTAAATATTTCCTATAAACCCTACATATCCCCAATGAGCATCGCCCATAGTGACAGGAGAGGGAGAAACTCCCTCAGTGGATACAAGGAAGAAATCTTGAGAGGAACCAGGTTCAAAAGGGAAATCTATTCTCATGACAAAACCATATATGAGACACTGCATTACAGTCCAAAATGTCGTCCGGTGGGTTCTACAACTGTAAATCCTAAATAATAGTGGGGAAGATAGTTAATATCACCAGCAGTGAAAAGTCATGTTTACAGACTATTAGTGCACATCTGTGTTCTTAGGAGGGGCTTCCAAGATGAGGACAACAGCCAGCATCAGCACACCAGGACAAATCACAGGACTCAGATAGCAGAAGGATCAGGATCAGGATTCATACTCGTGTTAAAAACAGAGACTGCGTCTCAGTCCCCAACATTAACTGGAAGGTTATTGCGTAACTGTGGGGCCTTGTAAGAGAAGCTCCGCCCCTGCAGTACTCTTCATTATTCGAGGTATCACAAAGCATCCTGCACCTTTTGATCTAAGAGGGCGTGTTGGATCATAAATGACAAGACGTTCACTCAGATAATGTGGTGTGAGACCATTAAGTGCTTTATAGATTAAAAGTGGTATTTTATATTCAATATGAAATGTAACCGGGAGCCAGTGCAGTCTAAATAAGGTGAGATGCCGGTGTCTTCTGGTTCTAGTAACGACTCTTGCTGCTGCATTCTGGACTAACTGGAGCTTTTATATGTTCCTATTAGAACATCCAGACAGTAACAGATCACAATAATCGCATCTCAGGGTCACAAAAGCAGCAACAAGTTTATCCACTTCATGCAGTGACATCATAGTTCTTATTTTAACAACATTTTTGAGATGAAAGAAAATCATCGAGTAATGTTATCTACGTGAGCTTCAAATAAAAGACCAGCGACAATAATCACTCCAAGGTCCTTTACTGCTACACATGATGAGACTGAAACACCATCCCAACTTACTACATTATCAGAAACTTTATTTCTATCTGCATGAGATCCGCGTACAAGAACCTCTATCTGATCAGAGTTTAAAAGGAGGAAGTGAGCATCCAGTGTCTCATGTCCTTTACACATTTCTCAACTTTATTAAGCTGATGTCGCTCATTTGGGTTTGCTAAAATATATAACTCTGTGTCATCAGCATAGCAATGAAAGTGAATACTGTGATCACGAGTGAGATTACTCAAAGGGAGCATGTATAGCGAGAACAGCAACAGGCCTAAACATTTTTTCTACATGTTGTCTTCATGTCCTTAATAGACGAGAAATGGACAAACTCCAGCCTGCAAGCGACATCCGGCCTGTTGTTTTTTTTTTCATTCGGCCCGCTGAAAATTGATTGGTACAGAATTCATGTTTGATATGAATGACTGATTGATTGCATTCATGTGACTTTGAGTTGTAATGACAGCATTTCAACACCAGTGGCGCATTAGGCACAGTCGGTTGATTTTGTGAAGCTCGAACCACTTCCTGTTATCACTCTTCTACTGCACAGAGCCTATCTGCAGCAATGTCAGAGAAACGAAAAGTCAGCAGTGAGTGCCGGGTGGTTCATAAGGAATGCACACCAAAATACTTTTTTTTTTTTTACTGAAGTCCGGTCAAAGGCGGTATGTCTTATTTGCCAAGAAACCATTTCGGTTTGAAAAAAATACGACATCAGCCACCACTTTTCCACCAAGCACGCTAATTACACCAACAACCTGTCACCACATGAACATCTGACTACCGCTGATAGGTTGGTCGCGAGCTTGCAGGCTCAGCAAAACATCATCCGAGCAACTTCCATCCCAGAATCAAGCATGGGGACATATGCATAATTCAGCAGGACGCTCTGTGTAAATCTGTGATGCAGCTTGACCACGTAGTGAAGCCAGTTGTGAAACTCATTAAGCTTATTCAAGTGAGAGGACTTCACCGTCATCGGTTTATTAATTTTCCTGAAGAATCTGATGCTGTATGCCAACAAGTGTGGAGCTCAAACAGGAGATAATTTCATTTTTGGAGCACCTTGAGAACACTGACAATGTTCCTGAGCTGAAAGATACTGATTGGCTGTGATTTTAAGCTGTGTACAAACTGACCCACATGAACGAGCTGAATGTGAAGCTACAAGGCAAAAAAAAGAGTTTGTGCATGAAAAGCAGGCAAAGGTCAGAGCCTTCAAAACCAGGCTAGTTTGATTTTCAAAGCAAATCTCAGACAAGTCATTCACTCATTTCCCCCACACTGGTCACGTTAACAGATACCCTGAAACATGTGAAAAAAGTTCAGGAAAGCACCGGAATGCTGCTGTCAGTTTCGTGATTTTAGAGAAATTGACAGGGCACTTCAGCTGGTGTCAAATCCCTCCTCATAAGAGCCTGAAACGGTGCCACAGGAGTCGCAGTTGGAACCGATTGGCCTCCAATGTGGCATGAAGTTGAAAGAGAAGTTTAACTTCCTTAAACTGGATGAGATTTATGCTTCATTAAGTGCAGCCAAATTTCAAAACATCCAGAAGATGGCCCAGAGGATGCTGGTGTTATTTGGCTTGAAATATGTGTGAACAGACTTTTAGTGTGATGAACACCAACAAAGCACCCCACAGATCCCAACTGAGTGATGAACATCTCAAATCTGTTCTGAGAACCACAACAAAATTACCACCATACCTCAATGCACTGGCACAAATGGGTGATCAACACTGTTCCCACTAAAAGGTATGTTAATATTTTAATATTTTTCTATGTTTATGTTTGATATGTACTGTAAAAATATGCATTCCTTTTATTGTATCTTGCTGACTCAGCCCGTTTGTCAAATTTTAAAAGTCTGATTGGAAGGTTTTTGAAGCCAAATATACAATAATGAACTCACTGACGCTATTACATCGTGTCAGTTTTTGTGAAGACATGTGTATGCAGATCAAAACTTTCTGCACACGCAAAAAAACAAAACAACCCATCACCCAAAAAAAAAAACCAAAAAAAAAAAAAAAAAAAAAAAACAACCCAATGGTTCACATATACAGTAATTTCAAGAAGCTGCCTAAGACCAAAGTGAGGGCCCAAAGAAGTGAAGACTGGGCCCTACACCAGTAGAAGCTGAGGGAGATCAGGGTAGTTAAGAGGAGCTACATTGATAAGATAAATCTCCCAGCCAATGATATTCAGTCAATGTGACCAACTACATTCTCCCATTCTCCCTCCCTATGGAAAACGTCAGACTGGCAGACAACCTGAACGGCTTTTCCTGCAGATTTGAACAGTCCCCCATTTCACCTCTCACCCGATGAGCCTCGCCCACAGCCTGAGGAACCCCCCCCCTCCACACATACACACACACACACACACACACATGCACTAAGGATCTGTAAACATGATGTGTCATAGATCTTTCAGCAACAAAAGATGAGGAAGGCTCCAGGACCTGACTATGTGTTTCCCTCTAGCCCAAGAGTGCAGAACAACTAGTACTCATCTTCAGTCAGATCTTTAAACAATCTCTAGAGCTGTGTGAAATGTCTTCCTGCTTTAAATGCTCCACCATCATTCGGTCCTCAAGAAGTCCAACATTGTGGGCTTGAATGACCACAGGCCCATTGCCCTGACATCTGTGGTCATGAACCCTTTAAGAAACTGGTGTCATGTCACCGAAAGGGCATCACAGACCCCCTACTTAATTTACTGCTGTTGATGTAGTCAGCATGGGTCTGCACTACATCCAGCATCACATCGAGTCTCCAAGGAGATATGAAAGGAGTCTGTTTTTTTTATTTCAGTTCAGGGTTCAACACCATCATCCATGAAACCCTTCACCAAAAGCTCTCCCAGATTCCAGTGTCTGCCTCAACATGTCAGTGAATTACTAACTTCCTGGTTGAGAGGTGGCAGTAGGTACACTAAAGACGCAGAGGGGTGTGTCCTCTCCCTGCTGCTGTTCTCCCTCTGTACAAATGGTTTACACTCGGGAGGATCCTTCAGTGAAACTGCTAAAGTTTGAGGATGACACCAGTGTCATCGGTCTAATCTGGGATGGCGATGAGTGTGCTTATAGATGGGAGGATGAACAGTTGGTCTATTGGTGTAGGCAGAACCATCTCGAGCGGAACCTGCTCAAGACAGTGGAGATGACAATTTATTTCAGGAGAAGTTCCCCCAACATTCCCACCCCTCACCGTCCTCAACAACACAATGTCTACTATGGACTCCTTTGGGTTTCTGGAACAACAATCTCTCAGGACCTGAAGTGGACATCACACATAAATGCTATCTGGATGAACCCCGCAGAGGTTACATTCTCTGCAACAACACCTGCAACAGAGGATTCTGATCACTTTCCACCATCATATAATCTATCCTCTGCACACCCATCACTGTCTGGTTTGGATCAGCCACACAAAACAGGACTAGATCAGACTGCAATGTGCAATCAGGTCTGCAAAGAAAATTTCTAACCAGGACTTGTACTTGACCAGAATAAAAAACAGCAGGTAGCATGTCTGCAGACCACTTGATTCCTGGTCATAAACTACAAGAACTCTTCCCCTCTAAAAAGCTTTATAGGACATTGTATGCAAAGAGCACATAACAGACCTTCCCCAGTCTGTCACTCTGTAAACAATCAGTCTCAGGAAACCCCTGTGAAATAATCCACTGTACATATATTTATCTACGACAGTACCTCATAAACACTGGCATAAACACTCAATGTCAAGTGCATGATACTGGAAATTTTATTATATTGTCACCTTTTGCATTTGTGCACATATTGCTTACATATTTTTTCTTCAGTTTATGTTTATTTAATCATACTTTTTGTAGAGCCTAGTTTAAATGTTCACCATTGAGTGAAGTTAAATAAGAATCAAATTCCTTGGTTTTGTATACAAACTTGGCCAATAAAACTTATTTTGAACTGAAAATACTCACACAGCTCTTCTGGATTCTTTGACCACTGGCAGAAGCCTTAAAAAACATCTCTCTGATGGGTCGTACATCCTCAAATCAAACTCCTCAAACTCCTGTGTTGACATCAGCAGCACAAACACCAGAGCTGACCATTGAATATCAGAGAATTTGATTCCATTTAGACAGTGGTAGCCTCCTGGTTTTAGGTAAGTTTGAACTTCCTGCTCAAGAGAACGATCGTTAAGTTCATTCAGACAGTGGAACAAATTAATGGATTTTTCTGTCGATGGATTCTCTCTGATTTTCTGCTTGATGTGCTCTACTGTTTCCTCTTTGTTGCAAAAGCTGTGTCCTGTCTCTGGCAGAAGACTTCGCAAAAGAGTTTGATTGGTCTTCAGTGATAGGCCCAGAAGGAAGCGAAGGAACAGGTCCAAGTGTCCATTCTCACTCTGCAATGCCTTGTTCACTGCATTTTTCAGGAAATCAGACATGCTTGAATTATGGAAAACATCAAAGAGATCACTAATTGGTTGTTCGGTTGGAGTTTTGTTGATGAAGTGGAGAAATGCATATAATGCTGCCAAAAACTCCTGAACACTCAGATGTACAAAGCTGAACACCTTCCTCAGTTGAAGTGCAAGCTCCTGTCTGAAGATTTGGGTGCATATGCCACAGCACACTGTTTGCTTGACATCAATGCCACACTCTCTCAGATCATCCTCATAGAAGATCAGGTTTCCTTTCTCCAGCTGCTGGAAAGCCAGTTTTCCCAGTGCCAGGATAATCTCTCTGGTCTTCTGAAGATCATGGTCCAGTTTCTGATGATACTTTTGGTCCTTGTGTTTAATCTGAAGGATCAGGAAGTGTGTGAACATTTGTGTCAGAGTCTTGGGGGTCTCTCCACTACCCGCTTCACCCAGCATTCTCTCTAAAACTGTGGCTGAAATCCAGCAGAAGACTGGGATGTGGCACATGATGTAGAGGCTTCTTGAAGACTTCATGTGTGAGATGATTTTATTGGCCAGTCTCTGATCACTGATCCTCTTTCTGAAGTATTCCTCCTTCTGAGGGTTGTTGAACCCACGTACCTCTGTTATCTGGTGTACAAACTCAGAAGGGATCTGACTGGTTGCTGCTGGTCGAGAGGTGATCCAGAGGAGAGCAGAGGGAAGAAGATTCCCCTTGATGAGATTCGTCAGAAGAACGTCCAGTGATGCTGATTCTGTAACATCATACAATGTCTCATTCTTCTGGAAATTTAGAGGAACTCGACACTCATCCAGACCATCAAAGATAAACAGCACTTTACTGGTATCACAGGTTACTGACTGAATTTCTTTTATTTCTGGAAAAAAGTGATGAAGAAGGTCCATCAGACTGAGTCGTTGTAGCTTCATCAGATTCAGCTCTCTAAAGGGAAGTGGAAACACAAAGGTGACATCCTGATTTGCTTTTCCTTCTGCCCAGTCCACAATGAACTTCTGCACAGAGACGGTTTTTCCAATTCCAGCAATCCCTGTAGTTAGCACATTTCTGATGGATGCTTCTTTGAAGAGATCATTACATTTGATGGGTTTATCCATTGATGTTGGTCTTTTCGATGGCATCTCAATCTGTCTCACCTCTTGTTCATTTTTAATGTCTCCTTTGGAACCTTCAGTTATGTGGAGCTCTGTGTAGATCTCATTCAAAAGTGTTGGGATTCCCAACTGTGAGGTTTCACAGATTCTTTTATATTTATGTCTCATTTTGGATGTATAATATTGTTGATATACAGAGACCAGTTCTGATAAAAAGAAGAACATAAGAGTAAATATTTACAGTATAAATAAAAACGGTCATACGATTTTAGTCCTCAGCTCGTTGAGGGAGTGGAGTTTGCATGAGTGGAGTTTGCATGTTCTTATTGTGCTTATGTTGGTTTCCTCCAGGTTCTACACCCACAGTGCAAAGACGTGAGACTAATTGGCTGGTACATACTGGCTTGCATTCCACTATTGACAGAATAAATCCCAGACATTTCTGGTTTTGTGAGTTCCTACATTTTTGGCATCCAATATATTCCAAAAAATTGAGAAGGGGAAATTTTTGACTATTAACAAGAATTTAAAATTTATATGATGTCATCAGTTGCTTATTATCATGATTTTGTACAAAAGAAGTGTCCAGGAAGTGTTTAATATTTAGGAGATTTTTTCAGATAACTTTACTGAAAGAAAGACAGGAATGGATTTTAATATTTCTCCATCTACAGTGTGTAATATTATTGAACTATTTAAAGAATTTGGGTGTTTAAAGGGTATGCACACAAGCACCTCCCATCATCTACAATCCCTCAGAACCGTTATTCATCTATAGCTGATAAAACCACATGTGACTGTCTGGATGATTGGATGTCTTTAATGAACCTTTATCAGTTTGTATAATATCAAGTTACATCTACAAACAACAGTTAAAATACATATTACTACGGAGTAAAGGAAGCATGTGTCTACAAGTGCTGTCAACTTCCCAGGGCTCAGAGGAGTCCTATAACATCATACAGTGGAAATATGTACTATGGACTGAATCAGTATCCACACTGTGTCATCAGGGACAAGAGAAAAATGATCTTAAGGTAGGTGATCTCTACTCATGTTTTTATCATGTAGAATCTAAATTCAATAGTCTGTGTTCCAAGTGTGTGATGTATTTAGATTAGATTTTACATTAGATTCAACTTTATGTCATGACACATGTAGAAATGCATGGTCACAAAATTCAGTTTAGCAACCAATCAGAATATGTGCAGAGAGCAGCAAGTGCAGTATATATATATATATATATATATATATATATATATATACACACACACACACACTAGTCCTTCTCAAAAAATTAGCATATTGTGATAAAGTTGATTATTTTCTGTAATGTACTGATAAAAATTAAACTTTCATATATTTTAGATTCATTGCACACCAACTGAAATATTTCAGGTCTTTTACTGTTTTAATACTGATGATTTTGGCATACAGCTCATGAAAACCCAAAATTCCTATCTCAAAAAATTAGCATATTTCATCCGACCAATAAAAAAAGTGCTTTTAATCCAAAAAAAGTCAACCTTCAAATAGTTCAGTTATGCACTCAATACTTGGTCGGGAATCTTTTTTGCAGAAATGACTGCTTCAATGCGGCGTAGCATGGAGCCAATCAGCCTTTGGCACTGCTGAGGTGTTATGGAGTCCCAGGATGCTTCGATAGCGGCCTTAAGCTCATCCACAGTGTTGGGTCTGGTGTCTCTCAACTTTCTCTTCACAATATCCCACAGATTCTCTATGGGCTTCAGGTCAGGAGAGTTGGCAGGCCAATTGAGCCCAGTAATACCATGGTCAGTAAACCATTTAGCAGTGGTTTTGGCACTGTGAGCAGGTGCCAGGTCGTGCTGAAAAATGATATCTTCATCTCCATAAAGCTTTTCAGCAGATGGAAGCATGAAGTGCTCCAACATCTCCTGATAGCTAGCTGCATTGACCCCGCCCTTGATAAAACACAGTGGACCAACACCAGCAGCTGACATGGCACCCCAGACCATCACTGACTGTGGGTACTTGACACTGGACTTCAGGCATTTTGGCATTTCCTTGTCCCCAGTCTTCCTCCAGACTCTGGCACCTTGATTTCCCAATGACATGCAAAATTTGCTTTCATCTGAAAAAAGTACTTTGGACCACTGAGCAACAGTCCAGTGCTGCTTCTCTGTAGCCCAGGTCAGCCGCTTCTGCCGCTGTTTCTGGTTCAAAAGTGGCTTGACCTGGGGAATGCTGACCTGGTGCCCAGTGCACTGCTTCCACAGGCCCCCCTAGGTCTGGAATCGGCCCTTCTCCACAATCTTCCTCAGGGTCCGGTCACCTCTACGGGTTGTGCAGCGTTTTCTACCACACTTTTTTCTTCCCACAGACGTCCCACTGAGGTGGCTTGATACAGCACTCTGGGAACAGCCTATTCGCTCAGAGATTTCTTTCTGTGTCTTACCCTCTTGCTTGAGGGTGTCAATGATGGCCTTCTGGACAGCAGTCAGGTCGGCAGTCTTACCCATGATTGCGGTTTTGAGTAATGAACCAGGCTGGGAGTTTTTAAAAGCCTCAGGAATCTTTTGCAGGTGTTTAGAGTTAATTGGTTGATTCAGATGATTAGGTTAATAGCTCGTTTAGACTACCTGAACATGATATGCTAATTTTTTGAGACAGGAATTTTGGGTTTTCATGAGCTGTATGCCAAAATCATCAGAATTAAAACAATAAAAGACCTGAAATATTTCAATTGGTGTGCAATGAATCTAAAATAAATGAAAGTTTAATTTTTATCAGTACATTACAGAAAATAATGAACTTTATCACAATATGCTAATGTTTTGAGAAGGACTAGTATATACAGAATGTGCAGTATGGACCGTTAGAATCAGTTCTGTGCAGATAAGAGCAGTGTAAAGGTGGGAATAGTTCTGTCCAGATTATGTATGAATAATGTGAGCAGTTCTGTACAGATATGGCCAGTAAAAGTAAGAATAAATTAACATTAATTGACATAGAAATGATATACACATGCTCTATATTACTATACTGAAGAATAAAATATGCAGATGTAGTGTTCAAATATACAATATGTATATATGTAATATTCAAATATGTATACAGATGTAATGTGTGTGAATATTGCGACCACTGAATTCCACGAAGTAGGATCACCCATTACAACCCCCCCACCCCCGACTGACATATACGGACATGGATATGTTGATAGAATTTCAATAATTACATATTCAATGCTATTCAAGGCTTATAATAACAATTAAACAGTAAAAATATGAATACACACACATACAGATGCACGTGCACGCACTCAGATGCGGACCTCACAAAAATGTGATGGGAGGTTTTGGGATTTTTTTTGTTTTGTGTGATATCTTGTTTTTTGCATAATTGGCATTTTTTGCTTCATTTTCATTAACTTTTTTCACTATTCTTCCTTAATTTCCTTATTTTTTAATTTGATGAATATTTAAAACAAACAAACAAAAAAACACGATGCACTGAAGCTGCATGAATAGAATAGCAAAGTACTGAGGGATCCCTGAAAACATATATGTATGTATGTATGTATGTATGTATATATATATATATATATATATATATATATATATATATATATATATATATATAGCCAGATCAAAAAAAAAAATCACAAATACTAGTATTACCTCCATACCGGATCGGTAGAGGCCCCAGGTTAACAACAACCGCCATCAATGCTGAAGAGGGTGCTGGTAGAAATTGGACTACTGTTGGTCGAAGATGTCAAAGAAGGAGAGGCGGGAGGTG
This sequence comes from Plotosus lineatus, assembly GCA_024760905.1. Taxonomy (NCBI): domain Eukaryota; kingdom Metazoa; phylum Chordata; class Actinopteri; order Siluriformes; family Plotosidae; genus Plotosus; species Plotosus lineatus. The sequence goes on from CM045741.1 coordinate 1,893,507, forward strand.
TGTCCGTAGGCAGAGGGACTTTGAATGTTGGAGCTATGACAGGAAAAGGTAGAGAGCTGGCTGATATGATGTAGAGGAGGAAGGTGGACATACTGTGTGTTCAGGAGACCAGGTGGAAAGGTAGCAAGGCTAGAAGATTAGGAGCAGGGTTTAAGCTGTTTTTTCATGGTGTGGATGGGAAGAGAAATTGAGAAGGAGTCATCTTGAAGGAGGGGTTGGTCAAGAATGTACTAGAAATGAAAAGAGTGTCAGACAGAGTGATGAGTCTCAAGTTAGAAATTGAAGGTGTGATGTACAATGTTGTTAGTGCTTATGCCCACAGGCAGGATGTGAGCTAGAAGAGAAGGAGAGATTCTGGGTTGAGTTAGATGAAGTGATGCAGAGAACCCCCAGAGGTGAAAAAATGGTCATTGGTGCAGACTTCAATGGACATGTTGGTGCAGGCAACAGAGGGGATGAGGAAGTGATGGGCAGGTTTGGTATCCAGGACAGGAACACAGAAGAACAGATGCTGAAAGATTTTGCAAAAAGGATGGAAATGGCTGTGGTGAATACTTTCTTCCAGAAGAGACAGGAGCATAGGGTAACTTATAAAAGCGGAGGTAGGAGCACAGAGGTAGACTACATCTTCCGTAGACGATGTAATTTGAAGGAAGTCAGTGACTGCAAAGTAGTAGTGGGTGAGAGTGTTGCCAGACAGCATAGGATGGTGGCATGTAGGATGACGCTGATGGTGAGGAAGGTGAAGAAGGCAAAGGCACAGCAGAAGACAAAGTGGTGGAAGCTGAAAAAGGAAGAGGGTCATATTGTCTTCAAAGAGGAGTTGAAAAAGACTTTGGGTGGTCAGAAAGTGCTTCCAGATGACTGGACAACCACAGCAAATGTGATCAGGGAAACTGGTAGGAGAGTACTTGGTGTGTCCTCTGGAAGGAAAGTAGATAAGGAGACTTGGTGGTGGAATGAGGAAGTGCAGTAGTGTGTACAAAGGAAGAGATTAGCTAAGAAGAAATAGGACAATGAGAGTACCGAAGAGAGTAAACAGGAGTACAGGGAGACACCGCATAAGGCGAAGGTCTTCTAGCGGTGTGAAAGGCCAAACAGAGGGTGTTTGATGACTTGTATGCTCGGTTGGACAGTAAAATTGGAGAAAATGATTTATACAGGTTGGCTCAGCAGAGAACTAAAGATGGTAAGGACGTGCAGCAAGTTAGAGTGATTTAGGACAGAGTGGGAAATGTATTGACTAATGACAGAAGTGTGCTGGGAAGATGGAAAGAGTACTTTGAAGAGATGATGAATGAGGAAAATGACAGAGAAAAAAAGAGTAGAAGAGGTGACTGTTGAGGATTTGGAAGTAGCAAAGATTAGTAAGGCTAAAGTGAGGAGCGCATCGAAGAGGATGGAGAGTGGAAAGGCAGTTGGTCCTGATGACATACCTGTGAAGGTATGGAAGTGTCTAGGAGAGGTAGCAGTAGATTTTCTGACAAGAATATATTGGTAGTAGGATGTTGAGGTTGGAACTACCAGGCAGAAGGCCTAGAGGAAGACCAAATAGTTATTTATGGCTGTGGTGAAGGAGGACATGAAGGTTGTTGGCGTAAGAGAAGAAGATGCAGAGGACAGGGTGAGATGGAAGCAGATGATCTGCTGTGGCGACCCCTGAAGGGAACAGCCGAAAGGAGATATAAAGAAGATATATAAAATTTTCTGAGTAGATCCTTCCGTAAGAGAGTGCTCAATACATTTTCGTAGAGCAAATAGATATATATATATATATATATATATATATATATATATATATTTATATATACACACATACATACATACAGTGGTATCTCACCTTACGAAAGTCTCACCAAATCAAAAATTCAGGTTACGAAAAGCATTTTCCTAAAATTTTTGTCTCAGGATATGAAACAAGTTCATGTTACAAAAGCGCCATCTTAAAAATTCAAACGCGCCGTTCAAACATTAAAATGCGCCATTCAAACATTCAAATGACATTCAAACATCCTGCCCCGCTGGCCTCCCATTGGCTAACAACTGAGCTGTTGTTCATGTCGCCTTCACTCAAGTGCCATCTTGAATAGGTCCACTTGATGCCATCTGGGACAGGGATCCCATTGCCGATTAGGAATGATACATCTACCTCCCATTGCCTATTATAGAGCTGAATCCACCATGATGCTTTTCGTGTAAAGGACAGAGTTACGGTTGTTTTATGATTTTTTTCTTGATTCAGGCTTTTAACCTTCCATAAACATTTGTAAGATTATAACTCTGCTAAGAACACATGGTCAACACACACACACACACACACACACACACACACACACACACAAACACACAGTGAGAAGAAGAAATGGGCTCGAGTGATATCACAAAGGAATATGGCCAAACCCGTCTACTTAACTTACGAAACGATCAGGTTACGAAACCACTTTTGGTACAGATTAATTTTACATGTAAAACGTGTGATTCCTTTCAAGGCTCCCAATACTACCCCCTAAACCCTTGAAAAATTATAAAAGTATACCTTTTAAGGCCTCCTTCTACTTCAATATCGTACCGATGGAAGACGGGTTTGGCCATATTCCTTTCCGATATCACTCAACCACATGCCACAAGCCCACTTCTTCTTTTTACTCGCACCAGGAATCATTTTCACTGGGAATCACACGCATGTGTGTGTGCGTGTGCATGTGTGTTGACCATGTCTTCTTAGCAGACTTATAATCTTACAAATGTTTATGCAAGGTTAAAAGCCTGAGCCAAAAATAAAGTTGCAATGAGCACACTCGAAAAAGTCCTGAAACAACAGTAACTATATATAAATAAATAAATAAATATATATATAAATTATATATATATATATATATATATATATATATATATATATATATATAAAATAAATTTCTTTTGATGTGGATTTGCATTGTCCCTTGTCACTTGTAAATCACTCAGACTCTTACACTTGCTCATGTGTCCTCAACAAAATTGGAGCGTGTGTCAAGGTAAAGGTGGGGAACACCATGAACAGCTTGATAGTTCACTACAGAGCCATTACACACAACCTTCAAACTCACACACAATTTGAAACAGGCAATTAGCTTAACTGCATGTCATTAGGAATTTGTAAGGCAACCAGAGTGCCAAAAATAAAATCATGCAGGAATACAGAAAGCATGCAAACTCCACACAGAAATGCCTTCACTGAGCCCGGAACTCAAACCCGGGTCCTTTTAACTGTTTCTTCTCACAGTCTAAACACATGCACATGAGTTAATTGGCTGTTAAAAATCACCCCTAGGCGTGCGTGTCAATGGTTGTGTATGTGGCCCTTGAGCAGAGTCGACATAGATTGGCGCCAGCCTCCCTGTGACCCCAATTAGGATTATCTTGCTGAGAAAATGAATAATGAATAATGAATGCATGGATGAATGAGTTCTTGCTTTGTGTTGATGAAAAGTTTGAAAACATGCTGTTGGGTTCAATAATGAAATGTGTGATAGTTATAGAATTTCAGCTTCATCACAACCACTCAAATTCTTTTATTCCTTTTGAAAGTGTGAACATTGTGAACCAACACAGTACAGAACCTTCTTACCCTTCTGCAGTATGTTAACGATATCTGTATGGTTCATGTTCTTTAGAACATGTATTATGATCTTTAATGATGCCCCTCTGACAATGACATCCTCCTCGTCCTCTCCCCTCTCAGTGCATGCTGGGTAATATGAATTAGGTTCCTTCTGCCTTTTTAATTCATTTTTTATTAAAGTCATCACTTTGTGTTCCACCTCCTGCTCAGGAATAACCACACACACACACACACACACACACACACACACACACACACACACACACACACACACACACACACATACCACAGTGCCACATTAATGAGTAATAATAACCAAAGAATTTGGAGTATCTCTACATTTCACACAGTTAAAAGTGTAATTAAATAAGAGATTGTGAATGAAGGATGCTTTATACTGAAACATTGGATTTTTCTCTCATAATTAATCGTAACCACTTTCCACATGTTAATTATTACTTCTCTATCATGCAACTAACACCAACCACTGAAGGATGTAAGGAAGTATGTGCCATCTCCAAAATATGTGATGCTGCCATCCACATCTTTATGAACTGCAGCACATGCGTAGTTACAGGGACCTAATACACTCAGGGAAATCGCTCTCTGCACCCTTGCACCCATGAGCTCACAAATGCTTCTGATTGGCTGCTGATTGCTTTGAGTGACATTGAGATGTCCCTTCTGTGAGAGCTCAGGCACAGTGAATAGCATGTCTGCCTCACAGCAAGAAGGTCCTGGATTTAATTCCCGGGCTCACTAAAGTCAGCAGTGATTACATGCCTCTCACCACAGACATGGCTGGTCTTTGACAACCTGTTGATAGCAGTGTTTGAACCCCCGACCTTGGATCAGTGATCCAGCACCCTACCACCGGAGTCATCTTGAAGGAGGAGTTTGTCAGGAATGTTCTAGAAGTGAAAAGAGTGTCAGACAGAGTGATGAGTCTCAAGTTAGAAATTGAAGGCATAATGTTCAATGTTGTTAGTGCTTATGCCCCACAGGCAGGATGTGAGCTAGAAGAGAAGGAGAGATTCTGGAGTGAGTTAGATGAAGTGATGCAGAATGCCCCCAAAGATGAAAGAGTAGTCATTGGGGCAGACTTCAATGGACATGTTGGTGCAGGAAACAAAGGGGACGAGGAAGTGATGGGCAGGTTTGGTATCCAGGACAGGAACACAGAAGGACAGATGTTGGTAGATTTTGCAAAAAGGATGGAAATGGCTGTGGTAAATACCTTCTTCCAGAAGAGAGAGGAGCATAGAGTGAATTATAAAAGCAGAGGTAGGAGCAAACAGGTAGACTACATCTTGTGTAGGTGATGTAATTTGAAGGAAGTCAGTGACTGAAAAGTAGTGGTGGGTGAGAGTGTTGCCAAACAGCATAGGATGGTGGTGTGCAGGATGATGCTAATGGTGAGGAAGGTGAAGAAGGCAAAGGCAGAGCAGAAGACAAAACAGGCTTTGGGTGGTCAGATGACTGGACAACTACAGCTAATGTGATCAGGGAGACAGGTAGGAGAATACTTGGTGTGTCATCTGGAAGGAGAGGAGATAAGGAGACTTGGTGGTGGAATGAGGAAGTGCAGGAGTGTGTACAAAAGAAGAGGTTAACTAAGAAGAAGTGGGACGTAGAGAGGACCGAAGAGAGTAAACAGGAGTACAGGGAGACACAGCCTAAGGCGACGGTCGCGGTGTCAAAGGCCAAACAGAGGGCATATGATGACTTGTATGCTCGGTTGGAAAGTAAAGAGGAAGAAAATGATTTATACAGGTTGGCACAGCAGAGAAATAGAGATGGGAAGGATGTGCAGCAAGTTAGAGTGATTAAGGACAGAGAGGGAAACGTATTGACTCATGACAGAAGTGTGCTGGGAAGATGGAAAGAGTACTTTGAAGAGCTGATGAATGAGGAAAATGAGAAAGAAAAAAGAGTAGAAGAGGTGACTGATGAGGACCAGGAAGTAGCAAAGATTAGTAAGGGTGAAGTGAGGAGGGCATCGAAGAGGATGAAGAATGGAAAGGCAGTTGGCCCTGATGACCTACCGGTGGAGGTATGGAAGTGTCTAGGACAGGAAGCAGTAGATTTCCTGACAAGAACATTCAACAAGGTCTTAGAGAGTGAGAGGATGCCAGAGGAATGGAGGAGAAGTGTGCTGGTGCCCATTTTTAAGAACAAGGGACATGTGCAAAGTTGTGGCAACTACAGAGGGATAAAGGTGATGAGCCATACAATGAAGTTATGGGAAATAATAGTTGAAGCAAGACTAAGGGCAGAGGTCAGCATTTGTGAACAATAGTATGGTTTCATCCCAAGAAAGAGCACCACAGATGCAGTGTTTGCTTTGAGGATGTTAATAGACAAGTACAGAGAAGGTCAGACGGAGCTGCATTGTGCCTTTGTGGACCTGGAGAAAGCATACGACAGGGTGCCGAGAGAGGAACTGTGGTATTGCATGAGGAAGTCTGGAGTGGCAGAGAAGTATTTTAGAGTGGTGCAGGACATGTATGAGAGATGTAAGTGGTGAGGTGTGCTGTCGGTGTGACAGAGGAGTTCAAGGTGGAGGTGGGACTGCATCAAGGATCAGCTCTGAGCCCCTTCTTGTTTGTTATGGTGATGGACAGGCTGACAGACGAGGTTAGACAAGAATCTCCATGGACTATGATGTTTGCAGATGACATTGTGATCTGCAGTGAGAGCAGAGAACAAGTGCAGGAAAATCTAGAGAGGTGGAGGTATGCCCTGGAAAGGAGGGGAATGAAGGTTAGCCTCAGTAAGACAGAATACATGTGTAGGAATGCCAAGGACCCAACAGGAATGGTGAGGTTACATGTAGCAGAGATCAGGAAGGTGGAGGATTTTAAGTACTTAGGCACAACAATCCAGAGCAATGGAGAGTGTGGAAAAGAGGTGAAGTGCATGCAGGCAGGTTGGAATGGATGGAGAAAAGTGTCCGGTGTGATGTGTGATAGGAGAGTATCGACAAAAATGAAAGGAAAAGTGTACAAGACGGTGTTGAGGCCAGTGATGTTTTATGGTTTCGAAACAGTGGCACTGGGGAGAAGACAGGAGGCAGAGCTGGAGGTAGCCGAGATGAAAATGTTGAGGTTCTCTTTGGGAGTAACGAGGATGGATAGGATCAGGAATGAGCACATCAGAGGGACAGCACATGTAAGACGTTTTGGAGACAAAGTCAGAGAGGCGAGATTGAGATGGTTTGGACATGTACAGAGGACATGTACATAATATGAGTATATTGGTAGTAGGACGCTGAGGTTGGAACTACCAGGCGGAAGGCCTAGAGGAAGACCAAAGAGACGATTCATGGATGTGGTGAAGGAGGACATGAAGGCAATTGGTGTAAGAGAAAAAGATGCAGAGGATAGGGTGAGATGGAAGCGGATGATTCGCTGTGGCGACCCCTGAAGGGAAAAGCCGAAAGGACAAGAAGACAAGAAGAAGAGTTGCTGATCACATCTCAGTCATTTCAAGTTTTTACCAGCCAATCACGGGTGTCTGTGTGCTCATGTGTACAAGGAGGTGGATCCCTCTGCATGTGTTATATTAAATACACAAGTGGCTTGAAAAGATGTAGGTGGCAGCATCACGAGTCACAGAGCGGGCACATGCTTCCTCCTGTTCCTCCCTCATTGGTGGTGCGTGCAAGATCGGGAGGCAATAATTAACAGGAGGGAATTTCTATCAAATAAAAGATAAAAAGGAACAAATCTCAGATAGGTGCCCAAGTGATCAAATAAGAAGTCAATACATGGACAAACCTTGAATAAAGATTCTATCTTATTTTTATTGGACCTCTTCTCTGACCTGAAAAAAAGATAAAATGTGTAATTTTCCCATACTCCACTGAATGAAGTTTCATGTGTAAAAATAATTTTATTGTTTTTAACAATTTTGTTTTAATTCCCTTTGAAATGTCGGCGGTTTTATTAAGTCACTCTGTACTATTCAACAGACTCATACCGGGTGTGATAGTCAGGGTGCACATACTATTGCTCATAAAAATCTGTAGTCGACACTACAGTATTTGATAAAAAAAAATAAAAGAAATAAATGAAAAAATCAAACCAAAGGACTGTCCTGACCTCAGATGAGTGGAATTGTCCTTGTTACTCATGTCCGTCTCTGGATGGTGCACTGACTCCACACTTTTAATGGACAGTAATGGATAGTTCAATGTAACTATAAACAGATAAAAGTACAAAACACTTTTAATGAATACGGACATTTTCATTATTAGCACACTATAGTGAGTTCAGTGTAATAAAACACTCGGAGACACGCTGTTTTAGGAAAATAATCAGCTCTGGGATGGTGACAGTATTTCAGCCTCAAAACACAAGTGTGAACATTCGGAACCAACACTGGGTCTCTATACAGAACCTTCTTACCCTTCTGCAGTATGTTAACCAGATCTGTCTGGTTCATGTTCTTCAGAACATGTATGATGATTTTCAGTGACGCCTCTCTGATGATGGAATCATCCTCCAGTCTCCTCTCAGTGCATTCTGGGTAATCTGAACTCAATAATTCCTTCTGCCTTTTTAATTCATTCTTTATTAAATTCATCACTTTGTGTTCCACCTCCTGCTCAGGAATAATCACACACACACACACACACACACACACACACACACACACACACACACACACACACGCACACACAAAAGGTCAGCACTGCAGGATGGCTAGTCCAGCACCCAAACACTCTTCTTCCACAACCACGCTTTTGTAATGTTTCCAGAATGTGGATGTGTATCTTGTTGAATTATACACAGACATCCCTAATTCTATAAACCTAGGGAAGTTGCTGGCCCTTCTGGACCCGGAGAAAACAGAGTTACATTTTCCACAGTAAAGTTTTAACTGATGTTTGTGAGTGTGACTCAGTATTGAAGAGACCAATAAAGGTTTATTAAAATCATCCTGAGCCCATGGGGTTCCATTAGCTGTAAATGAACAATGGTTCTTGATACAGTTCCGTCTGAGGGCTCGGAGATCACGAGGGTTCAGCTTCGGCTTGTGTCTTTATCTGTTACACACCAAAATTCCTTCAGATTCTTCACTTATAAAATATAAATTATTATACACTGTCAAGGGTGAAAAATCCAAATCTTCCTGCTTCTTTCAAGAAAGTTATCCTTGAACATTTGAATCATTTTCTGAGGTATTTGTTAATAAACCTGAGATGCTTTACTTCTCAAACACTTTCCTGGATACTGATTTGGTACTGAAAAATAATTCCACCACCAATTAATCATCATTATGTTTTTATTTTATCTCATTACTGGAATTGAACTGCCCCATCCAAACATATTTTAGATCATGTTCCAGGCCTGAATTACAGGAATAAGTGTATATCAGAGACGGAATCTTGAAGTTAATTGTTCTAAAAGTTAATGATTCAAAACATGACTCAAAGAACAAATATGATTGCAAGAGCTCAAGTGAGCCATTTATAAATAATCATTCATTCATGGATTCATTTTCTGAACCGCTTAATCCTAATAAGGATCACGGGGAGGCTGGCGCCCGTTTTAGCGGATTCTGGGTGAAGGCAGAGTACACCCTAGACAGCTCGCCAGGCCATCACAGCCATTTTAAAATAATGAATAAGTAAATAAACAAACCTTGAAAATGCATTCTTGCTCAATTTTGTTGCTCCTCTTTTTTGACCTGCAAAAAGCCAAACCATATGAATTAAACAACAAATTATTATTTATCATTTGTAATCTCAATGAATATTCTTAGCATCTTAGAATCTTGGCGAACTAATGAGGAGTACTGCAGGGGGCGGAGCTTCTCTTACAAAGCTCCACAGTTATAGAATAACCTTCCAGTTAATGTTCGGGACTCAGACACAGTCTCTGTTTTTAACACGAGGATGAAAACTTATTTGTTTAGTGGATCATTTAGTTAAAAGGCTTTTATTATGTAAAGAAGCAGATCTGGGGGTCTCAGACATAGAAAGTTCTGGTAAACTGTGATGTTGGGACGCTGTCACTCCCCCACTCTACATGCTCATCCAGGTCCGTTTGACAGTGGGGTGGCTGATTGTCCTGACGCCACAGGGTCCCTCATGTCTGTATTCCTTCTGGTTCTCTCTCTTTCAGTTACGTTGGCATAGCGAGTCATGCTGGAGTCTCGGCTGCACTCAGAAATTTCCTTTACATTACTATGACTCGCACTCTCTCTCTCTCTCTCTCTCTCTCTCTCTCTCTCTCTCTCTGTTGAGGGACACATTCTCCTTCTGGGATGCCGGTGATTCTGATCTTTTCACTGCTATTGATATTAACTCTCTTACTTATCTTAACTTAATTTTCTCTGTGCCAGGATGCACATAAGGCTTGGACATCAATCTGCCCCTGGTGTCGGTCTGCAGCTGCGTGGCATACTTCTCCCCAAGAGCTCCAGCCTGCAACGGTCCGCTCTACGTCCGCCATCCTTCTCCAAGTGGTTTTTGGGTGACATATTTCCTGCGTCCTTCCAAGGTCCACTCCATAGCTACAGCACAGTCGTCCTTCGGGTCTTTCCCGAGAATGTGTCCGATCCAGTTCCATCTCTTCTGATTACTTCTCTGATTTTCTTGGTTTCTGTCATGTCCAGGATTGTCTTGTTGGATATGTGTTGCTGCCAGCACACCTTGAATACCCTTCTCAGAGACTTGGCTTGGAATGCATCTAGCTTTATCTCCCCTCCTTTGGTCATCTTCCAAGTCGCACAGCCATATAAAAGCATTGACAACACCAGGCTTCTGTGCAGAGAGGTTTTCGTCTTTTTGCGGATGTTTCTAGTTGCCCAGATTTTGCTCAGCTGCTTGTACTGGGCATTGGCCAGGGCTATCCTTCCCTTGATGTCAGCTCCACCGCCTCCGTCTTTGGCTACTGTGGCTCCAAGATAAGTGAAGCTCTCCACCTTTTCTACTTCATTCCCGCTGACTCTCAACTTTTCTGCAGACTTGCTGCTCACCTTCATGGCTTTGCGCTTGCGGTCATTCATCTTCAGTCAGACTTTGCTGGTGTTTTCTTCCAATCTGGCTCTCTTTTGTTTAGGTGATTCATGATGGATGACAGAAGCGCAAGATTGTCAGCAAAGCCGAAATCTTCCAGCAGAAGAAATTATTATGCCTGTTCTTTCTCCATCTGTGGTCTCCTTCATGGCCCAGTCAATTACTAGCAGGAATAGAAACCTTGACATGCAGCATCCTTGTTTTACTCCAGTGATAACAGGGAACCAGTCTGTTGTCTCCCCTTCATCTATGACCGATCATCGGAAGTCCTTGTACAATGTTTGAACCATTCTGATGAGTTTTTTTGTGGATTCCGTACTCTCTCATAATGATCCAGAGTCTTTCTCTGTGGATGGAGTCGAAGGCCTTTTCAAAGTCCACAAAGTGGATGTATAGAGTGGCATTCCATTCATTGATTTGCTCCAAGATGTTCCTCAGTATGAATATTTGTTCAGTTGTTCTTCTTTTTCTAAACCCGGCTTGTTCCTTCCCGAGTGACCGATCCACCCCTGTTTGTGTCCTGTTAATCAGGACCCTGTTGAGGACTTTGCTGGCCAGTGGCAGTAGTGTGACTCCTCTCCAGTTGCCATATTCCTGAAGGATGCCTTTCTTTAGACTTTTACAAATGAGGCCTTTTGTCCATTGGTCAGGAACTACTTCCTTGTCCCAGATGAAATCAAATAGTCTCTTCAGTTCTGTGCTCTGGGTCCACTTTCAACATCTCTGCCGTAACCTGGTCAATTCCTGCTACTTTTCCATTGTTGAGTGTGCGTAGAGTTGATCTTATTTCTTCTGAAGTTGGGACTTTGGTTGAAATATCAAGTTCTTCTCTCTCCTCTTCATCTGCTTGTGGGGGCTCCTCCGGTGCGTCTCTGTTGAGGACTTCCTGAAAATGCTTTTTCCACCTTGCCAGGCTTGCCTCTTTGTTCTTCAGTAGATTTCCGTTCTTACTCTTCACTGCTGCTGCTTTTCTTGTGCCTTGTCCTTTTAGCTGCTTCACAATGTTTTATAGCTCTTTCTGTTGTCCATTTTCCGCTGCAGTTTGTGCTCTCTGTGCTTTCTCAGCCATCCAATTTTGCTTGTCTTCCCTAACACTCCTTTTCACTTCCTTGTCTTTCTCTTTGTACTCCTTTCTCCTCCTGTTCCGGATTCTTTCTGAGTTTGTGCTGTCCATCTTTGTTTTGATGTCCTTCTTCTCATTGATCAGTTTCCAAGTATACTTACTGACCCATGGCTTGCTCTTCCCTTTTCTATAACCTAACACTTCCTCTGCAGTATTGACATGTGCATTTCTCTGTTGTTCCCACACCTCTTCTACATCTTCGCACTCTGTCCTATTCTCTTCCATTTTGCTCCTTACTGCCTCGCAGTATGTCCACCTTGTTTCTTCATCTTTTAGCCGGTACATGTTGAACTTTGGCTTGACTCTGTTGTTGTCTCTGTACAGTAGGCCTTGAGTCTCATCTTGATGCTGGTCGTCACCAGGTAGTAGTTGCTGTTGGCTTCTGCTCCCCTCTGTACCCTAGAGTTTAGGACAGATGATCTGCACTGCCCTCTGATCAACAGGTGGTCTATTTGATTCCTCACCTTCTCATTAGCTGATACTCATGTGGCCTTGTGAATGTCCTTGTGAGGAAATATCATCTCGGTTATGATGAGGCCGTTCATCTGGCTGAACTCACACAGCCTCTCCCTATTGTCATTCTGCTGTCCCAGGCCATGCACCCCCATCGTCCTCTTGTATCTGGTGTTGCCCTTGCGCACCTTGGCGTTGAAGTCGCCCATGATGATAATGATGTTATTCTTGTTGCATCCATCAACTGTTTCCTGTAGCTCCTGGTGAAACTGCTCCTTCTCTGCTTTCTCCTTTTCGTTGTGGGGGTCATAAACTTGTATGATGGTGGCCCTTCTCTGTCTTGAATAGAATCGACCCATAATGATTCTCTTGCTGATAGGTGTCCATTCCATGCGTGTTCTCCTTGCTTGCTGGCTGACCATGATGGTGACTCCTCCTTCTTGTAGCTCCTTGTCCCCACTGTAGAGCACTGTCTTCCCTGATGTCAACTGTATCTTTCCGGCTCCCATCCACCAGCATCACTGATCCCTAGAATGTCTATTTTATATCTCTCCATCTCCCTTGCTATCTGTGCTGCTGCTCCTTCTCTGAACATGGTCCTGACATTCCAATGTCCGATGTTCAGTCTGCATTTGGGGCTCGCAATGGACCTTGTCGGGCGCTGAGCTTCCCGTATGCTTTCACCCACCACCGTCATGTTGCCGGAGTTGGCGATCCCGGCTGCTCCCAGGTTGCCTTGTAGATTGATGTCCATAGTTTCTGTAACTCAAGTTTTTTTTTTTTTTACAGGAGAAGGTAGTTGGCCTTCTGCCCAACCCGTAGACTTGGAGGATCAGGGTTTTCTGTCAGGATGTCCTTCCCTTAGACTGCGTTGGTCCACGTGTGTAATCCCCCATCCGCCACCTGAGGGCCGCACCTCTACACCATACAGTCCCAGCGCAACTCTCTTCTGCACAATTGTTTGGGACTTACAGTTGTATCACCAACCGGACAACATTTTGGACTGTAATGAATTCCTCGTATATGTTTGTATTTTCACCAAATGAGGATGGGTTTCCATTTTGGATCTGGTTCCACTCAAGGCTTCTTCCTCGCATCTACTGAGGGAGTTTTTCCTTTCCATCATCGCTGCGGGCGGCACTCATTATGGATGTGTAGGGGTTATAGCAAATGTTTAAATTCTTTCATACTTTGTAAGCTTCTCCTTTTACTGTTTTACTGTGTAAAGCAGCTTTGCAACAATGTTAATTGTTAAAAGCGCTAAACAAATAAACATAATTGAACTGAATTGAATTGAATTGAATAATCCTCAATAGAGGGCGCTGCATTGGTGTTGTGGTCCTTGGTTCGATTCCGGGGCTCAGGAGTTTCTGTGTAGAGTTTGAATGCTCTACATGTTTCCTCCAGGCACCCCGGTTTCCAGTGAGTGATTGAGAGAGAGAGAGAGAGAGAGAGAGAGAGATTGAGTGTGTGGCTGAGAGCAACTGATTGAGGGAGTGAGTGAGAAAGAAAAACAGAGTGAGTGAGTGAAAGAGAGTGAGAGAGTGAGAGAGAAAGAGAGTGAGTGAGAGAGGGATGGGGGGAGAGAGAGAGAGTGAGTGAGTGAGTAAGTGAGTGAGAGAGAAAGAGAGAGAGACAGAGAGAGAGAGACAGAGGTAGAGAGAGAGAGTGGGAAAGAGAGAGAGAGAGAGAGAGTTAGAGTGAATGAGTGAGTGAGTGAGAGAGAATGAATGAGTGAGAGAGATTGAGGGAATGAGATTGACGGAGTGATTGAGTGTGTGTGTGTGTGTGTGTGTGTGTGTGTGTGTGAGAGAGAGAGAGAGAGAGAGAGAGAGAGAGAGAATGAGTGAGTGAGTGAGACAGAGGGAATGAGTGAGTGAGAGAGTGAGTGAGAGTTCACAAGTGAATGATTGAAAAATCCCAACACCCCCCAAATCCCCATAGCAACACCCCAAAAATGCCAACACCCAAGATGCTGACAATCACACCCCAAAATCCCAATCCCAACAGCCACACCCGAAAATCCTCCCAGCCATGCCCCAAAACCCCACAGCCACACCCCAAAATACCCAAAGTTAGACCCCAACATTGAGTAGAAAGTCTTCCCAAAAGAGTGAAGTTTATTTAAGCAGAAACAGGAAAATAAATCTGGAAGGATATTCAATGTGCACACATGGATGTGATGGTCAAGGCTGCACATTGTCTTGACCAGAAAGTGTACATTCTGCCATTGTGCTATGAAAATATCCGAAACATGTGCTCTGACCTTAGATCAGTCAAACTGACTTTGTCTCTGAGGTCTGTCTGTAGAAGCAGCACTGACTTGGCACGGTTCATGGGTTTGAGTGAATCTTCTCTTTGATCCTCCATCACACTGTAACACAGATGGTGTCAGATCCAACAGTGAAAAGAGAGGTATAACAGTTTAAAATGTGGGAGGTTAATGGTCATATAAACAGGATGCTATATAGAGGAATAAAATGCTTACACTGAATATGACTTTAAAATAAAATGAAGAGAGCAAAAACATTTTAAACTTGATTTTACTATGGCATAATTTTTAGTTGTACATTTTATACACAAACAGTGTATTTAGATCATTATAATCAGTTCTGGTGTCCTACAGGGGTGTGATTTAAGTCCAATGTTTTATGTGAAAACAATTATTTCTCAAACACTGCATTTGAATATTTTCACATTTGGTTAATTTCAGCAGTAAAATGTTCTCATGGTCTCAGAGTATGGTTACATGTATACTGTTTCAGAAGATGAACCCTGACTCCTGCAAGCTGAATCACATATGACTTGTATCCAGTCCTCATCTGGAGTTTCCTTTCTGGTTAAATTTTGTGGTCTGTCTAATTTTACGTTACAATTATAAAAAGTAACAATCTGCTTCACTTTTCCTCTAAACCCGCCGCATTCTATTGCATTCGCATTACGTCCTCAAACACCATCCGGAATTAAAGAACACAGTGACGGTAACGTTGAGGGAATAATGATGTAACCATAATCTCGTAAAGACTTCAGTGGTTGTCACGGGGACCAGCTTTGGACCTGGGCCTCCAGGCCAAGTGGGCTATGAGTGTACAAGACAGAGGACACACAAAAGCAGAGGTGGGCAGGTATGTGATGATTAGCAGTTTAGTTTTTCAGGAAGAACACAGAAATATCCGAATAAGTTTCAGCAAAATCTCCTTTAATGAGTCCATAAAAAGAATGGAAAAAAGAGCAAAGAACTCAGAAAGTCTTTATTTCTAAAATGTCACAGAAGCTAAGCTCAATAAAACTCCACCAAAAATCAAAGGATGGTTTAAGTCAGCGGTCGGGAACCTTTTTGACCTGGAGAGCCATAAAACTAAATTCTTTCTAGATATATATTTTTTGAGAGCCATATAGTATTTTAAACATATAATAATAATAATAATAATAATAATAATAATAATAATAATAATAATAATAAAAGGTTTACTTTTAATGCGACTTCTGGTGCTGCATGGTTTTGCTGATGGCCTTGTAGTCTGGTTCATATGTAGTGAGGTTGAGTTTCATGCAGGCGTTGAGGCTTCCATCAGTTAAACGCGAGCGTAGGTTGGTCTTAATGTTTCTCATATGCGAGAATGACTGCTCACATGCATACGTAGAGCCAAACATGGTCAGTACGGCAATACTCACACGCTGCATTGTGTAATATGTCACAGGAAGCTCGTTCCAAGTTTTAAGAATTAGATGGTCTTCAGGTTGAAGCTTTCTATTTCTGACCACTTGTGTTCCCTCGCCAGCTCTGCTCGCTGTCGTGCAAGTCTTTCCAACTCTCCATTAAGTGACTTGAACTTAGTCATCCATATATCAGATGCCTTCAGGTCTGCAACTTCCAGCTCAAAGTCTGCGATGGAGACTCCGGGATGCACATCAGGTTGATTTTGTCCACTTCACACTCATGTGGATGAGTGATGAATTTGAAAAGACCAGTGTTCGCACGAAATTCTCCAAAACGTGCCTTGAATGACTGCAGGAGATTGGACGTATAGTCAGCTAGCTGCTGGAGATCCAGATGTTGTGTGGGGTCGCTTGCTAAGCATGCATCTCTAAATTGCTGCAGTCCTTCAAAGTGCAGAAGACGACCTGTTTCAATGTCCCTGAGAAAAACTTCCAGCTTGCTTTCAAATGCAAACACTGCTTGTTGAAGGGATGAGATTG
This sequence comes from Plotosus lineatus, assembly GCA_024760905.1. Lineage (NCBI taxonomy): Eukaryota > Metazoa > Chordata > Actinopteri > Siluriformes > Plotosidae > Plotosus > Plotosus lineatus. The sequence goes on from CM045741.1 coordinate 1,909,911, forward strand.
TATTCCCAATACCTTGCATTTTCACATTAAGCTGGTTTAGATGGCCAGTTATGTCCACAAGATAGTGAAAATGCAGGAGCCAGGCAGTATTGTCCAGCTCAGGATGCTTGACGCCTTTCATTTCTAGAAAAATCCGTATTTCACTCAGGCAAGCTGCAAAACGGTTGAGCACCTTCCCCCTGGACAACCAACGACGTTGTTGTGTAAAATCAGACCGGGATATTGATTCCCAACTTCTTCCAACAGAGCATTAAACTGCCGATCATTTAAAGCTCGGCGACAATGAAGTTGACCACTCGAATGACCAGCGACATCACCTCACCAAGTTGCTGGCCACAGGCCTGAGCGCAATGCCCCTCCTGGTGCAGGATGCAATGAAAACTTAGGATTGCTCTCTTTTCATGCTCACGGAGAAGTGCTACAAACCCTTTGTTCTTCCCCAACATGCATGGTGCACCATCAGTGCACACAGAAATAAGTTTATCCAGTTGTATTTTTTTCTTTAGCAAACTCCATGAACGACATGAATAAATCCTCTCCTCTTGTTGTCTCTTTCATTGGCAAAACAGCCAAGATTTCTTCACGCAGTGTGTCACCTGTAGCATACCTGGCAATTATACTGAACTGAGATAGATTGCTAACGTCTGTTGACTCATCTAACGCGAGAGAAAAGTATGTCCCAGCGTTTATGTCCTTAATTTGTGTTTCCTCGACTTGATTCGCCATCATGATGCTCCGATCGTGAACCGTTCTTGCTGACAGTGGCATGTCTTTTATTTTTTTGATTATCTTGGCTTTATTTGGAAAGTCATCAAAAAGTTCATTGGCCACATCAAGCATAAATGTTTTGGCATATTCGCCATCTGTGAACGGCTTTCCACTCTTCACTATTGCCAAAGCACCCGCAAAGCTAGCGGAATTATTGTCACCTTGCGTGGTCCAGACACGCAGTTGCTGCTGGCTCGTCTGCACTTTCCGTTGCAGCTCTTCGCATGCCTTTTTCCTGCTGTCCCCCGGTGGATATTTCAATGCAAAAGAAGCATGACGCGTATCGAAGTGCCGCTTTATATTTGAGCGTTTCATTGATGCAATTTTGTCATTGCATATTAGACATACTGCGGATCCTGCTCTCTCCACAAATGCAAATTCCTCTGTCCACGCAGCCTGGAATGTACGGTAATCATCGTCTTTTTTTCTTTTCGCCATCTTTTCTGTTACAAGGGTTGAAGCGGGTTGAAGGGTTGAAATTTTATCTCTGATAAAATTAATTTCCGTATATTGACAATGACCCGTGACGTACTTGCGATCGATTGGTTCCCGACCTGATCCTCGGGTCACCGGCGGATTGCAAGTGCCGCAACCCACCCCTGACTTTTAAAATGTATCTTTAAAACTAATTTTAAATTACTTAATATTATTAAGATTATCACTAGTATTTTAAAACCAGTTCCAAAATATATATATATATTTTAATTTAATTTAATTTAATTTAATTTAATTTAATTTTTTTTGGCCCCCTCAACTCCAAACTGTCTGGGAGCCATATGACGTCTCCGGAAGAGCCATATATGGCTCGAGAGCCATAGGTTCCCGACCGCTGGTTTAAGTTATACTAGACACAAAAGGAGTGAAAACATGGCCAACATCTCATGGCCAACTATAGTCCAGGCTCTGACTCTGGTGAAGTAACTGTATGACACTAATGTGTTGAACACAACATAGGAATTAAAAAGTGCAGCGTGTGAAGTGGTGGCCCAGTCATAAGGCTGATATAAATAAATATATACACGGGAGCAGTGGTGGTCCGGTCGTAAGGTAGTGGACTACAGATTCTAAGAATGGTGGTACAAGTCCCACTGTCAACCGGTTGTCACTGCTCTCCCCCCAGTGCACTAACTGGGTTATCAAAGGCCGACAGTGTCTCTCACCATTTGTGGTGAGATTCATGTAAAAGAACCATTGCTGACTTTCGTAAACAGAAGCTGCATAGCCGTCAGCGTTTCTGTCCTGCGATGGCCTGGTGAACCGTTCAAGGTGTACTGCCTTTGCCCAGAGACAGCTGAGATGGGTGCCAGCCTCCCCACAACCCTCATTAGGATTAAACGCTTTAGAAAATGGATGAATGATTGAAAAGTGCAGCACATTGGGCAGTACAGGGATCCCTCACTTTCCGCGGTTAGTTGGGACCAAGATCCCCACGAGACAATCGAAATCTGCGAAGTGGGATCACATCCCCAGTGACGTATACGTACATGTATATGTGTATATAATATCAATGAATACATATTCAATGCTATAAATGCTTATAATAACAATTAAACATTCAAAAATAATGCATAAGATGTAAATAAAATATAAATACACATACAGATGGAACTGCATGAGAAGAAGAGGACATGCATACATATACGTGGATGCATGCGCGCAGATGCATGTGCACATACAGATGTAACAATGTAAGTACAGGTGCTCACCAGCTCACAAACGAGTTAGGTTCCCGACGGCCGGTTCGATGAATTTGTTCGTAAGTTGTTACAGGGCATTCTTTAGAGGGGAATGTATGTTAAACCTTGTATAAGTAACCTACAGTAGGCCCTTAACTATTCGCGGTTTTGCATCACGATTTGCATATTCCCGGATTGCCGAGCAACTGTTACGTGATTCAAATTCAGCCAATGGCTGTCGTCCTTCCTGCTGATTGGTTGAGATGATGTAACGCTCCCTTTTCCTCATTCGCGGACACTTTGTGCCTGTGCATTTTAAGTGTGTGTGTTTTTAATTATGTTAAGCTCCATCATGCCGCCCAAACGCTGCGCACCTCCTCAGGTTTCTGGTAAGGCGCCGAAGCACCAGAAAAAGGTAACGACGCTGCATGAAAAAGTAGAACTGCTTGATATGATTCAGGAAGGAAAACGTTTTGCTGCAGAAGTGCTAAGAAGGTGAATGTTGTATGAAATAAGGTCATCATCAGAATGGAATCTGCCTTAGTATTCTGGATGCTTCTCGTTTAGGGGTCGGCAACCTTTGCTATTCAAAGAGCCATTTGGACCCGTTTTCCACATTAAAGAAAACACTTAAGCCACAAATCCTTTTTTGACATTTAAAATCAAATAACACTGCATATAATGTTTTCCAATTTTTCCTTCATGTTAATATAAAACAACAACGTGTTGCATTGATTTAAACGACTGCAGAGACAATTAAATTATAATTCAGCTTGCAACAAAAACATTTAGATTAAAAAAAAAACCCGCCAGCCTTCCCACGACCCTAATTAGGATTAAGCGGTTCAGAAAATGAATGAATGTGTTCCGAGTCCTTCTTGTATTTTTATAAAGAAAAAGAATATCTATCCCACGAAGCCTGGGACGGGCTGCAGACAGATGTGTTAACAAGTTGGGTAGTACCTCACCATCCCTTTGTGGGATTTTATTTTTCTTTATTTATTATATTAATGTTGTTTTGTCATAGTTTTAATCTACAAAAAGACAGCAACACAGAAAAGTATAAGAAGATTTATTTTAAGAAGGAGCCTGCTCAACATTCTTTTAAATAATATTAATGCTTAATACTGCACTGAGCGACCCATTCTGAGAGTGGAGACTGAACCACACCCAGTCTTTTATTTTGTCACTGGGAGTAGAGTTATTTAATTCAGAGATTGCTGTGTATAAACAAATCTCATCCACTGTCTCTTACTTCAGCGGTGATTTTTGTTCCTGGATTACAAACACTGGCAGCGGAAAAAATCTCTCGCTCGCCGCGCTGCTGATGGTGAGAACACTCCTTACCATGAGCACAAGAATTTGGAAATCTACCAACACAGCAGATCAAAAACATTGAGACTCACAACAACACACACACAAAATCATCCCGCCCACACCAAATCAATATCCGCCCACACCCGTAACTGTTAATTTTCATCTATGTAATTTTCAACCCTAAAAGAGCATTTTTGGAAGGGTACCCACTGGGTACCCGACCGCTGCAAAACTGCCTTAGGCAGATTCTCCCATCATTCAGGTGAAAGCTGGTTTAACTCTCTAACATCTGGAAGCCAGAGAGGTGAAAGAGCCGCATGAGCCACGAGTTTCCAACCCCTGGTTTAATGCAATACCCCCCTGGGCATTTTTGAAAACTACACTGCTGTATGCTTAATTGAAGATGTTGTATTATACTAAGTTCATGTCTTTCTATATATAAAATATAAAATATACACTATATATATATATATATATATATATATATATATATATATATATATATATATATATATATATATATATATATATATACCCCCCAGTGCAGCTAACTGGGTTATCAAAGGCGGGCCATGTCTCTCACTGTCTATGGTGAGAGGTTGATGTAAAAGAACCATTGCTGACTTTCGTAAAGAGTAGCCGCAAAGTCGTCAGCGTGTTTCTGTCCCTTGCTAAAAAGGGTTGTGACAGGAAGGGCATCCGATGTAAAAACCTCTGCCAAATCAAAACGTGCGAATCAGATGATTCGCTGTGGCGACTCCTGAGTAAAAAGGGAAAAAGCCGAAAGGAAGACAGACAGATATATATCTTCTTTTCCTTTCGGCTGTTTCTTCAGGGGTCGCCACAGCAAATGATCTGCCTCCATCTCTCCCTATCCTCTGCATCTTCTACTCTTAAATGCAGCCATGAGGCGGGGGGGGCACTAACCAGTGTCTCTCCCCCTTATGCCGGTCCCAAGCCCGGATAAATGCAGAGGGTTGCGAAAGGAAGGGTATCCGGCGTAAAACTTCTGACAAAAAAAAAAAAAAAAAAAAAAAATGCAAATGATCAATACAGATATATATATATATATATATATATATATATATATATATATATATATATATATATATATATAGATAGATAGATAGATAGATAGATAGATAGCATGCGTGAGCTACTGTGCAGACGCGTTAATCACGAGCTCTAAAAATGGGCATTTCTTTGGCTCAATATAGAGCCAAAATCGGTACATTTTGTCAACCCGACAGAAGCAAGAGCCGAAATATACATGGAAGAAAACTTTCGAAGTGTTATTTTTCTCTGGGATTGCGTTTGATGTGTCTGATAACTGCTCTACTTGTCACCTGCGGTGATGTGGAGACCAACCCGGGACCTACCACACGACAGCAGACTCTAGCTATTGATGAGTCGGGTGCACTCGGCATAAATGTAAGTGAAAAGCAGGATACGGATACTGAGATTTTGAAATTACTGCTCGAAATGAAAACTGATATTAAATCAATGAACAAGAACTTTGAAACCCTCAACAATAAAGTTGATAAAATGACGTCAAATTTCAACGACAAGCTACTACAACTGCAAAATGAAAACAAAGAGTTAAAAATAAAACTATCAGCAATGGAAGATAAGATCCAAGATGTTGAATCCAGAAGCCGAAGAGAAAATCTCATCTTTCATGGTATACCGGGTGAGAAAGGCGAGACCTGGGAGACATCGGAGGGAAAAGTTCGTGAGTTTTTGTCCCAAGACTTGAAAATGCAAAATACAGAATCTGTTGTGATTATAAGGGCTCACCAACTAAATCCAAAAAAGACAGGCTCCCCAATCATCATTAAATTTCTTACATCTAAGGACAAGAGTGATATCTACAAGGCTTCACGTGCTGATAGAACGCAAGGATCAGAACAGAAGCGTGTCACCGAAGACTTCCCCCTGAAGATACGAGAGGACAGACGGGTGCTCTCCCCCTGGTTTGTCAGGGCCCGAGATGCAGGACACAACCCGAAGATGCGTCAAAACAAGTTGATTATGAAAGGCAAAGTGTTTGTGTACGATAGAGACTCCAAAAGTATTGCAAGAGAAAAAGTATCACACGTAGAACAGTCATCACTCAATATAAACATACCCACATGGGCTGGTTTGTTTGGACCCGGAAATGAAACTGATAAGCAAGGTCAAGGACAAGGACAAACACACAGAGAGAGTAAACAAACTGGGGACTGAAGGTGCGGCCACGGCCCCACGTTTGACATCTTGATATGGAATATCGGCGGTCTACATGAACATGACAATGAATTTTCACAGGTGAAACGTTTCAGCTGCAAATTTGATATTGTGTGTTTTTGTGGATCATTCGTGCGAGCTCAGAATGAATTCTCGACATTTATGTCTGGTTTCCGATCACTTAATTCAGTCAGGGATAAAATAAAGCAGCGAGGTCGATACAGTGGAGGTGTGACTGTTTTTATAAAAGATGTGGATGCAGAATAATATTGTTGTCAGACTGTATGAACATTTTCAAAACATGGTTGTTTTATTGCTGAGATTCAAATATTTTGACTGAGATAAAGACACCATACTTGTATTTACCTATATTTCACCAGAGGGGGCCCCAGTTTATGACCGCAATGAGAGTGGTGATGATGGTATTGACACCCTAGTACATTATATTAACATTATAGTTGCTGATCACCCAGATAAACAATTGCTCTTAGCTGGTGACCTAAATGCAAGGACTAAACACTTTCTAGACTTTATTCCTGATGATAATATGGATTTTATCCAAAACGATATTGATGACTATCCTTTAGATAATTTTGAAATGCCTCGTTCAAGTCGAGATAATCCTAACCATAATAATTTTGGAAAAAAAGTTAGTAGAATTATGTTGTACTTTTGGAATCCATATGATGAATGGCAGGTTATTGAGGGATAAAGAGGGCCAGTTTACTTGTGTTACACATAACGGAGCAAGTTTAGTCGACTATATGAGAGCATCAAGCTCGTTGTTTCCGCGAGTTAAGGATTTTGGATTTGGCACTTGTGATGTCTCTGACCATTTTCCTATACATTGTTCCTTGAATATCGAGCAACTTGGTATGAATTGTACTGAACGTGATTCACCGGAACTATATTTCCCAACACATTCCCAATCTGGTCCCCACCCAACCAGAGAATGGACCAAATATATATGGGATAAAGAGCAATGTGACTTATTTATTTCCAATTTTCATGAACTATTCAATCATTTTAGCAGCAAATTTAGGTTTTTACAAAACTGTACCACCAGGCTGCCAACCACAACAAAAGGATATTTTCAGGTTACCGTGACATTAATGTGAAATCACAGCCCCCATGGTGGGACCATGAACTGGATCACTTGAAGCATATAAAATATAAAGCTCTCCGGGATCACAGAGATAATGGCTCAGATATAACAGTGTATAAATCATTACGTAAATCTTTCAAAACAAACTTCAATTCTAAACGAAGAGACGACGATACTGCACAGAAAGAAAAACTAGTGTCTACAAGAGATAACCCAAAGGAATTCTGGGAAACACTAAAGCACACCGGCTCTATTCGAATTTGTGACTTCTCTAAAGATATGAGTTGTGAAGACTGGTTTGCTCACTTTTCTCACCTCCGTAGAGAAAATGTTGATAATACATACAGACATGATATGAACCCAGAGACGATACAACAGGATGAAGAGCTGGAAACCCTGAATAGTGACTTTACTGAAAATCAAGTTTTGTACCACACTGATAAACTTTCCAATAATAAGTCACCAGGACCAGATGGAATTGCAATTGAATTTATTAAGGCTTCAAAGAATTCTGTCAGCAAATATTTAAAAGTTCTGTTCAATAAGATTTTCTATGCAGGCACTTTTACAGTTTTATGGGGAAAAGCATTATTTGTGTTTTTTATAAATCAGGTGTGAAAGGTAATCCCAGTAATTATAGAATCAAATCTCTTATTCATTCAGTTTGTAAGATTTTTACTTTTATTCTCAATAGCAGGTGAAAGGTTTGGTGTGAGAATAAGAATATTATTGATGAATCTCAGGCAGGTTTCAGGGATCACGACTCTACTATTGATCACATATTTTCACTCCAGGCCATGGTGCAGAAATATTCATGTAAGAAGAAAGGGAGGTTTTATCGTCTATTTATAGATTTCTCCAAGGCCTTTGATACGGTTAATCATAACAGTTTATTGTGGAGTTTGCAGAAAGTTGGTATTTGTGGCAGATTTTATAACGTTCTCGAATCAATGTATAGTAATCTATCAGCTTGTGTTAGAACATCCCATGGTCTCGCTCAATATTTTGATTGTAGCATAGGCACAAGACAAGGGTGTATCCTTAGTCCCCAATTGTTCATCATTTCTATAAATCAACTCGTAGAGTGTATGGAACAGTTTGGTGGTCGAGGTTTATATATTTCTCCTGATGTTAGTAATTTGTATGCTCTAATGTTTGCGGATGATGTGTCATCAGTCTCGGATAGTGCTCTCCAGCTGCAGAAGAAAATTTATGGTTTAGAAAAATTTTGTCAACTTACTGGAATGAAAGTGAATATTGCAAAGACAAAGGTTATGCTTTTTAGGAACAGTGGTCCTCGGAGATATTATGAAAAATGGTTTTTGTGTGGTCAGAGGCTCGAGGTTGTTTCTTATTATAGGTATTTGGGAATTGTGTTCACACCTCGGCTAGTTTGGACTAAGGCTCAGACTACTCGAGCCTCTCAAGCTAACAAAGCTCTCATGGCTATCCATAGATATCAAAAGAGAGCAGGGCTTTGGCTTTTGTAGATCTTTTTAAAATATTCGATGCTATGGTTAAACCCATATTATGTTATGGTTCAGAAATTTGGGGTCCCACTTATTGTAAAATTATTGAGCAAATACAAATAAAAACTTGTAAATATTTCTTGAAAGTTGGAAAAACTTGTTGTAATAATCTGGTTTTAGGTGAATGTGGCAGGTTCCCCCTACAAATTACTTATATGACAAGGGCTGTTAAATTTTGGTGTAGACTTTTAAGACTTCCAAGTTCTAGATGACCTCACCAGTTCTATTTAATGTTGAAGGCATGAGATGAGTCTGGACACACAACATGGGCATCGTATATTAAAAATATCTTGTTCAGACTGGGGTTTGGCTTCACTTGGGTATCACAGGATATCGGTGATGCTGATATTTTTATTTCAGTTTTGAAGCAGAGGTTATCTGATCATCTCTTACAAAATTGGCATTCATCATTACAAAACACATCCAAGTCCTCCAGTTATTTACTGTTCAAGTCCCTTCTAAATGTTGAAACCTACATTAACTCAGATATAGAACCTGATTTGTGAATCTGTTTAGCAAATGTTCGATGTGGAACTTTCAAACTTTGCACTGAGACTGCGAGATATAAAAATGTTCCTTATAATTTAAGATTTTGTCCTTTATGTGAGAAAAACAATATCTATGAACTTGAAGATGAAATCCGTGTAATACTTTATTGCAAAGGCTACACGGGTATAAGAAATACATTATTAAGTAAATATTTGAAGTATCCCTTATCACAACACAGTTTTATTAATATTATGTCATCAACTGATGTTAATGCAATCCGTAACCTCCGCTTATTTCTTATCCGTGTGAAGAAAATCAGAAATTCAACTGATCTACAACAATAGTTCATGATTTCATTTATTCATTTTGTCTGTATGTTGGGCTAATGGCCTTTTATTGAATAAAATGTCTGTCTGTCTGTCTGTCTGTCTGTCTGATACATAGATAGATAGATAGATAGATAGATAGATAGATAGATAGATAGATAGATAGATAGATAGATAGATAGATAGATAGATAGATAGATAGATAGGGTGTATAATGTTTGTATTTTATTATCAATAAATATCACAGTAAAAAAAATAAGTTTTTCTTAATCATTACTATATTTTACGACATTAATACTGTATTAATGAGTAAGACTGTCTATAGAATGTGTTTGAGAAGCATATTTTAGTGCATGTAATAGATACATGGTACAGTATTTTACTTGCGGTTGCTCATTGGCACATATAATATGACACATGGGGTTTTACTTCCAGGTACAGAACTCGTGGATCATCTTCATTTGCGGGAGGGGTCGGAACCAAACCCCCGTGAATAACGAGGGCCTACTGTATACGAGTTTGTACTGTATACAATCTCTCTCTCTCGCTCGCTCTCTCTCTCTCTCTCTCTCTCTCTCTCTCTCTGTCTGTCTAATCATTTGTACATATCATTATGTCCTGTGTTTAAACTCCTGGTTCCTCTCAAGCACATCACAACGGATCTGATCAGATTTACAGAGAGTTTCACTCTTATCCAGTTCATGATAATACGGAGTCAATTTGTTTCTTCTTTGAAACTTTTGGCAGGAGTTCAGAAATGTATCGGTTCTGCTTCTCTTCCCAGCCACGCCACCCCCTCTGCCGGAGCCTAGTATCAAGTGTACCTCAGGATAATGTTTAATCATATTTCATACTTATATTTATGATATATCTTTCTATAGATTTTATTCCATTTCTATTTTTATTTCTACTTGTTCTTCAATTTTATTTCGATTTAGACCTCGCCCTGTTCGTATCTCTGGATGGTTTTGATGGGAGATTTAGGCTTGTTTTTTGTTTTGTGTTTGTTTAGGGTATTTTTTTGTTGTTGTTGCATAATTGGCCTTGTTTTTGTGGCATTTTCCTTAACTTTCACCCCTATTCTTCCTTAATTTGCTTATTTAAAAAAAACCCCACAATGCACTGAAGCCGCATTAATTGAAGCGCCAAGTAGCGAGGGATCCGTGTATTTATAAGAACCAGATAGAAGCAATGAGAATGTGATTAGTCCAAGGTGTGCTCTGATTGGTTGTAATAAGAATGTAGTAAGCATGCACTGTCTGTGGTGTGTTATCTTGCATATGTTAAAAAAATCAGTAGGAACTTGTTCGACATATGGCAGCTCAGTGGTATCGTCTGCATCACAGCAAACAGGTTGATGATATTTGTCAAAAAAGGAAAGTCAATCTATTCTATGTGTATGTATTCAAGAAAGAAAAATTCACTGAGGTGACTACTGTGATTTTGATAAAGGTTAAAATGACCTGTGTACAACCGCACCCTATTCATGCCACAGGGAGAGCCATACACCGAATTTGGTGATGCTGTGTCAGTTTCGTCCAAAGTTATTGCAATAAGAATCATACGGATGAACAGATGAACAGACAGAATCCATTTCTGTAGTTCCTGCTCTGCATCACCTTCAATGATGATGGAAGCTTAAAAATCTGACCGTATCATAAAATTCATTCATTCACTTTCTAAGCTGCTTAATCCTAATTAGGGTCACAGGGAGGCTGGCACTCATGTCAGCCAAATCGGTGATAACAGGGTACACCCCGAGCAGCTCACCAAACTGTTGCAGGGGCAACAATGACACAAGTATTCATGCAAACACATCTAGGGGTGATTTGGAACAGACAGTTAGCCGACTGTGCATGTTTTTTACTGTGGGAGGAAACCCTTGTACATGGACGTAACCCACACAAGCATGTGGAGAACATACAAACTCCACACAGAAACGCCCGAGCTGGGAATCGAACTCGTGCATTCTTGCTGTGAGGCATTTTCTGTGTCATCTGTAACCGCATAGTCCTATTTATGGTTGCAGCGAGGCTGGTGCCCATCCCAGCTGACTCCAGGCAAGGGCAGAGTACACCCTGGACAGGTCGACAGGCCATCACACGGCGGAAACACGCTGACGGCTATGCAGCTACTCTTGTTGAAAATCAGCAATGGTTCTTTTACATGAACCTCCAGCATAGATAGTGAGAGACATGGCCGGCCTTTGATAACCCAATTAGTGCACTGGGGGGACAGTGACAACCCGTGAAGAGTGGGGCTTGAACCCATAACCTTAGGATCAGTGATCCAGCACCTATGCCACCAGCCCACCACTGCACTGCTGTGAGGCATATTTTTTATTTATTTATTTTTACAGAGAGTAAAATAATGTTATAACAGCTAGAAGCACTGTGAATAAAAAGCATCATGTGATCTGAATATGTGGACTATGATGTTTGCAGATGACATTGTGATCTGTAGTGAGAGCAGAGAACAAGTGCAGGAAAACCTAGAGAGGTGGAGGTATGCCCTGGAAAGGAGGGGAATGAAAGTTAGCTTCAGTAAGACAGAATACATGTGTGTGAACGACAAGGACCCAAGAGGAACGGTGAGGTTACAGGGAGCAGAGATAAAGAAGGTGGAGGATTTTAAGTACTTAGGCTCAACAATCCAGAGCAATGGAGAGTGTGGAAAAGAGGTGAAGAAGCGTGTGCAGGCAGGTTGGAATGGTTGGAGAAAAGTGTCCGGTGTGATGTGTGATAGGAAGGTATCGGCAAGAATGAAGGGAAAAGTGTACAAGACGGTGATGAGGCCAGCGATGTTGTATGGTTTAGAAACAGTGGTGCTGAGGAAAAGACAGGAGGCAGAGCTGGAGGTAGCAGAGATGAAAATGTTGAGGTTCTCTTTGAGAGTAACGAGGATGGATAGGATCAGGAATGAGTCCATCAGAGGGACAGCACATGTAAGACGTTTTGGAGACAAAGTCAGAGAGGCTAGATTGAGATGGTTTGGACATGTACAGAGGAGGGATAGTGAGTATATTGATAGTAGGATGTTGAGGTTGGAACTACCAGGCAGAAGGCCCAGAGGAAGACCAAAGAAACGATTCATGGATGTGGTGAAGGAGGACATGAAGGCAGTTGGTGTAAGAGAAAAAGATGCAGAGGATAGG